>VXBL01005970.1:2690840-2708675 GCA_013400195.1 Aramus guarauna | reverse complement strand
TTTTTTTTTTTTAAATTATTCTTGCACACTTCTATTTTATGAGAGATGAAATGTGATCTGTGGATGAATTGCCCTCACTGGGATCACAAGACTTGCAGGTGTGAGAAGGCAGAAGGGAAATTATTTTTCATAAGACATTTCAGTTTAGATTTTGTAACAACATTAGGTACCCACTTTTCCAAAGTTTTTACAGCTCTTGGCTGTAAGCTCTTGGCTTTTTGTTTCAAAATGTCCGAGACTGGGCAAGTCTCCAGTGTATTTGTTTTGTAATGTCTTGCTTGGATAATGTGACCAAGGTGGGTTTTTTCCAGTTTGCCCTGGAAATAAAAAAGACACTATTTGACAAGTTCTGATTAGAGAAACACCAATATAGGAAGGAAGTTCTTGTACTATGACAGTATGAGGTAGGGAGAGCTATATTCTGTGTTATTAGCAAAAGACACTGAGGCATGAACTTACACTTCACTACCCTGTTTTGCAAGACAAAGAAAAGAATCTTACAAGAATGATCTTGTGGAGATATAATCCAGGGTCAATGATGTTCCTAGTGCGATCAGTGATAAAGACATTGTTTTATCATGCTTTGAGATAGAAAAGTATTATGGTTCTTGTTGTGGAAGTATCCTTTATTCATAATCCAGGACGGCTCAGAGGTAGAGAAAAATGAAAGGATTGTGCTTGAAAAAATCATAAGGGTAGACAAGTCCTGCCACAAAACATTTTTTAGATAAATAGATGTTGCAGAAGATGCTATCAGTAGCATCATCTTCAATAACCTTTTAACTATTTTCTTCCATTCAGGATTAAAACAGCCCAAATTCCCCTTCTGCTCTCTGAGGGTAACTTCCACTGAGCATTTGGTCACTGTCATGTCTATGTGTACTTCCTCAGACCATGCAAGTCTGAGATAAGTGAAGGCACTCTAACTTTGATAGAAAACATCTTTTGAATTAAAAAAAAAATAAAAATAAAAAAAAAATTAGACAAAATGAAGGCTTTTACATCTGAATTTAAGCAAATATGGAATGGTACAGTACACTGACAGAAAATCATCTTTATGCCAGACTGCTGCTACTGGTTCAGTTCACTTTGTTCCACTCCAAGTCTAGTGAGAACAGAGGGGTAGGTGTGACCTTGTTAATACTACTTTCAGTCCTGCCTTTAAGCCATACCCTTCATATTTCTATTGGAAGCATTTCATTTACATAGTTCTCAGGACAGATTCATCAGAGTAGGGTAAATGATTTAAGGCTGATGGACTGCTGTGTAACTCGTGAGACTTTTTTAAAAAAGTTAAGTCCTTGTTCCTGAAGCATAATTTTCTTCATGATAAAATGCAGTGTGAGGAAGAGGTTGCACTTCAGAGAATATATTCCTCACTGCAAAACATTAGTTTTTTCACCTCAATATTTCCAAATTGCCTGGTAATGTCCCTAATGTATTCATTAGAGTGTGGATGGATCAGCATGGCACAGAAGTAGAATAAGATTCACACCAGGGGATGTGAAAACACAATATTGAGATAGAGAAAGGAATTCTTTTCATGTATGGAATAGAAATAATCTGAAGATCTCTGTATGTGTGTTTGCTTTCCACAAATAGTTTTTTTCCTCTTCTTACATTTCCATTCAGAAATTACATTTCTGTATAAAGGCCTTCTATGTTTTTCTTTTCTGAAGTGAAATGGCATGTACTGTAAACTGATGTCTTAAACAATAATGACTTGTTCTGGACTTCTTGCTGGTGACTAGTGAACCACAAATATATACTGAGATGAACAATGGGAACAAAAGATTATCACATTATTTACTTGAATTCAGCAGCAAACTTTGATTGAAGGGAGTCCGTTTGTTTGTTACCCAAGAACAATCGAGTGTTTGACCTAAACACAAAAACTGGTCATGAAAGTGTGGGGGTGGTTTACTCCAATGTTGGAATTTTTACGGGAAGCCGAGTTTGATACACCTCTTTCTAGTTCATTGCATGCTTTATCAAATGAGAAAACAGACCCAATAAGTGACCGAATGTGTTCTAGCTAGCACAATGTATATTCTATTGTACTATTCCATTTTTGTAAGTATTCAATATTTTTGCAATTAGTAGTTTCCAACTGACTCATACAACTAAGAATGATGTGTGAATGGGAAAGTGTGAACATTTGTGCAAGATTTTAGCAAACAGTCTGAAGAATCATAGTTACTGTGAAGTAGTTAATAAATGTCAGTGTCTCATCCAGTTCCATAATAAGGCATGACATAAATCCTACTGAAGTGGTTGGAAGTCTTTCAACAATTGACTCCATTAGGCTTCAAATTGGAGGGCTCATCAACTAAAATGGGGTGAAGTTATTTGTATTATTTGTAGCACAGTATTAATAATTTTTTTATCTTTGAAGAATGTCACAGATTTTTTTAATTCAAAATGTCTGTAGCCTTTCTATGAGCAAAACCTTTCTATGCCAAAATTTTTCATCCTGTAAACTGTCAGTCAAATTATGACAGTCTTATGGCAACCTGGGTTTTTCTGCTTCGCTTTCCTCTGTTCAACTGGAAGATAAGATTACAAGGAAATTAAAAAATAATGCAAATGGAAGATAAGAATTCTAGTCAAGTTTTAGGAGGGGTTTGGGTTTTTCTGTGGTTTTTTTTTTTTTTTTTTTTTGGGGGGGGGGGCATTTCTCAAGTAAGATACAATAACCTCAGCATTCTCATGAGATTATCGGCAGAATTTCCATGCTATAGATCATCCAGAAAGAGGAGTTCTTCAGAGGAAGAAACACAGTAGATTTCTGGTACCCTAGATGTAGCCATTATTTATCACTCTCATGCATCTGATTCCAATTTTGTATAAATGCTCATATAAAAATAATTATTTTAAAATCTGTGCTGCTGTACAAGAGTAGCATTGGAATCTTCTTGCATTTTTCTGACTATTAAAACTGACTTATGATGAAAGAGCTTCTGTCATTCCATTGTAACTTTCTAATTGACTACATAATTTTTGGTATTAGCCCTAAAAAGACTGTCTTGTTTTTTCTCTCTTCCATCCCCCTTCAAAAAAAAAAAAAAAAAAAAAAAAAATTCTGTTCACTTTCTGTGATGATCTTAAATGAATACACCAGGCATATGCTGCTAATGCAGAAATGAGATGGAAGCAAACAAGGCCTACATCTTTGTACATTCCAGCTCCTGAAAACAAATGGAGTGGGAGGGTATGTTAAATGACATTTCTCAGCAGCCAAATTATTCCTCACTCACATATCAAATGCTCCTTCCTGAAAACTTAATTGACCAGTAAACTTCCTAATTAGAACACAAAAGCTAGATAGAGAGTGCTTCTGGCTAAGCAGGATGAGATGGGTGCTATAAGAGTACTGAATACGCTTAGCTCCATACAGCACTGAGATACATTACCTCTGTAAGAGTAAACAGTAAATTTTGAGATCAAATACTGACTTTTCACCTCTGGGATGAATGCCCAGTTTCTGTCCATGTTACTACTAAATGTGAAATTAGCTTTATAATATTTCTGCCAGGCTCCTCTGAATAACATTTGGCATCTCAGAAGCTTTGTTGTCACTCAGCACAGTTTGGGCCACCTGCCCTTTCTACTCAAGGACTGACCTATTTACAAGGTGTAGTACCCACTACCCTCAAAGGGAGGGATGTTCCTAGGAGTGCGTTGGCGTGTGTCCCCATCTAAGTCACTTTACCTGATGCCTTTGATGCCTACATTGCATGTCCAATCCGTAAATTTCCTAGGCTGGGCTCTTTCCACTCATTAAAGCAGATATTACATGGGCAGTGTCTGTGTGCTCAATGTGCCAGGACAGCCCTTGCATCTCCAGAGGTGAAAGAGCAGCGCTGCTGGTATCTCATGCAAGGATATAATCAGGTCTAGCAACCTGAATTCTCTCCTTGAAACAGGTATTCCCGCTCAGGTGCTGGGTTCATTCATAAAGAAGGGTAGATCTGGCACTGCCTGAATCAGTGCTCATTCTGGTACAAATACTGCCCAGGATGCCCTGCTGTGGGGTGCCGCTTAACGTTGTTTCTCTTTGGTTGTTGATCCTACTAAGACTCATTTCTTTGAAAAAGTCACAAATGTCTAAGTACCAGCAGCTTTCGTAGGCATCTTGACATTTTGAAGCCAGGATTGATCTGGATTTGCAGTTTGCAGCAAGGTTGCAGATAAAAAATTCTGATATTGGGGCCAAAATGGTTCAGATTTTCAAACCTGCAAGTTTAAAGGTATGTATACATATCAATATATACATATGTGCATACAGACATCTCTAAGAATAGCAGGCTTGCATCTGACTTACAATTTGACTTATATTTGGGAAACAGGAGTTCAGCTGAAATAGACAACTGAGGTTATATTAACTTAATAAAAAATGTAGGGTCTAACTCAAAAACTCCAGCATCTTTTACCAGAAGTCAAGTGATTTTCTCATTTGTCTGTCCAGCTTCTATCAAGTTCATTACTCTTTCTTGATTAAATCTTTTCTAATGATTTCTGCCTGAATGAGAAACAGAGAAGGTGTAGTCACAAATCATTCCTTAGACAGACTCTGACAGCGATGTATATAGCTCATTTATGTTCAGCTGGGTGTAAATCTTTAGTTCTTCTTTTTAACTGTAAGGAAAAGGGTACCATCAGCAACAAATATCCTAAGGCTGCAAATTCTAAGAAAGGAAACTTCTACCATGTTATAGCTGGCAGTAATTGGAAAATTAGAAAAAATGTTGCATGTTTATCAGGAATAAACATAATAATGAATAAAGGGAGCCAGTGTGATAATACTTATCATTTAAGTTATTACAGTCCATTTATCTCAGAGAATTTATTTATCTGGAGGAGAACAAAAAGTCAACTTTTGCCTCTTTGGCGTATTTCTATAATTGGGGTCTATAAACAGTTTGGTTTGTGAGCTGGACCGCTTGAAAATGTGTAACATTTTTGGCCTGAGTGGAGTGACTTACATAGAAAATCCTAATGAAGACCAATAGCTACACAAATTTTTTGATGCAATCATATCTTTCAGTGAAAGACATAGGTAAATTTTCATTTTACCGAAAGGATACCATTGTTAACGTTCTAGCCTCAATACTGGCATAGTGTTCATGCTTGCACGTAACATTAAGTACTTTCCTTAGCTTTACATGTTCAGGTGTTACCAGACAGGAGTGTAAGAAATTTCTTGCAGTGGGAACCAGACCCATTTCTTCTTCTGGAACAGACAGCTCTTCATTTCACATTGTGTTAGCATCTTAACTTCATTTAGATTTAAACATGTGTTAGAAAATAGAGGTGGACGCTACTCTAGTCTGGATGGTGGAGTTGGATTACATGTATCTGTTTCAGCATCACAGTATTGGAAGGATGGATGCTTCGCCAGGCAGCAATAGTTGGGAGAGAAAGAAGGGCTACAGCCTCCTTAGCTCCTCTAGTAAACCTGTGCTAACATACAATTAAACATGTGCTAGGTGCAGAATAGCACCTTCCCTTGGTTTGGCCTTCCAGACAAAAGGAAGAGGAAAAGATTCTTTTTCCCCTCAACCACTTTTCATCTGTTATTTTTCCCTTTTATCTACTTTTCCTCATAAGGCTGATTGTAAATGTCGCCTTTTCTGACAGAGAACTGGGCTGCTCTGAGCAAGATAACAAACACATGCTTTTTCTCCCACTTTCCTTATATAAAATAACATTTCTTATCCTATTTGCGTTGTTGCCAGCTCTTATCTGTAATTTGGATCATAAACCAGGACTGTCTTTTTCCAGGAACATTGAATAATATAATGGCTGGTAAATTGTGAGAATATTTTTCTTTTTTTTTTTTTTTCTTTTTCTTTTGTTCTGAATTTTGTGATGTTTCAAAATAGATTTGGGAACTATTCATACTCTATAGAAAAAGCAGAAACAAAAGCTTTTTATCCTCTTCATTTCTGACTGCCAGGTCTGGCTGTTTTAACGTGTTGTCTTCCCCTTCTTTACTAAAAATGAGAGAAGCCTTTTTTCAGTGATGCTAGTGTGAGTCAAGGCCTGATCCAAAGCTTACTGCTGTTAGTACCAAAAACTTCTGTCGTCTTCTGCTGGTGCGGAATACAGCTGGGAATTGTACCATATAGTGAGGGATTCAGGTCCTTGGATAGGATCCCTGCCTTAAGGCTTTGCTTAAGAATGACTTCCAAAAGAAGATGCTCAAATGTTCCTTCAAGACTGGTATTAGCAGGTTCTGAAACTGGCTGCACAGAGAACTGCTCTTCACAAAGGATGCTGAGAAAAGGGGCAGGAAAAGAAAGCTCCAAATATTAAGCAAGAAACCCAGACTTTAAGATGGGTGGCTATAGAGTAAATATTTGTCCTCTACTTTTTGCAGAACTGAACCTCCACTTGACTTTCCAGAGCAACAGTTTCTTCTTTGCTTTTCACTTTCCCCATTTTCTCTTCCACAGCTGTCTACAGCAGTATCTGTTAAGGAACCAGACTTGGGGAGAGCACTAAATCCAGGGCCAGATGATTTAACGTCAGTCATGGACATTCACAGGTTATTAATTCTCTGGTAATTCCTGGATTAAATGTTTAGTAGCATATTTTCAGTCCTGTTAGGAGAGAAATAAGACTAAGATATTTTAATTGTTTTCATAGCTGCCATATAGTCACACAAACTGAAACATTACCTGGGGTCAGTCGTCTTGGTCATGGGTTACTAGGTAGTAGGTTTATTTCATTCTTTTACTATGTGCTAGCAAATTATTATTTCTTACCCCCATTACCCTTAAAAATCTCTTTCTTTGAGACAATATCATTAATATGTTGGATGAAGAAAAGTCTTTCTGCTATTGCTCTGGATTCCTGCCTCCTTTTCCATGTCTTGCAGCAGTGTGAACATCCCTTTAATCGAAATACTTTTGGAAAGTGGCCTCAAAAATTTAAGAGTACATAGAACCACCAACACCATGGGTTTCTGGTTTTGATTCTGGCCTTTAGACATTTCCATTGTATAAATATTTGTGATTAATAAAAATAGGTTATACAGCACTTCCAGAAACTCTTTTTACTCATCACAGGCCCAGCACAAGAACCAGCAAGTAAACGCAGGAGCAGCTGTATTGCAAACGAAAGCTCCTACTGTTTATTGTTCACTGAGTTGGTGTGCTGCCCTTCCACATCCACCCTACTCACCAGCGAGGACACTGGCTATTACTTCATGTTTATGTAGCCTCGTTTCTTGCTAGCCCCTAAACACTACTGTCATCAACTGCATGATTTGTATTCATCATCATAATTATGAACAGCAAGTAAGCACTGTAAATACTGCACACAAAACTGCTCAAGAGAATACTTTTCACAGATTAGGGCACAGTTTCCTGTTCTGTTGTTAAATCTCCTGATACCGCCTCAATTGCTAAAGAGAAGTGAATGAATTTTTGATTGAGATGCAATGGGGTTTACGGCATTCATCATCTAGTAGATCCATCAGGGCATTTCTGTCATGCTTATTATTACGGTACCTCAGCTTCTACAACAGTGAAACTTCATTCCTTATTGAGTGGGGCCCAGAGAGGACTGGCATGAGACCAGGGGAGTCGTGGTCTCTGGTAGCAGTTGGAGGCAATCGAGTCCAACCAAGGGTAGGAGGTGGAGTATTGCTGGCCTGGGGCAAGTCGCTAATTAAATTAGCTTTTCTGGTAGCTTATGTCAGAGGAGCCCTGACATAACCTTCTGTACGGGACCTCTTTATTTCTCTTGAATGCCAATGAATTTATTAATAGGAAGATCAATTTTAAGTGCTGCTCCCAGTTTGGGTTGCCATGGAAACCGCTGACCTGCCGTTAGAGTGAGGCAGGCTTGGGGACCAGCCCCTCTGTGCTCGCTGGTGTCTGAGTGTGTTCTGTGACTTGGATGAAAATGCAGCAAATTACAGCTGTGCATATCTGAGGCAGGGTAAATCCAGATGTTATGAATCTCAGGATCAATGATTTTCTGCTTCAGACAAATCTTTTTTTTTTTTACTGCACCCTTGCAGAATATGAGATGGCAGAGAGAGAAATTAAGTTTGAGACCAGTAGCAAGAAACATCCAAGCAGAGCCTGCCTTGGGTCAAGGATGTAAAATAGGGCCTGCACGAGGCCACATTCCCACAGTACTCTGCTGGTTCTTGAACCACAAAGCAGGAAATAACCTCCATTATGGGACTCTATTCTTCTGCCCTTGCCTGTGCCCATTGCGTGGCACTGAGGATAGCAGAGAACTGGACCCTGTAACTGGGCTTTCTGTGCCCCTGCTGACAAAGGGCTTCAGAAACACTGGGGCAAAGCATAATTTTTGCAATATCAATTCTTGTTAAAGAAACAGTTTAAATAAATGCAAACCAGCTACTTATAAGTTTGTGCCCTCGATCTGCCTGTATGGGAAGAATACCTTCCATAGAAACTGGTCTCTTAAGAGCCCCAATATCCATCCTAGGCTAAATTCAAAACATAAAAGCAAGTAAGGCACCGAGAGGTGGTGTTCAGCCGGCAGCTGCCTATTAAAATGCCACGCCAGCCCAGAAGGGAGCAGGGGCCCAGAACCATCCTGAGCCAGAAAGCAGAACGGGGAGGTGAGGCCCTGAATCAAAGCCCTCAGCAGGGCTGCAGTGGGTTATTAGCTGCCAGAGCAGTCTGCCGGAGCCGGGCCCTCAGGTGGCACGAGCTGCTGCAACTTAATTGATGCCAATTCACAGCACTTCAGGATCTACTTCACAGAGCTGTCTGGGCTCATGGAGAGGATGTTTTCAGAAAGCTCTTGGCCAAGTATGGATTTCAGTAAACGAGTGTTTACAAATAAGCCACTTACCACTTGAGCTTTATAGATAGCCACAAATTTCTCACCTAACCTCAGCCTCCCCAGCCAGGCAGAGCAATGTCAAATGCAAATGTTATAGGGAAGAAGTAAAATGTAGGCATTGCAGAAATGGACATTTACAGTATCTGATGTAAGTGCTGGCAAGATCAAGTAAGAGATGCCTGAAGAGTTAAGTAAACTGAAGAGATATTTATGGGAAGGGAAGTAATCAACTTGAAAGAATGAAGAAGGAACAAGACCCGTGAATGTATTTATCATAAACAGAGACCACCTGCCTCACACATCCTAGACAAATACAATTTGACTTGTAATTAATTTCATTGTATAAACCCCACCATCTGTAGGAAGGTAGAAGTGGAGGTAGCATAACCTCTTCCCTATGCCAGTCCCAACGTCAATACTGCAAAAGAAGCAGTACCTGTAGACCATGTAGGAGATAAATGCCTATAGTTTGTGACATCTGCTCTGGCTTCACTTGATAGATAACTCCAGACAAGTTAAACAGAGTTTAACTTTAACTTTAAAAAGAGTTTGGGGAGTGACTACACAAGTAACTAAAAAAAACCCACCAAGTTGTTCTCAGACCATTGTGGGAGGTGCCTAGTGGTAATGATGCACTTTAAAAAGAATGTTAATTGCCAAATAGATCAGATGACTGGAATTCAGGAGTTTTACATATGTTTATTTTAATATGTCATGAACTAAAAATGCAATTAAAACTGAAAATAAAGATTAAAAAATGTTTGCAACAAATAGATTAGAAATTTAGGTTTCAAATTGCTCAAAACCAGGACGCTGTCCATCTGTGCAATTAAAAGAAGGCTCCATAGCTCTGATCGAGCCCTTGTGCTCTGCAGAGAAACCGTACAGACCTGAGCACAGTAATTAAAGTAGCTATGAGGAACATTGAAGTACCAGGAAACACATCACACTTCAGCATTTCTCTCTACAACGTTTCCTAGTTCTCAAACAGCTGTCAAGCTACTAGGTCTTCAACAGCGCTCACTCTGGAAAGCTGCTTGAACATGGGTGGTTTAACGTGGATTGCAACCTTATTGGCACAAAGAGACACAGTTTACAAATGTTTATACTTTTCAACTCACTCAAAGTCAGCAATGGACAGGAGCTCTCTATTTGACTGAAACTATCAATGGCAGAAATAAAATAGCTTTAGAAACAGTTATAGCATGGATGAGACAGTGTTTTCACCTTACTCAGGCAGAAGCAGAGAGGTCCTGGTTATGCAGAAGATGTGTTATTATGCTTAGTGTCACTGTTATCATGTATGAGAATTGTGGGTTTTTTTCTGGAAGGATTAACTTGAAGGAGTAACAGTGGGTTTGGCCCTGAGAACAGGTGACCAACTCTGCTGTGGTTTATGGGAATTTCTTATTTAGCAGAAGAGTAAATACTGCTCCTTTTGACGCTCCCCAATGTGCGCTCTGACCCATCAGCAGATCCTTTGTGTCCTGCCATTTCTGTAGGAATGTTTCATGACTGAAATCAGATATTTTTGGCCAGGATCCTACTGTGCTGGAAACCAGGGAGAGTTTGAAGATGTGTACATGCAGTGTGTACATTGTACATCACTTCCATAGAACAAAGCGAGTTGCTGTCTATGGCCCTTGGCCCAAACAAAGAAAGAATAAGGCTGCAGCCTGCCTTTGTATTACTTATTTTGCATATCAGTTTTCTGGTTGTTTTTTTTGTTGTTGTTGTTTTTGTTTTTGTTTTTGTTTGGGTTTTGTTTTTTCTTTTCCCTCCTTAAAATGCATCTCTAAGTTCTTACTTTCTCATCTTGGAAAGTACAATGTTTCACAAATTATAGTACACAGAAGGAAAGCTCAGTTTAGCTGTTTTGAGCTTCCGAATGAGCATTTCTTGTAGTGCCATTACTGAGCCTGTTATCTGAAAAATAGCTCTATTAAATGAAGAGCCTTGATATGTAGGAAGAAAATTATCTGATATTTCTTTCTATGTTAAATTATTGTACTGATGCACATCCAGGAGGGACTGTATTTTTCTTGCAGAAAGAACAGTTAGATGTTCATAAGTCCAAACATTTTCTTAACAGGAAAATGTTATTAAAAGTTGCTCTACAAAATGTTTTGTTGGTTGTCATTATGAGTTATGGCTAATGTAACAGTTACAGGGGAAAGACAAAGGAAGTTTTCTCTGCACACATGTGAGCTCTGCAGAAGGATTTAGGTGGTTGAAGGCAGAGGACAGCAGAGCGGGATGCAGGGTGCAGGTGAGCGAGTGATGCTCCAGCACTTGTGATGCTGCAGGAGAGCAGGTACCTGGTGCCGTGTCGGGGCTGGGCAGCCTGTTCGAGGTGGGGAGCCTTGCTTCAGCCTGGATGCAAGACTGCTGTGCTTGCAGGGAACAGGACCAAGGCAGTTTTCCTCGCCTCATGCTTTCTTCTATTTGCCTTAGGCAAGTCCCTCTCCATGTGCCAGCTTTTGTGGGGACTCCTGTTAGACATCTGTGTGCTGCTGCCATGTGAGCCCCAGAGCAGAGCTGGAGTGGTGGACTTCAGGCTCTTCAGTGCCTGGGTTTGTAGTGACTGCTCCTTTCATGGGTCCAGACTCTTGATAGACTAGAAAAAAAGTTTGATTTCAGAAGTTCCTTTGATTTCAACTGCTGTGGATTCAAAGAGAAATTACTCATAGAAGTGACTTTCTTGAAGTCATGGAGCAAATATTACCCTTTACTGTTCACTGAAATCCTCCTAAGTAGCTACTCTGATCTAAGTAAGCCCAGGTCTTAAGATGGCAGAGCACAGTGTGTATTATTTTACAGCACAAATGTATCCTGTATTGAGTGTCTGTAAGTGTAAATAATAACTGATTTTGGCAGAAATGCCTTGTAGACTGGAGACCGTTCAGACAAGCAGAGAGCAGCTTTCACCCATTTTCCAGCTATGTTGTAGAACAGAATACAGAAATCCAGATCTGTGACACTCCGGGCGATTCCTGCTCCCCTACTGGAAACAAGGAAAAGACCACACTGCTTCACTGGTGTGGCTTTTTGTATGTGACAAATGCATTGACATAACTTCTGTGCTTATTCATTTGCCTTAAAGGGTTTGAGAGAGAGGAAGTTCCTTGACGATATTATGGAAAGAAGCAGGAACTACACTGTGGCAAAGAGGAGGTATAAGGCATGTAACATAACCTGGCTCTGCAGCAGTGCTGTACAATGAAATGCTGTGCTCTTCTCTGCAAAATGTAAGTGATGCAAATTCCATCTACTCTGGGGCAATCTCTGCTTTTAACTGGGGGAAGATTGCTCCTGAAGGTAATGTAAGCAGTGAAAGAAAAAAGGACATCACAGGAAATATAATACATATCATGCATGTAGAGTGAATAAAATCACATCTCTGCACATGAGGAGTGCACGTTCAACCAGGTAATGATGAAGCGTTTACTGACACAAATGCGGAGGGTCACCATCTGACCTTGGCTGTCTTGCCGTGAGTGTCTCTGTGTGTGCCCACCCAGCAATGCAGTGTGCTGCAGAACCCCACTCAGGTGCTGCTGAACCACATCCAGGACTGGCAGCGGGAAAGTCTTCCGGGGTTTTGTGCTGACCCTGTAGCAGCCGTAATGCTCAGAGGCTCTCGATGAGAAACAGTGTGGTGTTGTGCTGTGCCACACGCTTGCTGGCTCAGGACATGGGGAAGTTGGTGGGAACGTCTGTGCTTATATGGAATCTGCTGCTGATGTGTGGACAGTTGCTGCATCGGGGGGATGTCGATGAAATTGGCTGTGGGAAGGTATTGCTGGGAGCTGCGTCCACCATCAGAGCTGCAAAGACCCACTAAAGCCAGTGAGTGTATCTCTTCAAAACTTTATTCTATTCAGTAGAGGTTCATGTGTGTGGTTATAACAACCATATCCAAAAGATGACTAGTCCGAGGAGATCTGGCTGGCAGTATTACCAGAGTGCCAATCAACTCCTCCTGGATGTGAGATCTTCAGATATGGCTCTTTCACACCAGCATGATTTAGTCTATTAGTTGCTGGTGTTATCGACATTTTACTCAAACTTTCTACTTCTCCTCACAATGCACATTATCTGCATGGTGATACTTCTCTGGGTACCATTTGCCCTGCACAGAAGTTTTGACATCTTTAATTAACTTTTCTTTTCCAGACTGTGACTGAACACTATTCCTAACAATTGATTAGCAGGAAAGGCTTAGACAAGCTGCTTAGAGAGTTCCTAACATTAAACTAATTTTTTCCCAGATGATAATCAGCCACTAGTTTTGATATCCCCTTAGTTTGAAGGTATAAGAAATTATTTATAACAGCAACAAATAATGGATAGTCTGGCTTTTAAGAACTAATTCTGGGAGACCTTTTGCGTGCTGTATGTTGACTTGCTGTTAGCAGCAGGCAAAACTGAGCAGCCTTTTAGGCATATAAAAACATAAGACTGAAAAATATCCCTACCTCATGGAGTCAATACATAAACTTGCAGTGTATTCTATTGACTACACATCTGAGATTTTAATATACAATCTAAAAGCACAACATTCAGCTTACCAAATGCCAAATGTAGTCCACAGGCTTTTTCATTGTATAATTATTTCCTTCGCTGCTGCTGCAGAAAGCTCTCTGCGCAAATATTCACAGATGCAAGCCTCAGATCCTGACGCCTCCCACACAGTCATCGACAGAGAGTATGAAAGGGACTGAGCTTTGCCCTTTTTTCCTCTATGAACACATGCTCATATACGCCCCCCTTCCTTTTTTTTTTTTTTTTTTTTGAGATGGTAAAGTATGACAAATTAGTGATACATGACTGAGATGTGCTCACATTTAGTTGACCTGTGCAGAATCTGAAACAAAAATGCCAGAAGGAAACATGCTATAGTCAACATAATATGAATTTAAAGTTATCAAAATCCTACTATATGAGACCCAGATTTTCCAGGGAGCAGTGGATCTTTGCTGCTTAACTTGAGACACTTTGGGAGGGTAAAAATTTTGTTGTGTTTTGTTGTGCATTTTCCTCCAGAACATTATGAGCACAAACTAACACTTAAGGCTTTTGCAGTGACAGAGTAGCTTATTGTGCTTTAATTTGGTTTGGTTTGTTTGTTTGGGTTTTTTGGGGGTGTTTTGGAGCTTGACCTGTTTTACTTATTATTCCATGTTCATAAGCAGAGATAAGCAAATGCTCAGCTTGGAGCATGCTTAAAGGAACACATACAATGCCCAATCAAGCCTGCTTTTGTACAGTAACCACAGAAAATAACATGGGGAGAGAAAATTCCAGTTGCCTTTGGTATAGGTAAATTAGCCAGCCTGCAGCTGCTCTGTTGGGACTCACCCTTAGCAAATTAGCAACTGGTCAAGGAAGCTCTCTGATAAAGGTGCGCCAAACAATGTCTAAAAGCCACCCTTATGACTCAATATTTCTGTCATGTGTCAGCACCTGGTGAGTATGCTGATGTCAGTGGCACATTTAGTATTGTAATCACCTTTGACAAGATGAAATATAGCATCTGCATTCCAAGAACATATGGGATTATTGAGAAAGAAAATTGTGTGAACAAGGGCAATTATAGCAATAACTACCCATGACATACAACACTGAGTCATCCAAGCATAACATAGATGTAATGAAAATATTTTTAAAGGCAAACATGATGTAAATCAGTGCCAAAATTATCTAATTTATTGCTCTGTCATGAACAATAAATGTTAAAAATACCCTCTATATTACACAGAATAGCCAGAGAGCTTTTCTTTACGTATGCCTTGCTGCATGATTTGGAGGGATACAAACGGAGGAAGGTTTCTCTGTAATGGATATTGAAAGATGATGAAGCACCTTTCTCATCTAAATTCCAATCTTTAATTTTTCAGGATATAATTGCTCTAGTTATTCTTCATCACATAATTCCCCTCCTGTTTAACTTTCCAGCATCACCCCACCACATCTAAGGTGGCAGTTGGCAGCTTATAAATCACAACAGAACTAGCTTTAACCTTGAAAATGTCATCTACAGGACTGCACCCCTATGATGACAAGCTTTTGGAGCTGTTTGTTCTTTGAGATGTAACATTTCTGGATTTACATTATCATTTTCAGATAAAAGTGTAGTAGTAATAAAGTTTGAATGCAATATGCATTAGTTAAAAAAAATTACAATGTTTGTAATGGACTTCATTTAGACCCATTACCCTGCTATAGAGTGAAACTAGTCCGAAAGTCAAAGTTTCAATCTCTGAGCCACTGAAGTGAGGCCTGAGCCTTGTGCTGGTTTTCTGCACTGGCTGTACTAAATCTCAGATGATCTCTTTCTGCTAGAAGGCCACAAGTTGACTGTCCTGAAGGGTCAGGAGACTCCCACCCATTTGATGCAGCTCTGGAAAACCATGGAAGTAATTCCCTGCTTTTGCTCTGGTGTAGCGTACGTGCAGGTGGCCCTGCTAGCCCTACTGCACATGCAAGGATGCTCCCATGGGAAGACTCTGCAGATGTTAGAAAAAGGTAAAGTGGAGAAATTTCTGTCCTAATTTTGTAGCAATTAACAGATGCTTTCTATTGTTACAGGACACAGTGGAACCTAAATATCTAACACAGTTACATGTAGTTGGGGGGGCAGGGTGAAGGTTNACCCCCACCACCCCCCCGCCATTTCTGAACCACCACCCTTTCTGACCGTGCCTGTGCTCCCAGGCATCCAAAACATGGCTAGGTGGTGGCGGGTGATAGTTACTACAGTTACTTGGCTGCAGGAGAGTGCAAACTGCCATGGAAAGTTAATTGTTGCATGTGCACCCCTCTTCTATCCAGCAAATTCTCTGTCTCCAAGCAGGGAAAACAGCAGAGAAGTGATACAGTGATAGGAAGAGCCTTCTGAAAAATGTGTNATTAGTGATACATGACTGAGATGTGCTCACATTTAGTTGACCTGTGCAGAATCTGAAACAAAAATGCCAGAAGGAAACATGCTATAGTCAACATAATATGAATTTAAAGTTATCAAAATCCTACTATATGAGACCCAGATTTTCCAGGGAGCAGTGGATCTTTGCTGCTTAACTTGAGACACTTTGGGAGGGTAAAAATTTTGTTGTGTTTTGTTGTGCATTTTCCTCCAGAACATTATGAGCACAAACTAACACTTAAGGCTTTTGCAGTGACAGAGTAGCTTATTGTGCTTTAATTTGGTTTGGTTTGTTTGTTTGGGTTTTTTGGGGGTGTTTTGGAGCTTGACCTGTTTTACTTATTATTCCATGTTCATAAGCAGAGATAAGCAAATGCTCAGCTTGGAGCATGCTTAAAGGAACACATACAATACCCAATCAAGCCTGCTTTTGTACAGTAACCACAGAAAATAACATGGGGAGAGAAAATTCCAGTTGCCTTTGGTATAGGTAAATTAGCCAGCCTGCAGCTGCTCTGTTGGGACTCACCCTTAGCAAATTAGCAACTGGTCAAGGAAGCTCTCTGATAAAGGTGCGCCAAACAATGTCTAAAAGCCACCCTTATGACTCAATATTTCTGTCATGTGTCAGCACCTGGTGAGTATGCTGATGTCAGTGGCACATTTAGTATTGTAATCACCTTTGACAAGATGAAATATAGCATCTGCATTCCAAGAACATATGGGATTATTGAGAAAGAAAATTGTGTGAACAAGGGCAATTATAGCAATAACTACCCATGACATACAACACTGAGTCATCCAAGCATAACATAGATGTAATGAAAATATTTTTAAAGGCAAACATGATGTAAATCAGTGCCAAAATTATCTAATTTATTGCTCTGTCATGAACAATAAATGTTAAAAATACCCTCTATATTACACAGAATAGCCAGAGAGCTTTTCTTTACGTATGCCTTG
The DNA here is from genome assembly GCA_013400195.1 of Aramus guarauna. Lineage (NCBI taxonomy): Eukaryota > Metazoa > Chordata > Aves > Gruiformes > Aramidae > Aramus > Aramus guarauna. The sequence continues at coordinate 2,691,949 of VXBL01005970.1, read as the reverse complement.
CTGCATGATTTGGAGGGATACAAACGGAGGAAGGTTTCTCTGTAATGGATATTGAAAGATGATGAAGCACCTTTCTCATCTAAATTCCAATCTTTAATTTTTCAGGATATAATTGCTCTAGTTATTCTTCATCACATAATTCCCCTCCTGTTTAACTTTCCAGCATCACCCCACCACATCTAAGGTGGCAGTTGGCAGCTTATAAATCACAACAGAACTAGCTTTAACCTTGAAAATGTCATCTACAGGACTGCACCCCTATGATGACAAGCTTTTGGAGCTGTTTGTTCTTTGAGATGTAACATTTCTGGATTTACATTATCATTTTCAGATAAAAGTGTAGTAGTAATAAAGTTTGAATGCAATATGCATTAGTTAAAAAAAATTACAATGTTTGTAATGGACTTCATTTAGACCCATTACCCTGCTATAGAGTGAAACTAGTCCGAAAGTCAAAGTTTCAATCTCTGAGCCACTGAAGTGAGGCCTGAGCCTTGTGCTGGTTTTCTGCACTGGCTGTACTACATCGCAGATGATCTCTTTCTGCTAGAAGGCCACAAGTTGACTGTCCTGAAGGGTCAGGAGACTCCCACCCATTTGATGCAGCTCTGGAAAACCATGGAAGTAATTCCCTGCTTTTGCTCTGGTGTAGCGTACGTGCAGGTGGCCCTGCTAGCCCTACTGCACATGCAAGGATGCTCCCATGGGAAGACTCTGCAGATGTTAGAAAAAGGTAAAGTGGAGAAATTTCTGTCCTAATTTTGTAGCAATTAACAGATGCTTTCTATTGTTACAGGACACAGTGGAACCTAAATATCTAACACAGTTACATGTAGTTGGGTGGACAGGGTGAAGGTTAGGGGCCATGCTGTACAATGCTTTTGTTCTCAGCACTGGAGCCAGCAACAGGTGAAAGAACCAAAATTACCATGTAGCATCAGTATTTAATAATAAATGCTTTGTTTGTCAACTGTGGGTCTCAAGGCACTTCTCAAAGAGGCCAGTATCAACATCTTCATTTCACTGATGGGATAAACACATAGTCAGGAAAAGTTACTTGCCGCAGGTCATGCAGCAGGGTAACAGCAGAGCAATGACAACACCCACCC
>VXBL01005970.1:2621884-2688722 GCA_013400195.1 Aramus guarauna | reverse complement strand
TTAGAATGTCAACAGCTTGAGTTATTTAGCACTAGGAAACAGACAATTAGGAGCCTATATATTTCATGTATGTTTATATGTGATATGCAGCATGTCACATTCTGCTCTAGCTGCATAAATCCAGCATATAGCTGGTGAAACTAAGATAATTTCTTAGAATGTTTTAAATTGTAGCCACAGCCAAACTTGGGTGCACTGTGGGGTTTCAGTTTGGTGACCAGACCAGCAAGTCTTGGCCAGGCAATGGAGGTGCTGGAGGAGGAAAAGACTGGTCCCAACTGGAACAGATAATTTTTTCTTAGGGCAGGAAGGAAACATGGAGAAAACTTGCTTTGGATCAATCAAAAATGAAATGCATTGATGTTTTTGAAACTTTCAACTCCATTTCTTTTGGATGAAACACTTTGCTAAATTCAGTCCTAATTGATGAATGTTTTCTGCTCCCTAAAGATCAATTTACTTTTATTTACTATCCAATAAACAATTTCCACCCTGCACATTAGAGTGCAAATACCTTTTCTCTTGGCAATCAATAGCAGATATCTTGCTAGATTCACTGGTACCAAAAAAATGGTCTGAACTGCTGAAGATACAAACCTTTAATTAAGAAGAAAAAAAAAACAAAAAACCAAAACCAAAAACAACCCCACCAAACCAAATCACAAAAATCTCTTAGCAAAAAATGAGGTTGAAGATTTGCATATTTCCTTCCTTTTGTACTATTTTCATAGCCCAGTGTGTCAGAAAAGCTGATTCCGCCGGTAATTCCTGCAAACCAGTATACCTGGTATGTTAGGGAGACAGTACCGCAAACAAGGAAGAGCTGGGGATGTGCAGACATGGCTGCAACACCACTCTGTGAAGGGGGTCTCGTCTTTGGAAATGGCGCTGGAGACCCTGCTGCTGAGTAAATCCTGGAACAAGACACATATTTAAGGGCTCTGACCACCTCTGGGGCTTACAGTCTGCTTTAACCCCAGCTAGAAAGGTGCATCGGTGGAACAGCAGAGGTAGCACCCCCTTGTGCTCCAAACATCACTTCTGAGAACCTACAAAACACTGGTCAAAAGAAAAATTACAGTGTGTGGGGTTTTTTTCTGTTAAGTGCTGAGCAGGGTTTGAGACCACAAAAGACACTGCAGAGACCTATTTAAAAGATGTCTGTAGGTAACAATACCAAGACTTAGTTGTAGTCTGGCTGTCTTCACAGTATATCATTGTGTTACATTTTTGTGGTTGGAATTCAGTGTTTTGATTTGACCAGTAAAAGGAGAAAGATAAGTCACAGTGCCAGGTTTTGATTTCCAAAAGCTACAGCGCATTTGCGAAATGCACTTGATGGACAGTTGTTGATTGCAGCCAAAAGCTTCAGGCAAAGCAATACAACTACTTTGTATTGCGATATGTCAGCAGACACAAATCAGTGATAGAAATCCTGTAGACTGCTATAGGAAAACCTTAGCCATCTCTGCCTTTTATAGATATGATGGAAACAGGAATATCTAAAATACTAATAGGCCACATATAGGAATATTACATGTTACATATGCTGTTAATGTGCATAGAGACATATGAGTATATTAACTTTGCTAATTCCATGCCCATGCTGGGAGCTGAGTAGCTGGAACTTGTTCCTCCCTCAAGTCCTGGCTTCCTTGTGGCATTTAAATTAATCACCACACTATGTATTTGGAATAAGCTTCACTTCGATAATTGGATTCTGTAAGGTAATAAATGTAAACAGAGAGTGCACAGCAAGACCAGAATAGTGCCATTACAACATCACAATGGGAAGCATTTCATTTTAGAGCATAAAAATCCATCTTTCCAGAGGTATGTTGCCTTTCCTCAGTTCTGGGAGCTGGAATGATTCAGATAGCAATAAGCCCTTTTTGCGTACCTCGTGTTTTCATCATTGCTGACAAAACCATCCAGTGTATATTTGTGCTAGTTATTTTTACAGATCCTGCTAATAGCCAAGTGGTAGAATGTGTTATGGTTTCGAAGGCAAGCAGATGAGGGCTATTTACTGAACAACAAAATATGGCAATTTCCAATTTATTAGGCAGTGATTAAAAAAGCAGTTTTCTACTGGTATTAACAGTGAGAAAAAACTGGTGGACACTGTGTCAGAGGTCCTGAATGTATGGCTTGATTTTCACAGAGAAGCTCTTATTACTGTCAGACTGCTGATAAATCAATGCGGTTGGCTGAATTGGTGCTTTTATCCCAGGTGTTCAGCTTTGTGGGGGTTGTACCTGGCCTGTTCCCAGTCATCTGGAAAACAAAATAATATTGAAAATAGATTTATTTATTTTGCTAAACCACTCTTGTCTGGATGAAATAAAAGCTTTAAAGCGTCTATTTACATTACAGCGTTGTCAGAGAGTCCTGAGAGCATATGCCATGAAGGATTTTTAAACAGTTATTGTCAGGATCTGAGGTGATTGGCAGCAATCACTTAATAACACCTATCACTTCAGAACTCTGGTTCTTTATAAAAAACAAATTTAAGGAGAGCTAGAAAAGCATATTCATGTGTTGACTTATTTAAGAGTTTATTCCTCAGGCTTAAATGTAAAAGTACCCTATCAAAAAGCCATCATCATCAGACAAATACACTGCCAAAATGCTGCTTGAATGTGGGCTATGAAGTCCATTACAATTGGTGGGAATAGTCTCATTGAACCATACTCCAGAGTTCATAAACCTTTGTTTACTTTTATTTGACAGTTTACCAGAAGGCAGGATTTTGTCCTTTACTTTCAAAACAGATATTGTAGCCACAACTTAATACTTGCTGATTGCACCTGTCTGCACCATGCATTAGGTTAGGCACTAAAAATACCTACGTGCCTTCTTGTGCCCTATTCTTTCCAACAGCATTTAATGTGGAACACTTTCAAGTACAATAGGGGGAGGGGAAAAAAAAAAGAAAGAAAAAAAAAAGGAAGAGGAATACTTACAATGTCTGAATTGAAGGGCTTCACATTGATGTTGCGAGTTGAACTACTGGTAAGGGACCAGACCTTGGTTTTGTGCTTAAAGGCGGCTCTAACCTTTGGGGAAAAAAATGAACCAGATAGAAGATTTCTTTTGAAAAAATTGTGTTTATTTTCACAGGTGTAGCTTACAATCATTTCCCCATTATCCTTCCACTGCATTAACATCACTATATTAAAAAACAGCAAACAATCCACTCCTGCATTTTTATTTATATTTATGGTCTTATTTTCAAATTTAACTTTACTTTTCAAGTACCCATACTTTAAATACAAAGCATTGTGTAACCTCACATATGTCTCATTTCATTGGCAATGTTTTCATGTTATCTGGGTTATCCCATCCTCCTAGGTGTCCAAAGTATGACTGTATTACGATTCATCTTGTTAAAAATAATAAATAATAAAAGCAAAAAGCCAAAACTGCAGGGCGTATAAGCATACATCCCCAGTATTTGCAGTTCTGGTTTGAAAGAATTCATGAGGTGCCATTATATTGATTTTCAGCAGCTGACTAGGACACTTGCACATTTTCTAAATATACGGCCCCAGACAGGACCACAGGCTCCCCCATTTGGGCAGACACTCCCTGGAGCTCACGCAGCCCTGATGGTTCTCAGATGCCACGAGGCCACAAGCCAGCTGCCAGCCTTTTGAAAACTGAAATTATTTAAAGATGCGGGATGAAATTCCCTATAGATGTAGGAAGATTCTGCACCAAGGTGAAAATAATCAGCTGCATAAAGAAATGATGGTGAGACAAGGATTACTGGCTGGGAGTGATTGACCAGTGTTATGATGTCATGATAAAGAACATCTTGTCAGGAAGAGCCTAGTCTGCCAAACACACAAAGTAATCTTTCCTCCCTATTCTACACTGGCACGGGCTCAGCTACAGGACTGGGTGCGGTACCCCAGGAAAAACAGGGACCAGCTGGAGACAGCTCTCAGGAGAGCAGTGAGGATGATCGCAGGTCAAGCAAACACGTTAGGAGAAGCTCAGGTTGTTCAATCAAAAGAGGAGACTAGGGTAAGACAGGATAAGTCTTACAGTCTTCCCTTTGCTGCAGAGAGGAAGGGAATTATCTGTTCTTTATACTCATAGTAGCTAAAACAGGAAATAAGAAGCTCAAGCAGCAGTATGAAAGATGAAAACTACAATTTAGGAGTGGCAGTAGTGAGGGTAATGAGGCACAGAGCCAAATTGCTGAGGGAGGGCGAGGGGCTTCCATGACTGAGCTGCCAGGAGTGACACTGGCACGTTGGACGTGTGCTGCTGGAGAGGCTGCTCAGGTCTCCATCAGACCCCTTCTCCTCTGCTTCTTTAAAAGTCCCAGGCACACTGGGAATAAAGCTCTCATTTTTACCCAATGACTTGGAAATATCTGTAGATTTTGCTTTACAGTACCTGAGTTTTACATCTGTGGTAAGAATGAATTTCTCAAGAAAATTTCTCACAGTTTAGCTGAAGAAGTATTTTAGATATGCTCAGCATACGATGGAGCCAGTAAGACCTGATCTCCAAAAATGACAGTTCACTTTAGCTATATATGAACTGTTTTTTGAGGATACAAATTCTGAAAAGTTTCTGAATTTAATTTCTCATGAGGTTCCTGGAAAAATGGCAGCAATTCAAATATTTGTATTTGATGTAAGACATTTGAAGCAGGAAGAAAGCTTTCTGAGCCGAGGGGAGAATAGAATAAAGACATATTTTTCCTCCTTACCTTTAACCTGCCTGCTTAACTTTAGCTGATTTCAATAAAGATCAAGAATTTCATAGTCAGTCCTGATTCTCCAAACTGATTGTAGCAAAGATCATACCAATGCTCTAAGACTGAATAAGCTGGCAAACATTAATAAATAATAACGTCTCCACAGAAGAGCTGGAGTGCTATTGTTGCATAGGAAGAAGCAGCAGACTATGGGGCAGAGCTACTTAGTAGCATCCAGAAGAAAGAGCTGTGGGAGAATCAAAGCTCCGTGGGTATTCACGGAGCGGTATTCCTGGCAGCATGCTGGAAATGGCTTTCATGAGAAACTTTCATTATCAGTAATACGTGTTGCTGAACATTTTCTGCTCTCTGTCATAGCAGGAGAGGATGCTGCAAGCTCCAGGCCCAGCAGAGAGGATCTCCACAAGCCCCGTTTATATCAGTCTTGTCTTGGCTTTACCCCAGTTGCTCTGAGACACCCTGAATGCAAAAAGATGCCTCTCGGTCCACTATGAAAACCTGAACTTCCTGCCAAGAAAAATACCTGGAATATGTTCTGCTCTGTTTGGTTTCCCATTAAGGATTGATGAGCAATGTCCAAAAGTATGTTTTGCTGAGAATAATATTAATTTCCTCTCTGGAACTGCAGATGTAACAAAGCCAGAGGCAGCTCCAACGGGGACTGCCAGGGTGAGTCCTGCTCCCACTCTTTAGGCATCCTCCCTTAGCAGCACAGCCCATGCCCCCTGCTCAGCCCCTCCAGCCCTCAGGAGAGCTTCTTTCCTAGGTCTTGAGCTGCCTTCTCTTCTCTCTCTCTCTTTTTTTTTTTTTTTAAAGTTTATGTTAAATAAAATAAATGTCAAACATGGGTCAAAATGCCACAAGTCACAAAGTCACTAACAGTTGTGTATTAATTAAAAGAAAAAAGAAATCAGTGGCATGGCAGGCAATGATAATGGAGGAGGTCTTTTCTTGGTTTACACTCATGTTACTTGAATTTGGTAACACCAAATTTGTTAGCACCATTTGGTTACATACCTCTGAATTCAGAAGACAGTGAAACAGGAACATGAAAAATCCCTGAAAACAGATAGAAAGGAGAAGGGTGAAGAATGAAATACAATAATGTATTTCTCACAGTATTATACAAAGCAGGTATTGAGTAGCTGGACATGTATAAATATGGAAGAGTAGGACAAACTCTGCTCCACATTAAACTGAAGAAACCTCCAGCATTAGGTTACTACGAGGCTTGTCTGGACCTTTTCCTGTAGACCAGCCCCTCCTAACCTTTGGGGTCATGAAGGAGACATCTGGCTGAAAAGAAGCAGGAATTCTGGTTTCATGACAACAGGAGAATCTTTTCTCTGTGCTTGCAAAAATAAAGGCAGAAGGAAATGCTCTTTGGGAAACACCAGATCAATAATTTTCACATTAGAGAAACAAAATATTAGCGTTAGGAAAATTTTCACAACAGAACTTTGCTATCTTTGGGCTTTTTGTCCAATGGAAAGTGAAAAGGGCCCATCCCCTTTTAATTTTTTTCCGGGTGTACTCAGTCAAACTTATGTTTTTTATTTTGGATGAAAATTGGAACTTTTCTTATCAGCTTACGGGGAGAACTCTGTTGAACTTTTTTTTTTTGGTAGACCATAGTGCTATTTGTTCCTGAGACAAAAAAGGATTTAGGTGAGTTCATTTTTTCTCCCCCTTTGTACCCATTATTTGGGAAAGAATTATAACACACCTATAGATTTATGTCTCTATTGAAATGTCTGCTTAAAGCTAAGCAGATGCTTACATTCCTTCCTGGACAGAGCTATTTTTCGGGATTGGTGTATTAAGAAGACGAGGGCTAGTTGCCTGCGTGCAAGAGCTGTGCAGTATGCAGAATAGCTCCACTTTTCTCCTTATACCCCACCTTTCCCACACACTTCTGTTCGCTTTCATTTAGTCTCAGTAATGAAGCCTCAAACTGACACTGAAAAATTGTTCTGGTATCTCTACTGAAGAATCTTTCCTGTCGTACATGGTGCTGGAAGAATGAATTTCATTTCTCAAGCTCACTGTCTCATTTACTTAATTATTGCTACTGGAAACACTAAGGAGTGGGATAAAAATTTTGTTCAAACAGCGACTAAACAATCGCCAGTACTGTATGGTCAGCACAGACTTAAAAGACAGAGGAAGGAACACAAAAAAAAAAAAATCCAATAAACGCAAGCATGTGAAAACATCACTAATGATCCATTTATTGGATCTCAGCAGCAGTTCGGTAGCTGCAAACTTTCCCACCAGGTACTTACTTGTAGTGAATTGAAAACAGCAAATATATACTGAAATACTAATGCATGGGCATTGACAGCCAAAATCCCAAAGATCCATGAGCTTCCCAAGATCGGTAGGAGAACAGCGACAGCTTTAGCTGTTAGTCTGAAAGAGAAAATAATAGGAAATATGATGAGACAGTTAAAAAAATTTCAGCCCACACACCAGGGAGTTTGTCAATTATGTCCTGGCAGCAAGGCAGTGTGTGTATGACTCTCTTTGCCATAAAATTCTTTTAATGGGCAAATCTCTTAATTACTCATTCCTCATCTATGAAAATAAGAATAAAAGAATTTCAGTATCTCACGGGATAATTACAGATGGAGAGTCAGTAACTGAGGGTGCAGGGGAGATGATCATATAACTACTGCAGCCGTATCTTCAGTTTACAGTGAAGTATGATTTTGTACGGTGAACAGTCAGGTGGAAGAGTCAAAAACAGAGGACAGAAGCTGAAAACAAAGGCAGCATCACATGGAAAACTGAGCCCACTATATAGTACATCCAAAATACATTTGCTCAGCGCTACAGCTGAGTCACGACAACATGGTATTTCTCCTATAGAAAGTGACTTGGGATTTTTAATCAGCACAAATGGAAAGAAACATGATGTACCTCTGCCAAATGCAAATCCTCTAACACCCCAGTATTATCCTGCTACCATCCTGCTTTGTTCGGAGTTGATTCAGAGAAATGCATGCCAAATACTGAAATAGCCTGTGTTTCTTGGAGATCCCTACTGATATATGTTCACTCTGCTTAGCTTGGAGGACTTGGCAGAATTTCAGTAAAAGATTGTATGACAGGTGAAAAGCTAATAGTACTGAGAAAATAAGAGGGATTTTTGATTTTGCCTTAATGAGTTATGTACAGGCTGTTTGTTGTAGTGGAAGACAAAAAGAAATTGTAGTATACCCGAAAATTAAATGATCATGGAAAGTTTTCTGCAGCAGCTGAATTCTGTGGACCAAATTTTATGTAAAGAGTAAAGAAAGGGAACCACAGAGAAAAGAAAGGCATTGCATTTAGAATTGTAAGATCACAGTTAGGTCTCGTCTGTGTTTTCATAGCCTTCTACATTAAACACCAAAGAACTATGCGCTTTCTACAAGGAGCTCATTTCCTTCAGCTGCATCAGGAATTAAGGGCAGCCAAACCTCATGGAGCACTTGGGGCCCTGTAGAAGAGGTACAGGCAATACTTGCATCTGTTTTCTGCTTTGATGTAAAAATTGCTAACATCTCGCTCTCTGCAACTGAATACCACTCAGCCACTTCCAAGAAAGACAAAATTTAACTCACAAAAAGATTATTGCTTATCTCACGCAATTGTCTCCTCCTTACGAAGCCCTCAGAGCATCATCTCTGATTCATGCTAATTAATTGCTCTAAAGAATTGTACTTTTGTGCCTGTGTTTACCCTGTAATACTGACTTTAAGAGTATCGTAGTAATACCCCTACACAGTGTTTCTAGTGTAATCACAGAAAAATTAGGAAGACAACCAGATTGCTCCGTGGAAGTCCTTGCCACAGGATGCTACAGACATTGCAAAAGGATCCTATAAATTCACAGAAGATAGTTCTGTTGTGGATTGTTAAATGTGGCGATTCTGATGCAGCTGCTTGTGCAGGAAGTCCCTAATCTTTAGCGTGCTGAAAGGTGGGAGTACGTATTCAGAGAAGAATCACTCTGCTTGACCTTTACAGTGGGGACACAGGGTTGGATGGGTCCCCAGCCTGTCTGGTTTAATCCGAGATGGCGGTCCTTCTGCTCGTAGCCTAATCCATCTTGCTTTTTAATTAAAACAATAAACATCGCCACAGCTTGTTTTCACATCAGTGTGATCCGGTAAAGGCAGGTATAAAATAGAGCAGGGCCAGGTGACCAATAATGGAGTCCAGAAGTCATCACTCACTTTTTCCCAGGAAGTGCTATACATCTAGTTCCCAGCACTGGAGAACCCAAAAGCATTCATGATGTCTGTCCACTCTGTAACCACTCAAAACCCCATGAATCCCACAGGGCAAAACATTCTTGCTGTCAAGACACTACTAACTAGAACGCCCAGTACAATTTTGCTTGACAACAATGAATAGATGTCAAACCTTTGCACACCCAGGCACCACATTTTCAGTGACAGCTATCAAAGGACAAACACTTCCTCCTGGGTAGCTGAGTACAATTTTGGAGGTGCAAGACAGAAAGCACAAGGAAGGGACCTGTCCCCGTTCGAAACACCCTGAACCAGCAAGGCAGACAGATCTAATCCCTACTTACCACAGCACTTAGAAACATTTACTTAACTCTTGTTGTAGCCCATGGGATTTAAGCACATGCTTACAATTAAATATGTGTTTAAAATATGTCAGTGAATTTAGTCTATGGTACAATTATAGATAAAGAAGCCAAGTGGGCAGTAAAGGGAACGGGTAGTGAGAAACTAAAAGTCAATTCATGCTTGCTAAAGCTACATTTTTTTCAGAAATTAGCAGATTTCTATTTAGCTGGATATCTATGCAAGAGAGAAAGTTGGTTTAGGGAGATTAATGTCCTACTTGTGCCTTTTACCCCTTTGTACAGATTAAAGTACACGGTCAGGAGAGAAGTGCATAGAGCTGCATGACAAGAGACCACTTGTAATTACAACAAACATAAAACAAATGAGAATTTTGTACAACACAATTCAATGAAGAAATCTTTTAATTAAACTTAGAGCCAAGACATCTTGTTCATTTCAGTGACCTGAGCACACGCTCCGTTATATCCTTGATTAAAAGTGTATGTTGAAGAACTGCATAGGCTTCAGGTTTATAGGGAAATCTGGGACGGGGAAGAATCTGGAATATTTTTTTATTTTTTTTTTAAATTGATTCATATCTTTATGTCCTTGGCCATGCATATTTCTGTACAATTCAATTATTTAATTCTGCAAAGAGTCTGTTCAGCCAGAAAATGAAGGAAAACTTTAAAGCTTGACCTCTTCTATTTAATTAAAAATGCATTTTAAAAGATATAATTTTAAAACAACTGATACAAGTTTATTTTAATGAATCAAGGATGCTTTGGGTCTTTTCTCTGTCAAGATTAAAGTTCATCACCTCAACTCTAACATAAGATGTGCTCCACTGGGGAGCTGCCAGCAGACCACCTCTTGCAATCAACTTTGTGCAAAGAGCTGTACAATCCTACAGAGCCCTTGGGCCTTCAGGAAAAGGTCTCTGTGCAGGACTCAGGACATACATCCTCGGGGGGGAGGATACTCCAACACCTGGAAGATGGATTAGGTACATCCATATTCCAAAACAGTTTAGATGTCCTCTCTAACCTGATACACCAGGTGATCAGTATGCCCATCACAGCCACACTTGTAAAACTGTCTTCATTACAAACCACTGTTTTTTTTCTTTTTCTCTTTTGTTCTCACACTCAATTTTTATAAAATTTGCAGTTTGGAATATAATTTTCCCCAGCTGATTCATTGCCAAAAATAAGTTTTCATTATCTCTTTTTGAGTCAGAGCATAAAAAGCTTCATCTGTAATTTGTAGTTGAGGGCAGAATAGAGCTAGGTACTCAATTTCAATGTTTTGAAAATCATTCTTACAGTTTGGATTTTCAGGAGCCTTTAACATTACAAATGCCTCATATATTTTTTGAAATCTTGTGTTAATGAAGACTGCTCACTGTTAAGCACAGGGTTCAGCACATGTGCAGCAGAATTTCATAGCTAAAAATGAAAAAAAATAAAGACATATGGGATTTTTCATGCAAATGTATTAATGTTTCATGCACATCCATTTAGAAGAGCAGCCATGTGAGGGTGAAATTAATTTAAGACTTTCTAAGGGTCAGCTCTGTATATGTATCACTTAAATCTCATTAAGTCTTTCTTTTTTTTTTTTTTTTTGCCTAATTATTGTGTAGCTTTCTATGCTTGCGTGCTCTGAATTTCATCCTATGTATGAAATTATTAGTTCAAGATGTTTATGAGCTTTACTCACCAAGCAAAGGACTCTGCTCTATTGTTCCTGGTCCTCTTTTATTTTCTTCCACTTACCCCTCCCTTTCCCATCCTTATTTCATTTTGTCTTTGAACTTTAAAAGAGAAAAATACTAAATGTAAAATGCTGCGTCAGAACACCATTAAGGTGGCAAGGTTAAAAAAATCTTAGAAATACAAAAGTTAATGTTCCACTAGGCACATTAATTTCGACACACTGCACATACTTTATTTTTTTTTATTCCCATTTTTCTTTGCTACATGAATATTTTAGTAGATTAGTTCTAGTACACTAAGATATAGAGTGCAATCAAATACATGTTGTTTTTGGAGAAGGAATACTGCATGACTTCAACAGTGCAACCTTAAAAAAAAAAGTCACTACCATTTCCTGAGCTTTAAATTGTCTATGAAATTGGTGACATTAAGCAGCAGCACTTTGGGGCAGGTCTTACTTTGCAGATATTGAGGTCCAGCCCCACCAGGACTTCATAAACCTTGCTGCAATTTTCTTTTATCCATGTGCCCTAGTGTATCAGAAAACAGAACGACCACTGCCTTAGAAAGGACTCTCTAAATTTCTCCTCTGTGCCCCTTCTCATGCTCTGGCCTTCGAAATTAGAAGCAACCTAACAGCCTGTTTCTCACATACACTTTTAAAAGCTCAGGTATTGTTACTCTTCTGCAGTCTAATAGCATTAAGTTTGGTGAGCTTTGTGTCTCTGTGCATCTATATAGACTGAATGATCAGTCCTGGAATTAATTAATTAGAAAAAAAGTAAAATCAGTACACAGATTTCTTTTTTGCTTTCTATTGTTTCCTTTTGCCAATATAGTTTAAAAAAGTTAGTTTAAAAGTATGTACCTGTTACTACTTAGACGATTTCCGCAAAATACAAAAATATTTTGAGTCTGATTAAATTTTTATATGCAGGGTATGTGGAAAAGCCCTTGGGATATTACTAGCTGTACATAGCCTAACTATCAATTCAGTCCAAGGTCAGGGTCGTTGCTCACTCTGCCCCAACTCTAACAGTCTCTTCAGCTGGGCTGCAGAGACTTCAGAAGAAGCACGGCTCACAGAACTGCTTTGGCACGGCTTGATTTCATCCAGCTTTGCCTGCTTGTTTGTGGCAAGAAGCAAGCAGCAATGACTTGGTACTGCACGGGGCCACATCTTCTGCCATCGGAGCTGCCGAGGCTGCTCTGCAGACACCTGGCTGGTCCTTATAACCTCAGATATTGTCCCACTCCCCTGAGCACTCACGTATGAATCCCATGGCCAGGTGGGGTGGGGGGGCTGGATGGACTCCTTTGAAAATCCTTAGAAAAGTTTTCTGAGGCACGTCTTGCAAGAACAGCATTAACTTCATTCGTTAATTGTTAATCAAGCTGTCCATTTAACACGCATTCACCCTTTAAATCTTCTGTTGAAAAAAAAAAAATATTTTTCTTCTCCTTTCCTGTTCTTACAGTTTAATTCTAATTCCTGAGCAGTAAACCTTGCTCACCAGAGATCTTCCACTCCAAATTTCTTTAATTGACTTTGTTTTGGTTTTTTGGGTTTTGTTGTTTTTTTGGGGGGTTTTTTTTGGCATTCATTTCAGGGCAGGTTTTTGATATTTTCTGCATCTCTTGCTCAGTCAGAGACAGACTGTTAGCCAGTGTTTTCCACCAGCTGAGATCCTGAAGTGTGCACTAATCAATCAACGGAGGAGCGGAAGTTTTCTGAGTTGGATAATTATCAAAGCTGTACTGGAGTCCCGGTGTGCAAGAAGTACAGGTCTCAGCACTTCTGAGATGTATTTTCATTACCAACATCACATAAAATCATTGCGCTGTTACTGAAGTTACTAGGAACATTTCTCCAAGAGCATGGTTGGGCCTTATAGTTTTATTGTATTTGCAATTGGTTTGGAACAGCTCTACTCAATTGAGATTGCTCCCTTCCCCTTATTTAATCTTTGCCCTTTTCTGCTATTGCCCTGAGCACACTGTCGATATTTTACACCGATGCAGAGTGACTACACTGACAGCTACAAAAAAGAAATTTCACTGCTGGCAGAAAGAAAACTTTATTACTTCTGTGAAGGGGACCCCTAATTCACAAATCAATTTTATTGGTTATATATGGAGCACTAATCCTTTTAAGACTTCTGACATCCACTTTACAGTCATGATGCCTGCTGAAGTAAGAATTAATTCAGACCCATAAGCCAAGATTATATAATAATTGGAGGAAACGTCTAAAAAAAAGCAAAAAACCTTCACAACAATTCACCAAAATTGTTACCCTGACAAATAGGCCTTTTACCTGAAATTTCTCTCGTTTCTTCAACTCTTCACTAGCCGCTTTCAGCAATATCCTATATACTTCATACAAAAACCTGTAACTAACATTTCAGACTAATGCTGGGAAAAGTTGAATTTAGCTTCAGGTTCCCAGCTGTTACAAGTAGTGCTCACTAGCTCCTGACCTGGAAGCTGGAGAGCTGCTGGGAACCACAAGCAGCAATTCTGACTACGAACGGAAATGTTTCTCACTCACGTTCAGCAGTGCTTCCAACACACCCCTTGTCTACGCCGTCTGACTGGCACCTGGGCTTTCATTCCTGCGGTTCTTCTGACCCCGGCATTCAGCGGGGTTTTGTGCTGCTGCTCACTTTGTTACCTGGTTCTCCAAGGAGCAAGGCGAATACTAAGCGATTTAGGTGGTGAGTTGCCACCAATATCAGAAAAATGGAAGAATACTGGGAACAACCCATCTTTTTTAGTGAACGAGGCAGTGAATAGCAATAAAAACATACACATCTGTCTTCAGGCTGATCCAAAGCCCCTCATATAATTTGGAGTCTACAGGATCAAGCTCCCTTTCACTCCTCAATAAAAACCAACCAAGTCTCAGTAGAGTAATGCACCGTGGGTGGCATAAACAGCTCAGCAGAGTAACCAAAGTACAGACTTGAGAGTCAAATCCCTCAGGCCCCCTTCTAACTTAGCAACCAATTTACTCCTCACACTGCATGTGAGTGACACAGAGTAGGTGTTTGGGGTCTTTTCAGAATGAAATTAATCTCTGAACTGTGCTAGACATCTTGATCTAACAGGTAGAGCTCTCCTCAGAAAGGACAGACATGGATTTTAATTCTGCTCCTGTTTAATGCTGAGTAGCTCATGAACTCCTGCAAATATACACGTACCTTTTTCTTCTCTTAACCTTTGTCTCGGCTATATAGACAATAAGGCTGATGGCACAAGGAATGTCTTTTAATTAGCACATACACAGTTCGTAGCTTAATCTCAGCTGATTTCTAGACACAGCTATAATAAATTAAAAGAAAAAAAGACAAAACCACTGGTTATTGCAGATGCCATTCCCCATTTTCCCAAATGTTATTTGCCCTTTCAGAGTGATGTTGTGAAAGTGAACAAGAAATATTTACAGGCACTTCAGATAATTTCTTTCTGGTGGGTGTCATTTACAACCCAGGGAAGATGCTGCTAGTCAAAAGTATCGTAGCTATGAAAAAAAAAAAAAAATCTAGGCTGCAATAGCAATTACATTCAGATTGATTTTTATCATGTGAGTGGGAAGGGGGGTGACATTACTCCTTTTCTGCTATGCTCAGCGTACAATACCCAGCCCTCTACCCCAGACCCTCACAAGAAGGCGGATGCTGCCAAAGCAGTGCCACTTCTCTTAAGTCTTCCCAAAAGTTAAAGCTGCCTTTAATAGATACAGCATTTGCCCAGAATATAGGAGGTCTTGGCTCAAATCACGCTTCTGCCTAAGGGATCACAGTTCCCTTTCTTCCAGATGAGCATTTTGACTCCCTGCTTGATGATCATTCTTGCCTATTGAATCTGTTCCACTTATGTAAAATAATTAAATATCCACCGGGTCAGAAAGACAAGGTGTACTCCACAGATTAGTCGTGAGGCACTCCCCTGAGAGAGGAGAGTCCTATTTAATCCTTGCTTTATTAATAATTCTTATTTTCTATTAAATATTCAGTGGAGCAGAGACTGAAATCCAAGTCTCCCTTCAAACCTCAATCAAGCCTGACAAAATTATGGCCATGACCAGAAATGGAGGTACCTGAAGAACTTTAATGCTGAGAAGGCAATTCTAGGGGCCGGCAGCATTAACTTTTGCCTTCAGCACCTAACTAGGGGTTTAGGAATCCTTGCAAAGTCCTCCCACAGATCAAGTCCTATGTCACCTCCATCACTTCCTGATCCTAAAACTGCTAAAGAAAAAAAATACTTCCCAAAGAAAGTAACAAGTACTTAACTAAAACATGTCCTTCTCCTTGTGTTTAACACAAGCTATTAAATGAATATAAAGAATTAAAGCGTAATGTCCTTGAAAGCTGAATTTTCAGTGGTTATTATTTTGCCAGGGGAACTGAATGTGCAGTGGGATTTTTCCATTCTCATTCTAAAATTCCTTTCTCCAACATTTTTTGACACTAATTCTCTCATTGCACTGCTGCAGAGACAGCATTCTCTGCTTCTCAATCCTCAAGCCCAAGGTTAGAGCTAATTTTCCACTGAACTTTGCCATTGAGTCATCAAAGAAAATAATAAGAGCTTATTCTCACAGTAGAAGAATGTTCCACATCCAGCTAAGGAGTATTAATAATTGGGTTTGGATGAAGATATGTGGTACCTGCACTGAGAGACTTTGTACCACAGGACACTCAGATGTACATGTATTCATTCCCAAGAGACACCCAAAAGCCTCTCTGTTCTTAGTGAAGTCATTTTTTTTTTAAAAGGTGACTGGGAGCTTTTGCTACCGAATAGTCTTGTTGCATATTTGTGCTTTAATCATCAAAATATTGTGCATCTCTGAGCTTCTTTCATGTTCTGTTTCTATTGAAGCATCACTTGAACCTAAGGAACAGCCCCCGGGTGACAGAATATGTTTTCTCTTTTCCCATAGCAACCTCTAAAAGAGTACGCATTATAAATATTTCCAGTTAGCTGATCACTTAAGATCTGCGGAGCACCGTCGTAGGTGAGCAATGGTACAATCCTTTTGCATACAATCATTTATAATACATTCACAATCAATGGTGCATTTCCAGGTAGACTAAAGGGTTGACTGTTTGTTGCAGTCATATGTTAAATTTTTTGGAAATACAAAAAATGTGGCTGCTGAAAAAGTTTTTTGGGAGACTCTGGTAATGGGTGACAAAACAAATTTCCCAGCAGCTGGTACTGACAACCATGGCCAGAAGCCAAAATAATCACATTCTCAGAAAACCATGTGGAAAATGAAAGCAACTTAAAAGAAAAAGGAAAATAACAAGCCCTGATCCTTACAATAGTGAAGATTTATGGATCACTTGAACACAAACCATTCACTTCCTTATTTCTTATAGTGTGTGGTTCTTCCTTAAAAGCTGATTCTGGAGTTCCTTTAAAGGAAGCAAGGGGTGTGTGTGTGGGGGAAGACAAGAAAATATTACCCACCTCCACTTCAGGGGTTCTTTAGTAGTCTCACAAAAGCAGATTGACTGGGAAGTCTGGAGGGATTAATTTTGTTGTTGTTTTAAGAAGAAAATAAATTGCAATGTTCTAATGGGTCAGGTCTTTCTTATCTGGCATACTATTATTAAGCATGGGTTTGTTTCCAAAGGTGGAACAGTCCTCTTGGTTTTTTCAGTTTGCATCTTACAGAACAAGCACCCAAGAAAAGAGCAGCATTTTTTTTCTCACAACCAGACAACAAAAACTATGCAGGCGGATCTGGTCTGGTTTTATCCATACACAGTTAGCCATGAGCTAGTCCTGGGTTGAAAAAGGTTATGGTATTATTTCTGTTTCTAGACCAGACAAAGATATCAATTAATTAATTGTCAAATATGACCATAAAGATAGTTATAGGAGCAACATTTTAATAGGATAATCTAATCTTGGCTGCTCTGGACGCTCTGCATATGTGAAAACAGATGTTCCTTCAGACTCCTCCCTTCTTCTAACAGGGACCTAGTGCCTAGCTCTGCGTTGGACTCAGCCCAGGAGAAAGAATTTGTTACGACAGCTTGTTCCCAGAAAACTCATTACCTGTCTCTTCCAAGGACAAGGCAATGGAAAAGTCCCAAAGGGCTAGATCCTGCCTGTGGGTGCCAGATGGACCAGGCTAGATGTCATCTACTTCTTCTCTCCAACACTTGCACCTAATTATTTCTTCCACTCCAATCTCCATTGTTTTATCCATTTTCAAAGCTCCCAATGCAGGACTTCTTCCATCTCATAACAGCTTTCTGTATACACTATCCTAAGGGATATTGTTAGTGTGAGGCATGAATCTACATTAGCCCAACACTTACTATTTTTAATTGGCTAAATCTCTGCAAGTCATCTTGAAACAATATACTGAAAATTAGTCTTATTGTGCTATTTACAGCCATCTGAATCTTTTTTATAGTTATTAAATCATGCGGTGAAAATCTTTGTTCTCCCGGCAGTAAACCAAGATGACGGACCCAGTGCTAATAAAGAGGGATTGTCAAATTACACAAGTTATGAAAAGGACCTCATAGCGTTCGCTTTTCCTTACATAACAGGAGATTTGAGGGAAGAATTCACATGACCGGAATACTGATACGAAAGGGCACAGCTTGTTCAGAAAGGACACGCAGGGAAAAAGAAAGGCTGTATCAAAAATGTAGACCTGCTCAGAGAGCCAGAAATTACAGGCAGACAGACCTTTCAAAAATCTCTGTGTAAAAGGAAAGGCAAAGGAAACAGGAACAGTATGGCAGCGTATGTCTATTTTGGCTTTCCAAACCATGAAGCTAATGTGGATGGGGACTTTTTTACTCCTAAACATCTCAAGAGTTGTCCAAAGCAGAGGATGAGGTGTTAACGTGGAAGTAGCTTCATTAATTAATGATAATGATAATGAAATACAGTTTATAAAACTGGTTTTTTTATGACTTATAAAACTGCAGCTAGTGATGTAACCCCATTACTTTTTTTTTTTTTTTTTCCTTACTCTGGGATGTCAAACCAGGAATATCATACGTTAAAAATCTGAAGTAGCCTCTACTTTGTGCTCTGTGCTGGTGATGCCTGAGCTGGAGCATCACGTTGGGGTTTGGGTATCAGATTTCCAGAGAAGCGTGGTCCTCTGGAAAGACTCTGGAGGCAAGCAACAAAAATGATTGGCAATCTAGAAAATGTGGCCTGTCAAAAATAGAACAAGTTTTGAGTATATAAGTTTGCAGGGAAAGAAGGAAACTGTTGTTGATGTCCACTGGAGAAGGACAGGCTTCTATTTGTTATTTCTTAAACTGCCCTTGTAGAAATGTCAAGCTTTTTAAGAGAAGCCATTAGGAAAAAAAAACTTCTGAGCTAGCTATACCCTGGAGAGACTCAGATTTCCATCACCAGAGGCTTTTACCCGTATAAGTGATTGTGTTTTACACACAATTCAAAATGGTCAGGAGCAATTACACAGCCAGTTACCACTGTTCAGCTGACAAGTGGCAATGAACTTCATAGCTTGGTAGCTCTGTATGCCTGGGAACACCCAGGAAAAGCAGTCTCACAGAGACAGGGCTTACTGGAAATCTGTAGGTTTGGCAAATACTTCTGGCTCTTAGCTTGAAGTCAGGGGGGCTCATAGTTTAATTTAGGATGACAAAGTAACAATCACATCAGCCCATACACAAAATTTCTGGGCAATAACATTCACACACCACCACCACCCCCAAGGAGCTGAACTCTGAAAATGATCTCTTGACCTAAACAGTCTCAGTGACCCTTAATTATGCAATGATATCAGCAGAAAGATCATTCTCCCATTTCCATGGCAACAGTACCAGTGAACAGCAAAGCTATCAAGGTCAGGCATATAAACTAAGAAAGAAAAGTAATTTTCTGTGTAATGGTTCATATGAGCTTTAACTGGAGTACTGGCAAATAAATAGCCGTATACTTGCTTGATCGCCTGTCTCAAATGTACATAAGGGAAAAAAACAAAAAAAATTGCTGAAGTACAACTACAATCACACTGCCTTGCTGTCTGGGTTCTAAGAACCACTAGTGACTGCTGCTTCAGAGGATAACACAAACTGCAGAAAAGCATTCAGCTATGCAATGGTGTAATGCGAGGAACTTGATTTCTTATTAAGCTGGCATTGAAGAAGCCAAGCAACGTACAGTTTTTATTGTGTTTATCAAAGTTAATGTCATAGCTGATGCTGTATTACTTGCAGAAAAGCCTAGTCAGAAAAGTTTCCAAAAAATATTTTCTAATTTGTCAAAATCAAAATGTTTTACTAACTGGTTTGACTCCTGCCTTCTCCCAAGGACCTGCTTGCAAATGCAAAATATGGAAAAAACGATGTACTTCTCTGCTAAACTCCTTGCAGCATGCGGGCTCAGTCGCACCAGGCTCCGATCCCCTCCTCTTGTCTCCCTCACCCCTGTGCCGTACCCAGGAGGTCTCCAGGAGCAGGAGGTTTGCAGGCTGCCCGCCAGCTGCCTCAGGGGGTGCAGGTTGGCCGCGGAGGCAGACGGCTGCTGGGGAGCTGCCACCAATGCCAGTGCGTGTGTCTGAGGCTCTTTTGGCTTTCTGAAACCATCTCAAGCCCTTTGTTTTAGTAACATGCTGCAGTATTGGGCACAGATGTGGTTCCATATACATTATGAAAATGAAAAATAGGCTCTGTGGTCATTTATTTTTTTAATTTCTGAGCTGAGGATTTGCTGACTCTCTTGTTCTGTACGGTGGGCTCAGACCATAGCTCCTGACAAGCTCCTTTATGCAGCTCCATACATATTTATGTCTGTCTTATTGCTGCTCACTGTTTTAAACAAGTGATATGAATCATTACTATCTCTACTCACATGAGAACACCCAAGGCTTCGTTGTTCTGTTACTGTATTCAGATATTCCCTAGTTTTTTAATATCTTTATTAAAATAAAGTAATTAACTGGGGAGGGTGGCTGGAGAAGCTACTTAGACTCCCTGGGGATAATAAACACACGAGAGTTAAAGAGCACGGCTCTTCATGGGGTGATTACAGCACCTCCCTTAGAATATCTCACTATTCATGACATTCTCATGCTTTCAATTATCATCTGACGTAACTGTCTTTTTGATTATTTCTAATATTCTTCCAAAAGAAAAGGGCTTTTTATTCAGTTTCTTTCAGTAAAATATATGTTTCTGCCTCACATCTTTCTCAGTTGAAAAGAATTAGGCATAATTTCCAATTTCTGTTTCCAAAACCCTTGTAACATATCTATAGTTAATGGCATTTTATTATTTACCTCAAGTTAGTATCTAAAAGTTTAAAAGGACTTTTGATTCTAAAATAGGACCTTTTATTTATTGTAATCACCCATATTTTTCATTTATTGAATTTTATTTTGAGAGAGCATTGTCAGAAAAATATGTAAATCACACTTAGCGAAGAGCTGTGTCAGACTGGGTAGTGATTTACAAGGTTGCCTAGAGCTCTACACAAGGTGCATGTTTAAATAAGCATTTAATTTATGCGGTGGTATAACTATAATATTTGTCTTATTATTCTGCATAAAGCTGACATAAAGTTCTAGGATTATAAATTGGACCAAGGATGTAAATGCAGCAGTTCAAGCGAACTCTTGGAGTTATTGCTGTTCACAGTGAATTGTACCATTTCATGATGAACAACCAGCATTTAATTGTTACTCTGGTACCCGGCATAAAGCTATGACTCATAACACTGTCCTCCTCCTACCAGCATTTTCATGGCTTAAAATCAGATATTAAAAGATTGAAACCAAAAAATAATTAGGAAATTTTTAAAACAAAAGAATGTGAACTTCAAAGCTCTTTTTCACTGTAGATTTTCAAAAGCTGAAAAATTCTGCTGTTATAATTCTAAAGTAAAAAAGACATGATACTCTTTAGACAACTTGGGGGGGGGGGGGGCAATACCACACTTGCACTGTTCATGTATGTCACAATATCATATCGCTAACAACATCTTTGACCCGACTCCTGCGTATGCTGGCACCTTGTATCCCACCCGTCAGGAATGATCCAACCTTAGGCATGGGGTCAGCAGAGAATTTTAGTCTCATTAAATGCCATATAAATCCTGATTTGACTTAAGGAGGCCCCATCTCAACATAGTACACCCTCAAGCTCCTGCAGAAAACAGCTTTCACCTGCAGCGACTGCTTTTAGCATCTATTGGTGACTGATAGTGTGGAATCAAGAAATTGATTCAACCATAGATCAATAAGCACAGTAGGTTTCTAGACATTGAAGATGAGAAATAGCTGAAGGGTGAGTTGATGTGACCCCTTCTCTCATACCCTTCCCTTTCATTACTGATTTTGTTGTGCTCAGAGCAAGGTTTCATCATAGGGATTTAATAACCAAGTTTTAATAAACCTCATTCTATCCTGACATTCAGATATGAAAACAAACATGCCTTAGCATCTCTAATGAAAAGCATTATATCCTTATACGCAGAAAATCCAGCATCTCTTGAATATCAAGTTTTCCTAGTATGTTTTGTACCTATATCATAGAATCATAGAATAGTTTGGGTTGGAAGGGACCTTTAAAGGTCATCTGGTCCAACCCCCCTCCCTCCCCTCCCCCCCCCGCAAGATGAGCAGGGACATCTTCAAACAGAAGTCTTACTGCCCTTCTAATACAAGAAATAGGCACCCGAGTAGCAGAGCTGCTTGTTCTTTTGGAGTTCACAATCAACACACCCTGATCACCCTGGAGCAGTAAATCATGTTTAAGGAGAAATGACATATGGAAAACAATCCTCACAAAGGACAAGTTTGGCTCAGAAGGAGACAACCAAGAAAAAAATAAGCTGTGGAAGGACTCACAATGGCATCTTGTCCAGCTCAGTCATGAGCCAGGATTAGTTGTCGCTCCTGGCACCAGAATTAGTGCTGACAGACATTTGTGCAATCACTTCTGAAAGCCGTTCAAAGACAGAAGCTCAGTAGCGCTCCAGGTGATCAACTCCATTGCTTTGCAACTCCCATCCCACTACTGGAAACTTAAAAATATTTGTTTTTTTCATCAGTTTAAGCCTATTCTTATTTGTCCCTTTTCCTGTGGTTGTGCAGAGCAGCCTCCTCTCAGCAGCTATGTAGTGTAGACTTTTAAGCTTTTTATTACTCCTCCCAAAATGTGCCTGAAATGTGCCTGAACAATCACAACATGGCCTGGAGCCTTTCTCCAGTGCTACGACTCTTAGCAACTGCAGCAAAGAAAGCACTACCATTACCGCCGTTATGGCTCCCCAAAGATTAGCACGTCCTCATTAATACTCTCACTGGCAACATTCAAATCCACGTATTTTTAGTCTACAACTCTGAGTCCAATAAGGAGATACCCAAACTGCATTTGTATTTGTCATATTCAATGACCCAAAAATTTAATCAGGTTGAAAACATTATCATTGGCAGTAGCACTTCAGCTCACTAATTGTCATTGCTTAATACTTTCATTTTAATTATTTCCTTTATTGCCAGTCAACTCTCCTCCTTCCAAGAGTTTTCATGAGGTACATCACTCATGCTGTTTGAAGCCATGTTCAATGAACATGATTCCTTACACACAATTAGAATTGTCAAGAAAAGGAATTGCTGAAAGCAGATTTGGCCTGCCACACTGCTCTTTCTAACTGATGGCTCTTCGTCAGCAAATGGGAAAAGCTCTTTTCTTTTTCAACAAGGCACAGAAAAGCAGGGGCTCTGTTTCTCCAAGGGTTGCACTGCAGCATCTGCCACCCAGAATGACACAGAAAGAATTTTCTAGTGCTATGGATTTTGAATCCCCGTAGACTTTCGGAAGAGTTTGCAGATTGTAACTTGCTCTTCAACCCTCTTGGATGGTGGGGGAAAAAAATAAAAGAAGAAAAGAAAGAAAAGAAAAGAAAAGAAAAGAAAAGAAAAGAAAAGAAAAGAAAAGAAAAGAAAAGAAAAGAAAAGAAAAGAAAAGAAAAGAAAAGAAAAGAAAAGAAAAGAAAAGAAAAGAAAAGAAAAGAAAAGAAAAGAAAAGAAAAGAAAAGAAAAAGGAAAAAGGAAAAAGGAAAAAGGAAAAAGGAAAAAAAAAAAAAGACATTCTGTAATGGTATCACGAAGGGGTGGAATTTAGTTATGGAGGGAGATTACGGTATCTCCATTGGCAGGAGAGCTCTCATGAGAGCCTCAAGCAAGTGCCATGACTGACAAGTACGTTCTGTGGAAATGAACTCCTGCAAATAATCCTCAGAAAGAGAAGTCTCTGGACATCAAATGACATGAAATACGAATGGATTCACAAGAACAAAATGCAACAAATACGCAGTTTCTTGCAGAATAAGGCCTGATGTTAAAAGCACCAAAGCTATCGGCACTAGCTCGAAGGAGTGGTATCTGAGACAAAAGGCGACTGGGCTGAAAGGCAGCCGGTCTGTTTGTAAACAAAGTAAAATACTGATGCAGAGTCATGGCATGGAACGGATCATTGATTAAACGGATGAGCACTTTGCCACAGTGCATTCGGTGTGCTGCAGGGCTGTAATAGATGGCTTGGCAAAGTGCTTTGGAATGGTCAATTACACGGTTAAACCATACAGATGTCTGCAGCATCAAGAGCTGTTGGAGGACAACCCTCTAGTATTTGTATCTGTCAAAGGGGAAATATTTCTGTACAGCTTTTTTTTTTTTTTTTTTTTTTTTCTTCAAATAACCAAGGGAGGGAATGGATTTGCATTAAACCTACATACTCTGCCTTCAATTTCATCCAAAGTGGTTTATGCTATATTAAAAATTGTGGAACGGACTGACAACAGCTTACACAACTTGCTTGCCCTGTGGAGTTTTCCTTGAAGCCCTATTTTGCTCCCATGCACTGCAGCTACTGCCATTCATTCCAATATTCAGTCATTAATTTAACTAAACAAAAAATGGTTTTCCTTCCCTCAACTGAGAACTAAGAGGCTGTTTTATTATTTTACTGAGTGAAGATCAAGCTTTGAGGGACAAAGGAGATGAGTAAAATGAAAGAAAGAATGGGCTAAAAAGCTAAGAAATATTTCTAATTTTGTTGTAATTGCTTTCTCTGTGGATGATTATGATAGCTATCACTTCTGGTTCACTGGCTTATGAAGTATACACTTTACAAAAAAGAGAGTTTTTTCCAACTCCTTGGACCGTTTCAGAGCAAGCAGTGAGAAAGTATTCAATAGGAGTTGGACTTGGCAATTTATTAAGAAAAGTTAACGAAACTGCCTCTTTGGACAATACGATGCAAACGTGAAGGAGCTGGGAGAGCGCAGTGGTATGGCTAAGCATGGCACCTTTCTTTCTAGACTAAAACTACTATTCCTGCAACAGAGACATGCTTTGCATTTCTTCCTCTGTTACGATTAATAGCAGTCTTAGTGCAAAACTAAGATCTTTGAAAACTGTTGTTATACTTGTAAACAAAGAAAAACCTTTGTAATCCAGGAAGCAGGCAAGTCATGTAACCAAACAGCCACCTGTGATAACCTTAATCAGGGACGAGTTCTCCCCCCGGGTAATGAACTGTGCAGATTTCTAAAACGCTCTCACATTAAATATCTTTTCTCACTGTAACAGGGAAGTAACTTCCCAAGTAAACACAGCAATGAGTCTTTGAAGGGGCACAACAGCAAGAAAAAAGCTATTTAGGTCCCAGTTAATGAATGCATTGACTGGAATTAAGACTTTACATGCAGCAGAAATAAGTAAGAAAAAGAGTTCAAATGGTCCCTAACCCAGAAATGTAATCATGTGCCTTTTCAAGCACGTGAGCAATTCCATTAAATTAATCTGCTTTAATTGCATTCAGCTCAGAGAGACTACTCATATGCTTAAACTCAGACATACGATTAATTATTTCCCTAAAAGAGAGCCCAGTTAAGAAGAATGTATAATGCAAACAAATGCTGTACGCATGCATTTAAATGTTTCAAGGTATTTGATTCAGCATTCTATAAACTAAAACATTCTGATTAGCTTTTTTGTTGAAAATCTATTCCCTGGATGCAAAACATTCTCAGAAAGCAGCACCTGAATTATTACATAAAATTATTTTCCTGAGAGTCAATAGCTAATCATTGAATAAAAGGTTCAAATATAATCAATCACCATTAAGTGAAACAGCGCATATTCTATACATGTGTTCAATATGCTTCAGAAGACAACACAAAAAGTATGTTCTTAAGTAATTTCAAGTAATAAATAGGAGCCAATAATAATTCTTTGTGCAGCTCTTACCAGCAAACTGCTCTTGCAGAATTAAAGTTTCAGATGCTAAAAAAAGTGACTGTTTTCCTGGACACACAAAAATTCCTACAATCAAATTAACGTCTATGATCATATACTGATTAATTAATTATATTCATTTTGCTTTAACTTATTGGGCATTTTGCAGTTTATGTGTCATATAAACTTACTTTTTATGCTGTTTCTTCAGTTTATCCTATATTTTATTTTGGGGGTGCTATTATTATGTACTTTAAGTAAACAAACGAAAAGATGTGTCCACACCAGTATCTCTGAAACTGGACTAAATTGTTCTGCAAGATGCTGTCTGATATCACCCTGTGACGAGCAACATCTGAGTCTGAAGTCATCAAACAGCCTGTAATGTACTGCACTTTATTCTGGGTGAAATGTGAATGGGGAAGATGAATAAAATTAATTTTATGATAAAAAAAGGAATTTTATTCACAACCTCCTTTTCTATTTTGGCTTTTAAACTTGAATTTTGATGGACACTGCTTTCGGAGTGGAGCACTGGCTCACCCTGATGCATATTCTGTAGTCACATTTGAGTCAGCATTTGAGAGGACCTGTTGCCATATGGAAAATCAGGAACAATTACTTTATATAATTGCATCAGTTTATTGCTGTCTGTTGCCAAGAGAAACAAGGCTTGTTGGTAATATCCACTTGTGTTGCCAAGTAACTTAATCTTTAGGGAAACTAAATATTCTCCAGTACTAGCACTTCTCTAACAATAAATGTCCTTTCTAAGTGATAGCATCATGGCTCAAAACTGCACCTTTGTTCTGACAATTTGCTATGGTAATCTCTGCTCAGCTATGTGTCGATGGCCTCAGAGGTGTGAGTTATCACCCCTGGCTTGAGACGTGCCCAGAGATGGTGTCTGAGTACACGCTGGGCAGTCTAGGCTTCCTTCAGTCTCTGGGGAGAAATCAGAACTTTTAAGGCAAGTGAGATGAACACATAGCAGGTAAGTTGAGCTGCATAGTAGAAGCACCCATTTCTCCACTGATCAGGAGTCCAGGTGGAGGTGGCAGCTTTACTGAGCTCTAAAGTTAGGGGAGACGAATCCAGGTCAGGTGCTGTCCCACCCAGGCTGCAGCAGAAATGGAAGCCAAGCCTTGTCAGCATGATTAAACTTCTCCTTTGGCAGCAAACCCTGGCAAGAGGCGAGCCTGATGACAAGCCTGTTCTGTAAAACCTGAAGGCTGGGATTTTCGGACTACAATGGCTGTTCGCATTTGAAGTCAGCAGGAGCCGGAGGCGTGAAGCTCTTAGTCAGGTGCTCACAGGCAGACACAAATCTTGGCCGGAGCTCCCAAGGACAGGCAAGCTGGGGCTGGCACCTCCCTCCCCCTTCTGCCACAGGCACCGCTGCCATTCTCCAGCCGGCTTTGCTACGCCTTTCAGTTCATTATCACTTGTAAACTTCGAAACCCTGCTGTTTAAGTGCTATCATCCAAATTGTTGCAGACAGCAACTTACTGTTTCTCATTGTGCTTTCCACTTAAATTTCATTCCAGCTTGAAAAGACAGTACGGAAATCCCTCTTTTTTTCCCTCTCAAGTTTATAGGGCTGAGCAGGCTTCCCCTCCACAGCTCCTGGCACTGCAGTTCTTATCTTCTGTCTTTGGCTTTCGGAAACCATGCACATAACCCTAAAAAAATCCACTTCTGCCTTATGTACCACTTCACTGCAGCAAACAACTGCAACATGATGACAAAGTGCTTTCTTGTCTCACCAAAATCACGTTGTGCCATTTTAATTCAGCTGTTTCTAAGAAGTGCTTGATAAATTCTTTCTAACATGCTGCAGTTTCCTCCACAGCTAATGTCAAATGAACTGCACTATTCAGATGGATGCCTGACAAGCCCTTTATTTAAGGCTCATATTACACAAAGCATTTTGCAATCTTCAATGGTTCCTCCCTAAGCCAATTGAACTTGTTGATTCAAAAACTACCTTGTAGTCCTTGCTGACAGCAACTTGACAGAAACTACAGAGCTTATTGCGTTTTTCTGATTTCTCTGTGCTCTCTGGCACTGATTCGTTTTGCTGTGCTTATCCCCCCTCACATGCTAACAACCTCTAATCAACATCTAGGATCCTCCAGTGGTTGGAGGCATGGATTTTTTTCTCTAGGAAAAACATTTCCCATGCAGCTGTCAGAACAGAACCCTCTTCTGTTTTGTTCTCGTCTTTTTTTTTTTGAAAATGGTGCCATGGACAGAATGATTTCACACTAGGCATATAAACTTCTCACCTCTATAAGGAATACTGATGACAAGAAAATGAAATCCAGTGTTACGAAGGCCTTATATTTCTCTTTTTTTCAACAGGCCAGTTACTTTCTCCGTGACATCCTCTGCACATGAAACTAATTCATCATGCCTCACTGCTATGTTGAATCAGGGTATAAATACTCTCTAAGATCTGATTTGGAAAGCTATTTATGCCCTTCTCATTTCAAATTTCTTCTGAGGACCCATTTCTGTAATGATATCTACAGAAAAAGAGCTATTCTGTATGTTCTATTTACCTTCAATTATATTTCATTGAATTAATTTAGTTCTATGAGGAAACCTGTTCTATCAGAGCATATTTCTGCTTCACCAATAAGTTATTGATTGAATGCTTCCCTATATATCTTCCCATTGATTACCATTTTTCTCCATCACCATCACTTTTGTGAGGTCAAATCCTAAAACTGTATTTTAAAAATTACTTGGCACAAGAAGCATCTTTTAGCCAGGGTGTCTGGAGAAGTCCCCTTTTCAGTACGGAGCTCCACCATTCCAACGCTACAGCTGATAATACTTGAACTAAAGACATATACGCCTGATTAAATGGATTTTGTGTTGTTCCTAGACCAACCATTCATAAATTGGTTTACTTATGTATATACATGTAGTTTTATTTTAAAAAAATAATAAATATTAGTGTGCAGGATACAGTATGTATTAAATCAATTCTTTGTAATACAAGTAAAGAAATATCTAAGTACATAGAACAATCTGTGTCTTCTCTTCCACTTATGGAGGTTGTTCCTTTGTCTTTGTAATTCTAATAGTGTATAGAAATTGGCATTGACAATATAGTTATTTCCTTCCTAAGGTTCCATATTTCCTTGGTATTTCTGAAGGTCACAGGGACTCAGCCAAACCTGAAACAGTCATTTTAAGTCCCAGGCTTTTCATTTCACTGCAACGTAATTATCTTATAGATTTTTGTGTAGACTTATTTACTGTTTTTCTTTTCCTGTTGGATAAGTATACAATAACTAAACTAACTTCAATTAGGTAACTGTCACCAATATTTAAAACTTAATGGCATTTTAAAAATTACATAAGTAATCCAAGCATAAAAATTATTCTTTATGACACCATTTCAGAGCAGTGGCACCAAATCCTTATCATACAATAGCCTGTGACTCAGAAACATTAAACGCAAACCATCATCACATTTTTCTTCTATCTGTTACATATTCCTTGAGTTGCATAAAGTGTCCCTTTTATATTTGGACTAAAGCATCTTTATGAGATACAAAATTCAAAATGAAACATTCAGCATCTTACTTTAAACTCATATTAAATTATCTTGTCGGCTACCCATATGTAATCCTATAGATTTTAGAAATCATAATTTGTCCTTGTGTATTCAGATGTAAGGATATATCTACCTCACGTTTCCCCTCTAGCCTTGCTAGTGCAGTATTTTAAAGACGTTACACTCTCAGAGAGGCCACCATCCCAAGAGGCTCAAGGCATCTTAATATAAGACCCGCTTGAATTTAAGCACACATTTAAATCCAGCATAAGTCTGCATGCTTTGCAGTATCAAGAGCGGCTTACGGATAAGCATATGCCTAAATACTATGCTGAATTGGAGCTAGAAACAAGGTTTATCCTCTGAAGGAGCAGAATAGTTGCAGTACCCCAGTACAGATTAATGATGCATTTGAATACAGCAGGAAGAGGAAAGTCTCCATTAATAAAAGGGAAAATCATGAATCAGCAAATGCTGGAGACTGTAATAAGCAGGAAAACACTATAGCTCATGCTGAACCACAGGCCTCATCCTGTGCAGTATTTGGCTTTCATAAAATATAGGTTAACTGGCTGCATCCAAGAGAACGATGAATGAACCTTTAACATTATTTGCTTTTTATTAAAGAGGAATCATATCAGTGTTCTAGGAGAAGTCCATGATACATGTCTTCATGATATAACATTGCTAGTGTGAGATTATTAACTTGTTACAATATAATTTGAATGAGAAAAACTTACTTGAAGGCATTGGCATCTCCATGGACCTTATAGTTGTCTGCACTGATTCTTGAGATAACTCTTGTGACAGCAATGAGAATACCAATATTGACCTGAAGAAGAAGAAGGAACAAGACTTGGTCAGGAAACTACGTACTGACTGTGTCAGAGGTGCAAACTGCCCTAGGAGTATATTGTACAAATACAACAGAAAATAGGAACTTTGTGTGTTGTATTTATTTGGCAAAAGAGGTTTCCAGTCTGGGGCTGGTATAGTCTGACCCTTGTCAATGGATTTCCCCTCTCCCCACGGTGGGTAGTTTTTGCTTGTACTTTCTTTCCTTCAGGAACAGTCCTTGTCTGTTTAGGATAAGGCCGGATTGATACATTGCTTCACAGCTAAAGAAGTGCTCAGAATTCCTACTGTACAAATAAATACCCTAGTAATCTACTACCAGCTGGCAAATTAAACAAGAACTTCAGTAAACAGGGGCATGTGTCTGCATTCTTTTTGGTTTTGTGCTTCAGAGAGCACCTTTCTCGCTAGACTTCACAGCGTACAGTTCCTGTTTCTTACCAAAGTCTGCTTGCAATTCACGCACGAGATTATTTTAAAACAGCAATGAGGAAAATATGTTAAGCCTGAACTCTGCTTTTCAAAAGCCCTCCTCTTTTTGATGTCAGGCCCAGCAGAAACATCAAGAAAATGAAAAGAACTCCCACCAGAAAAGTAGGAAATCTTGAAAAGAGTAACACTGAAAATGTGTAACAAATGAGAGTTTGCTCTGGAGCCACAGGTGAAGAAAGAAGGAAATCTTGATCACTTAAAGGAAATGTGGCAAAGATCATCTTGCTGCACAAAGACCTTGGGTTTAAAGAGAGAAAATAAAAAGAGAGAGGAGAGAATGTGAAGCTGAAAGATGTATTTCCCTTTTCCTGTCCACAGTTACACATCAGCTACAAAGCTGATGTGTAGCATCAAGTTAAGAACAAGGGTAGAACAAAACTATCCTGAACTACAGAATAAAAAGAAAGAGAAGACTTCAATATAGTGCTGTTGCTCAGTTAAACCTCAATAATCATCCTCTATTTTGACATAAATATTCTAATTCTGAGGATGAGGGTGAATTAAAACATGTTTAAGTTTGATGATACTGCCTTGGCAGTTTGATGATATTGCCTTGGTATTTTTCAAATCTGACTACTCTTTCAATTTTAGATTTCTAAGGACAGATCATCACCTGGTGTCAGGTAGGAGCATAGTTGTGATCGCTTATTCCTGCCACAGCTTTTTAGCCCATCCTAAGAATACCCTGTGGAACCTGACAGCTTTTCAATTACAAGCATACTTGTGGTTCAATCAGAGTTACAGAAATGAGTAAGAAGTGCAATTCAATGGTCTTGGGATCATTTTCCCTATTCCCATGAAATCATATTTTGTACATATCTTTTATAAATTCTTTGAGATGATAACAAGCATTTTTGAGAAACCCACTTATATGTTAAATATGCATGTTGACTGAAGCTGCAAACGATCAGCATGAACAAGTTACGCTTCTCTCTGTCTCTCTTTTCTCTTTCTCCTCCAAACTCTCCAATTTTCTGCTGCATGTCCACCAAATGATCATCATCATTACTCCTGCTTTTCATGGGAACTGCACAAGAAATGCCTCTCTGTACCCTTGACTTCTTTCCTGACACATTATCTTTCAGCAGCCATTTTTAGTCTTTTATCCAAAGTATCAATCTCGTCTTTTGACACTTCCTTGTGGATGTCTCACTGACAGTTCAAGTTCATCCTGGCACAGTTTTCCATGATCCCTTTTTCTGGTGACTGCAGGCAACAGTACACTCCTGCCAGCTTCACAAGCGCTTAACCCTAATGCTTTCTTCCATCTCTTCTTTTTTAGACATGCCTAGATTTTGCTTTATGCCCAGCATTTTTAAAAATATAAAGATTATGCCTAAATAATGTAAAATCAAATACTCCCCCCAAAAAAATCCAATTAAATAAAAAAAAAAATCTTATTCTTCAAATTCTGATTTTCCTCCATCTTACAAAAGTCAGTGAAAGTTATGAATGAGAAGCACCAAGAAATAGACACTCAGAATCTTGCAAACTCTCACTCAAATGGGACACAAACCCTAAGATCTGGTCATGAAAATGGAACAGGTAAGATAATCTCAGAGGAGAAAAATTAGATGGTTTTCTAAAGCACAAACTGATCGGCATTTCTAGCTGAATTTTCATGTCTTTACATAGAAGAAATTAAATCAGAAATTAATTTCCTAGGTATTTTGGATGGTCTAAAGTGGAACTTTAAAAAGGCCTTGAGCTTCTCCTCTTGAGCAGTCAGTGTGACTATATCCTTTCCAGGGTGCATTAGAAATATGTTTAAAAGATGAGAAGAAAACACTGTGATCTCTCTGCTGATAAAAACCAAGGCACTAGTAAAATAAACAACAGACCATTATACCTAAGTCCCAAAGTTCTATATTTATATTTTCTGAACCACTTGGAATTTTTTGTTTAGGTATTTTGAGAAATTAGAGTAATCTCATCAGGCCTACACAAACAGATCAGCTATAAATGTCTTCCTTTGCTAATGTTTCGGTAAGTAAAGCATGAAGGTACTTCCACTGCCCTTATAATGGGAAACCAAAATACAGCCACTGAATTGTTCCTCCAGTCATATTTTTTGGCATCTGAAGTAAATACCTTGCCAGTTATTTGAATAGGAGATTGCTTAGTTGGTGAAACACTCATTATGCTTTAACTTATATCAGAATGTTCAAACTAGGAGAATAAACATTTAGGTAAGGGAACTGTATAGACTTCCTATTTTTTTACTTTTCTGAAAGGCCAGCTTACCTGACAACTTAGGAACTTAGGAATATTTTTACTTGCAGGTACTGGCCACACTCTACTTTTCAAAAAAATATAGCTAATAACATTAGTGCTTGTTTCCTAACTCACAGGAGTCCCTGCAGGGCAGCTTGTCCAACCCCAGGCACTCGCAAGTCTCTGCCAAATCAGCAGGAGCTGCCAGGTACATTAATGTTGGCTTGACCAAAGCCCACCAGAGCCCATGGAAAGATCCCCATGACATCAGAGAGCTCTGGCTCGCTCCAGTGACAACTTCATCTGACCAAAAGTTGTCAGATCAGGAAGAGAGTTAAATGAGTAAAAAGGACCACTTTCAATATCTTTTCTCATCAAAAATTTGTCAGACCAGATACAGTGAGACAAATTCTGGCCATTCTTTAGGGGTTTTTTGCAGGGGTTTCACCTAGATTTTCTCCAAGTCTCATGAGATTTTTGTTTCTTCTTTAGAGCAGTGCAGAAATCCCATGTGTAAAACCCTCTGATGTGGTGTGTTGCATTCTAGCCAAGAAAAGGCTTGGCAGCACAGTGGAACTAAAAAAAAAATGTTTAAAACATATTGCCTTAATTAAATCCATTGACCAGCTTTCCTCTAAAACCACGAACTATTTTAGGCTCCACTTCAGTTTCGGGCAATAGTACAGGGAGTTATAACTGACTCTTCCAATCTGAGGTTTAACATACTCTCTCACGGTGCAAGTTAATTTGATCCTTATCATGACATCATTAGTAGCACAGCAGTGTTGCAAGTTGTTGCAGTTGCAGCCCATTGCTAGGTCACAGCTGAAGTCATTACTGGATATTATGCATTTCCATATACAGTTAGTCAATTAAATTAGATCAATGTTGAAATATGGGAGAATTATTTTGGAAAGCCAGCTTCCAGTCTTATCTATCCCAGAGCAACTACATATGGAATCGGCTAAACTGATTTATTTTACACTTCTGTGTACATTCCTTCATGAAATTACTAATTACTAATGCACGTAGCATGACACTAGTCAGACCTTAATATCAGAGCAAAACTTTGATGTTGGAAAGGGAATACACAAGAAAATAAATAATATATAAAAGGTGTTACAGATCCCTGACTTCTACTCTTTCCTAATATTAACCCTTAATTTTTAATTTCTTACAATCTGTCCCCTTGTTTGAAAAAAATGTTGCATGCTTTCCTGTTGGTTAAGTAACAAGAAATTTAATTTAAAAATAATGAAGGAATTTGATTTTAAAATAGTAAAAGTGCTCATAACTGAGTGCTAATAAGAAAAAATGAGAAAATGAGAAGCTTAGCAGCTGTGGTCTGTTCATTTGTGCTCCAATCCACCACAGCACTTAAGTATGCACTTGATTTCAATGACTCTGAGGAATCCTACTGTTTCAGGGCCTTTAAACACTATGGGTCCAATTCTGTCACCTTTTCCCATGATGAACAATGTCTAATAAGGGACACAAATTGTCACTTTTCAATCAGTGGGCCTACCTGCAGAGTAAGATATTATTCAGCCTACAAAAATGATCCTAATTCTGCACTGGTACCTAAAGTTATGAATAAATACCATGAGGCAACAGAAATAAATTACGTATGATCAGCAGGTATAAGGGACAGAAGTTTTTTTTTAGAGAGAGAACTTTCATCAGGAAGAACCATCCCACGACAGTGATGGCAATCTCAGCCGGGGACCCGACCTCCACGGAGTCTCATCTGAAGACACTGGTTACAAAGCTGATGTCCCCACAGCACAGAACTGCTAGCAATATGCTAATGAAAATAATTTAGCTCCATAAAAATGCTGTTTTTCAGAAAGACTTGTAAAAAACCACCAGGAAAATAACTACTTAAAGGGAAAGCAATGGAAAGGGCTTTCCACTACATCCCAGTATCTCCCCCGCAATGGGTTGCTCACCGTCTGCAGCACACCCACTGCTCTGCACGCACAGATGCTTTCCACAGAATTTCCTTAATTCTGCCATGTCTATGGAAACACACCAGGGCAGCAGATGGTTGATAACAAACAAAGCCTTCTGCCAGAAGTTTTAATGTCTTGTTCCAAAAATTCAGGTGCTTTGTCAAGTTTGTTTGTTTCTTTGTTTCTTTGTTTTCCTTTGAAAACATGTCCCAGGCCCACTTTGGCTGAGATTGGTTTGGGTTTCGAATTAATTGCAACAATTTTTTTGTGAAGCTGCCTTAAGAGGATGCTATAGAGGCTTGAGTGTTGTGGTTTGGAGGCAGGGGAGAGTAATCTTTGAACCTTAAGATGCAGGTAGAAGCCAAAAGAGCTACAAGTAGAAGGAACTATTTCTTTCATCACATCCCTTGACTCAGACCCCAAGGAAAGAGCGCTTTGCATATGGGAATCCATATAGGGCTGGGAGGTTTTGTGAATTACTCCCTAGAAAAGTATGTGCAAGTATTTTTTCCCAGTCACACTCCCACCACATCATCCTGTTTTAAAGGTTCCGTGATGTCTATATTGCCTGTGAGGCTGTGGCAGGACAAAATCAGACTGTGTCTGCCTAGTCTCCAGGGAGTGGGAGCTGAAAAGAGCAGTCTCCCTGTTTTCTTCACAGCATAATCCCTTTTTCTTGGCAGAGAGAAACTGTGGATGGAAGGAGTCAAAAACTGCCTTTTGAAACGTATTTTCAGAGCTAAGCACTAGTTCATGCAACTAGTGGCTAATGTGTTATTTTAAGAGCACAGGCACACACGCACACACAAAATAGTGTTTAGCCTTGTTATTTCCCTATAGGCACTAACGCATTTTTCGGCTAGCATATTCAACGCCCAGAGAGAATAATTTATCAGCTGGCTTGCTGCTATTTTGGGCAGAGCTGGGTTTAGACTATTTAACAAATTGCTCTACGTGGATTAACCTTGTGAGCTCATTTTTTCTCTTTCTCAAAATATTTGTATCCCTGTAAGAATATAACTTGAGCTGCACAAATGTTATATATCATAAGCGAGAGCCAGACAGTTAAACCCTTACTTTCACTGGCAAGCAGCTACGCATGCAAATTGTTGAAGGCTGTGCTCACTCAGGTGAGTAAGCACTTCACTATCTGGCATGTTTTGATTAATATCATCTTTGGACAGCCGCTGGGAAAGATTTGATTTCACTGGTTGCATCTCATTTCCTCCTTTGCTGCTGAACAATGGCCAGAAAGCAAGTGCTAATGTGAGAAGGAGACATTTCAATATTAGATTATTTTAATTGCTCTCTAATCATTAATATCTACATATCTTTGAATATGAACTCACATGCAGAAGGTCTAAGGTACAGGCCAACAAGAAATTAAGTTTGTTGGAACAAAGTCCAGAGCTCTTTAGCCAGCTCTAATCCAGTGATCAACATTTCTTATTTACATGTATATGCTTTCACTTAGGTAAAAGACATTCCGCCCTTCCTGCACAGGGATTTTCCAGTGTTGTCATTAATAATTTGATTAAAATGCTAACATGAGGCAATTTCTGCCACATCAATATAGCAACTATTTTCGTTGTTTTCTTAATATATGTTTATGCAGCCTAGTTTTTCTTGGGTGGAAGATGCTGGGTTAGGCTGGGCTGGGCTGCCTATAAGAGATGCTGATTTCCCTGTCTCCCAGCCGAATGTTAGGATGGCCACTCAGCTGCAGTGTAAAATTGCCTGTGATGGAAAAGGTCAGCCAAGGAGCCACCTTCTGCTTGCCAAATAGTTGTAGAGATATGCAATGGTAAACATTAGTTCTATATGCATAGCCTCCTTCATTCCTTTGGCTTGTGAGCAGGCTTTGTGGCTTTTTTCAGCATGATGAGATTTGGAGAAGTTTCTTTCTGCTTTCCATCCTAGCTTCCTTAGGGAAGTACAAGGTGTAGTCAATGGCTTCTTTTGATTCTTCCTCCAAGCAAGCAGGCAGGATCTTATTTCACCTGACCCTCCTTAAACACCACAGCAGGCAGACTCCGGTCTAGATTTGGGCTCATGCCTTTAAAATCTAAGGTTTAAAGACAATCTGATTTCACTAATCAGTGAGTCTGTTCCATGTTCATACTGTCACTCTGACATTATAGCCTGCAGCAAAAATCATAGATAACCTGATCAATTAAAGTATTGGAAACAGTGCTGAAGAGGAATAATCTCCCACTTAATCCCTGCAAACACCCCTGACTCCTTAAGTAATCACAATGATTAAGCTACAACTCATTGTAATTTAATGTGCGGGCATAATTAAACTGCTGCAGAGCATTCATGTATCAGCATCAGAGCCACGAACCTGCACTCTCCCCGGGCAGATGATGTTCATTATAGCTGGCAGAGGTGTCTGCGGCAGCCACCTGAACCCCGGCAAACTCGCCGTAACAGCCCTACCTTGATCAGCCTGACAAAGTGCCGCACCTGACATCGAATTCCAAAAGCAGAGGGACAGCACAAGGTCCTTCGCACTGTAAGAAGGTGGGTGCAGCTTGTTACCTTCTCCAGAACTCACCCAAAGGGTGACAGCTCGTGCTGTCCTTTTAACCCGTTCCTGCAGGCTGCTGACTGCCTGCAAACTCTGCCGATGAACATCTTCATTGAGGACACTCAGCTTTACTGGGAAAAGTGAGCTCTCTACAAGGAAAAGCTTCAAATGCCAGTGGGGTGGAATCAGCCTTTCAGCTTTTACTGGTATATATAAAACCCAAACCACAGAGTTTGTTCTTTTGGGGGATCTTTCTGAGAATTATTAAAACTCCCAGGATTACTTGGTTCTACACAGTTATTAATGGCCCCAACAGGGCTGTTTCAGAAGAGTATTTTGGGCTGTTTCAGAAGAGAGCTGTCCCAGTATTTTAGGCTGTATTTTTGTCTTGGAAGAGCAAAATTAATAGTGTGAGAATTAATATGCACAAAATTAGGAGGAGGAAAAATATAATTCTAGGTCATTCATCTCTGTCATTCAATGGGTTTCACTGGCCTGGCACAAGGACTGACATCAGACCTTCAGCGAGTTCTGCTGTGTGGCTGACACAAGAAAACAGCAGCAGCCGTGGGTTTACCTACCAGAATTACAAACAACGCCGGTGCCACAAAAGCCCAGATTGCTCCATTCTCTAGTGAAAGCCAGCAGCTGCAGAGAAAAATCAGAATGATTATAGATGAAACACATGGTCATTTAATTAGTAATGTTCTTAATTTAAAAAGAGACTGAAAGAGAGTGCAAAAAGGCTGATCAGTTTTAAAAGCAAGAGACATGATAAAGCATCAATGAGAAGCTCCTTTTCCCCTCGCACTGGGGGAATCTGAGGCAAGATCTCATTTTGATTTGTATCTTGCAGAGAGTCAGTGACAGCTATCTGCCCCAGCACGCCTTCAAATAGCATTAGGGGCGGAAAGATGGGAAGAAAGGAAAGGTTTTATTTGCTATTTGTTGTTCTTGTGTCCTGTATCACAGGCACTCATTTCAGTGCTCTGAGCACTGTCATTGCAGCAAGAGACAAATTGAAGCCCTCCCTGGCTTGCCTGGCTGGTGGTGAGGAAGAGGTTGGAAACACGCTGTCAGCTTCACACGTCTGTTTTACAGCAGTGACGAGATAAGCTAGTTTACCATACACAAAAAAAAACCCCGGCTCCAAATCTTTTGCTTACGTTATGGTAGGATTGAATCCTATGGGGTTTTTTTTCGGATAAATTTGCCTTTCTTTTTCCAAATGAGAAAGGAACTTGATTTTCAAAATTTTTAACAATATCCACTCCTGATCTTCAGATGTTTAACTGCAGTTTTCTTCAAAAGATTAAATACCTTTAATCAAAGGTTATTCTCATCTTGTTAGAAATGTTCCATCCTGTGCTTTACTCTGTGCATGGGGTAAGCAGGGAAGCTCACCGTAGGAGACTTTGTGCCCTTGTGCTTCTGCGGCAAAAGGGAAAAATAGGCAAAACATCTCAGGAGGTTTTTGTGCATCATCTCAGCAGTGAAAAGCAAACCTGAAGCTTCTAGGTCTAAGACTATGCCTATATAACAGTCGTGCTTTTGCAGGCAATCTCCCCTGCTCCTCAGCAGGATCTTGCAGAACTATGTCCCTGCTAACGGATCTACAAGTTTTTCTCCCTATCAGACTTTTCATCCTTATTGCACTTGGAGTGAAGACATTTTCATACTCACTTGCCACTTTCTCCGTAGCTGTCTAGGGACGCTGTTGTAGAAATTACACAAATCACCAGTGGGCAGCCTGCAAAAAGGCAAAGTCAGTGGCAATATCAGTAACAAAAGCACATCTTCCAGTAAACCCTGCAAGTTCAGCTAAATTTTGTTTGGACAACAGAACAGCTCAGTAATTTTACAATTAAGTCTAACTCGACATCCTCCTGCAGCTATGTAATACAACATGTTTTAATCAATTAATGTCAGACAAACAAAATGACTTTTCAATAAAGTACTAGTTTAACAGTTAAACTGAATTAGTGCTAATTTCATTGAGAATCATAGTCCTTTTTCAGCCTGGTTTTTGTTTACACAATTTCTGTCTCTTGCTATTCAAGCAGGGATATCCTGTGCAGCAGTATCAGGCTTATTTTAGCCACGTTCCCCCAAGTAAGTGCGACTTGTTCAAGAATTCAAAACATTTTAGAAAACAAAGTTGAGTTTCTCACAGGGTGTATGACTAGCAGGCGAGAGGACAGAAATGGTGACATTTAGTTATCCGGAGCATCGCACAGCAGCAAGGGGCGGTTATGAAGAGACAGAAGCAAACTCAGATCCCCCTCAGATGCCCATCCAAGACTTATTTTAACATAAATATGTGATAGCTCTACAAGATTTCTGTGTTTAAAGTAGAAGTTTCCAGCTGGGTTTTGACAGTTCCGGCATGCTGCATCCGGGGAGGTGGAAGAGTGCTTTAGGGGATTACATGGGAATTAGACAAAGGCGGACAGTTACGGTCCTGCTCTCGGGGGGAGCTGGGTGCCTGCGGCCCCCAGCACCCCGATACCCTTTGTGCCACCTTAGCACAGCTTTCCAGGCCAGGAGCTGGAGAGGAACCGAGGTTTTTCTTGCCAACAGTTCTGAATATAGTAAAACCTCATCCCTTTAAATATGAAATGTTGTCTGTTAATTCCTGTGTGATTTAATAAAATGTGAAGGTTTGGGGGTTTATCATCTTATGGAATTTAATAACCAGGTTGCAGACAGAGTATTATACATGATAGCTTAAAGTTTCCATTTTCTTTTAAATTCTTCAGGTTTTCTGCATGAGGCTTTACAAAATTCCCTGACAAGCAATTTCTGCTTAATCTTACCAATGTCAGCCCCGTAAAATTCTGTAAAATTTTCCTGTAATGACAGAACTATAATTTTTGGAAAAAGCATTTTCATTTTGTAATGATTGTGGCTAGAAACACTCTGTATTTGTAAATAAGAAAGATACTCAGCAGTTAAAGAGCAGCATCTACACACATTGTTTAGGTCTTTGACTTTGAAAAACAATCTGCAGGATGGGGTTTAATATCCCATAAACTTGATTCTGCTCTCCCATGCTTGTCCAAATCAGGAATAGCTCCTTAGAAGTAATATTTGTGTAAGACCTAAGCAAAGACAAGATTTTATCTTACTATCACATTTGTCTATTTAAAGGAATTCCTACGCACATTTGAACTCAATCTAGAATAATTATATTCAACAGAGCGATTAAGCACAGACAGAAGCCTATCTGCTGAAACAGTCTACCATGGGTATGTGAGCTACCTGGAGTATCTAACAGTCCCACAGGTACGTCTACATGTTCCCAATTACGTCTTTGGTTGCTGAGCAGACACTGCTGATTGGCACTGTTTGTCTTCTGATGCAAGTTGTCTTCCCATGGCAGGGACTTTGTCACAGACGCAAAAATACCTGTGCCTAGCTGAGTCTCCTTTGTAATTCTAGCCCGCTTTTTTTTTTTCCAAGTCAAATTCTGGATATTCAAAGGGTTTAGCATGACTCTTTATCAATTTTAAATAGCAGTGAAGAAGAAAATTAAATACAGAGTTCCTCTGGAAGATAATAAAACTTATGTAGATGAAACACAGAGCAGTCATCTGCATAAAAAGAGCTGTTAACTCAGTGAGAATAAAATGGTCTGCAGCCTATAGTGCAGTGTTTGCCTTCTCTTTGTATTAACAAGATATTAAATGGATAATGGCAATGGAGGCAGAAACAAGGTTTTGTTACAGTGAAATTGGAGTATTTTTCCTTTAAAAAAAAAGCATTCAATAAATTCCATAAAGGTTGAAAAAAATATATTTAGCCTAAGGGGATCATAAGATTTGATCTGGACTGAAGAATTCATATGGATTATTTATTATACACAAAAGTAAGTATGTTTGCTTAATCTTTTGTCAGTAATAATTACATAAGAGCTGTGAAGTTTAGTCTACACCCATAATAGGTAATGTTAATGTTGTGCTGGCACTGGTTTCCATCCATGAAAGAATTATGGTTATGGTTTTTTGCTGTATCTGAATGTTTTCTCAGTTAGCAGATGCTACAAATATGCTCACCAACCCTACTCCCAATCGCCAAATTTACGATGCAATAGACCGTGCTTTCCAGAGCACAGTATCAGATGAAAATATTCTTGCGCACCTTTCTGGCAGCTGATCTATGGCACTGGTGTCATCTGTGTCTCTGTAGTCCTACAGCAATACAGCATCACATTCAAATGGGGTAAATCAACCCACATGGAGCCCTGTGCTGCTGCAGCTTGAGCCCTCTGGGTCCCCAAGCCAGCTAATTTAAAGCTACCTCCCAAATTCAGCATCAAAACCCAGCCTGCAGAGCAGCCATAAACTCTTAATACCTGGCGCAGGAAGCCCCATAACACAATCCTTGCTCAGACAAGATTCTCCCTGAGTTCAGCCCGAATACAGTCACTATGGTGAAGTCTAAAATGAATGTCAGCTAGGTCCTCTTCTTCAGCATTAAACTTCACATCTAATCCATTTGCTTTATGTTTCTGAGCCACTAATGATAAATAAAATGAAAAATGCCTGTAAATCTGCATGCGAAAGCTTCTGTGTCTTCTATACATAGCAAAAACCAGACAGGCTATAGAAACTCTCTGGCAGACAATTCAAAGCAATTTTAGGACATTAATTCTAAAAGGCTAAATATGTCATTTATTGAGAAAGATGAAGCATTAGACCCAAGTGAAAGTATATTTCCTTCTAATATTGAAAAGATCTACTTTGCTTGATGGGGAAAAGTGTATTCTCCCATTTGTTTTGTAGAAGTTAATTCATGATTATTTTCTTTTTCTTCTGCTGTGTTACACTGTATCTGTGCAGAAGTCTGGGACTACATCA
This sequence comes from Aramus guarauna, assembly GCA_013400195.1. Classification (NCBI taxonomy): domain Eukaryota; kingdom Metazoa; phylum Chordata; class Aves; order Gruiformes; family Aramidae; genus Aramus; species Aramus guarauna. The sequence continues at coordinate 2,646,944 of VXBL01005970.1, read as the reverse complement.
AGCAACAGCAAATAAGGAAATTTAAATCTTTTGACAGCTCAGAACAAAATGTTCATTCTAAGGTGACCTCTAAAAGAAAGAAAATTGTATGAAATAGGAAAACATGTTAAGGCCAAAGTGCCACAGCAAAATCTCCAGTATCAAAACTCTATCATCAGCATCCTACAAAGGGGTGGGTGGGAAAAGTTTTGCTACAATAATCTATGTGTGTTATGCTGAATCACCAAGGCAACAAAGTATTTTTTTCCCCCAATCAATCTCAAGGTAGTTTAAAGGTAGGATATTATCACCTTCCTCAAATTGCTCTTCTTTTGAATTCCTGGCAACTGCAGTCTTTCAGGTAATTTTAGTACCCTTGGGACTAAAGATAATACACAGGAACTTCAATCAACTCTTCACATTTGGTATCCTGTCTCTGATTACTGTTGAATTCATTTTACAGGAGTAATATCTCTCAGAAATCTCAATAGATGTTAGGACATCAGTGATACTCAGTGTAGAGTTCTTTGTTCTCATCTCCTCTCATTGCCTCAAGTTTCAAATTGTCATTAAAATAGATGCCCAGGTTTTGGCTGAGATAGAGTTAATTTTCTTTCTAGTAGCTGGTGTAGTGCTGTGGTTTGGATTTAGTATGAGAATAACTTTGATCACACACTGTCGTTTTCAGTTGTTGCTGGGTAGTTCTGGTGTCTACACTAAGTCAAGGACTTTCCAGTTTCCCAGGCCCTGCCAGGTGCAGAAGAAGCTGGGAGAGCACAGCCAGGACAGTGGACCCAGACTGGCCAGAGGGATATTCCCTGCCATAGAATGTCATGCTCTGGGTATAACTGGGGAAGCGAGCTGGGAGGTGGGATTGCTGCTCAGAAACAGACTGGGCATCAGATTGGTTTTTGCTTCCGTGGGTGGTGAGCAATTGCATTTGTGTATCACCTTTTTTAATATATCATTATCATCATTATAATTTTTCTCTTCCTTTTTTATCCTATTAAACTGTCTTTACCTCAGCCCATGAGTTTTTTCCTCTAGTCTCCATTCTCCTGCCCATCCCCTTGGTGGGAGAGGGGTGATCAGTTACCGGCTGGGGCTAAACCACGACAATAGACTTGTAAACTTTTACACATGTACCTAACCCAGTGTTTCTGCTTAAATAAGAATGATGGGTCTGGGTTTTTAAATTCAGGACTGGGGTTTGTCATTTGTCTGGGAACTATGAGTTTACAAAAGTCAAATGCATTCACACTTCATTGAAAGCAAAGAACAAAGACATGACCTGTTTTGACTAACATGAGATGAGACATCCTTGTCTTCAACTTCTTTCTACTATCTTTGGTCAGTATAATAATTAGCTAAGCCAAAGTGAGGAAAAAAACCAGCCATTTTTATTAGACACCAGAAAATGTATATCTATTATGGTCTCAGGATGGCACAAGAATGTTCAACTTCCTTTTGACAGTTGCATACAATGACAACTTACCCTCATTTTAAGAGCTAAACAAAATAATTTCAGGACAAAACCTTTTTAGCCTCTTTCTCCAGCCTTGCAAGACTTCTGTTTAGATGTGTGAATTTTATGGAATAAATATAACTTCTCTCTATCGCAGTTTCGTCAAGTTCCTGAAAGAACAACCCAAACTCTACCCCATAGAACACGAGCACACACTGCTGCTGAAGGCAGTACTGACTCTTGATCTCTAAACATTTCTATTCGTATTCAGTGCAAATGTGCTAACAAAAGAGAAAGTTGGGAAAACCTGGGTGTCCTTTTAAGCATTTAAGTAGTGAATACTGCAATGTGGATTTTCTCTCGAAAAACATCGTTATTCAGCAACATCTATTACCAACTGAATGAACATTACATACCAGGCAGTGAGTTGCAATGCTGCTGACTGAATGAAGGTTGTCCTGATACTTATCGAGAGATAAACAATTTGGAATGCAGTTGCCAAGTTAAATTACTTCAGGGGTGTTTGGACACACTTGCAGCAATGAAGTGATGTTAGATATGATTAAGGAAATTCAACATTTAATTCAAATGTAAATACTTTGAGCTATGAGGGAAAAATAAAGCAATACAAACTACTTTCCCAGCAACACTGTAGATTTACTGTATTTCAGAAAACATTTTTTTTCCAAGTCCTTGTAGAAATAATAATTGGCACGTGCTTTCCAAAATTGAAATATTTGTCAAAAAAGGGCTTTTGAAAGGTTTACACAGAGAAATGTATTACTGTTATATGAACAATGTCTTCCACTATCTGCCTCCAACAGTACCACGGCTACATTTGCCACCAGGTGTCTTACACAATCATTACAAGACGACTATTGCTAGAAGAACTGATATAGAACCTTCTACTGCTGGTGCCTCCTGTATTTTGCTGTGTACATCTAATTTGATGACACATACCTAACTGTTGGGTCTGAGGGATTATCATCCAAAGCATATCTAAAAATACCACTGAAGAGACTTTTTAGTAACTACGTTTAACATCCCGTTGGGTTATGTACCAATAGGCTATGTACTCATTGTGCTAATTACTACTAATTGAGTGGTAGCAATCATATTGCAAAGAAATGAGGCAAAAATGCAGCATTTAGTGCTATTCATATTGCAGTCAGATGCCACGTTTATCCTTTTGTCTTCTAAATCACTTTGTAGATCACTGCCATTTTACAACATATAAACCTTACACAAAATGTCAGAAAAAAAAGGGTAAAGGTGCATTGCGGCACATATAAATCATTAATTTATTTTCATAAGGTAATTAATGATTGATTGTAAATTGAGTTAATCAAAGCATCTGCTATAAGCAAATACCCCAGTGAATTAAATGCCAGTTCTTATTATTTTATTAACTGTTATGGCTTTTTACATAATATTTCTGAAGGAGAAAGTTCTCAAGGGCTTATGAGAACATTTTCTTTGGTTTGATCCACTTGGATTTGTATTCCATGAGCTCTGGATTAAATAAATCCACAAGAAACCTCTCTAACATCAGCAGGTTTCTCTACATTTAGCACTGAACCTAGAAGAATCTACAAATTTCCAACGTCTTCAACTCTCAGCCTGTCTAGGTTCTCTTTACTTTTGGGTCTATGTACATGAAAAAGGTTAATTACTCCACTTAGCCTATTTTGACTAGTGGTTTTGAAAAAATAAACAGTAAAATTTTACCCAACTCTAATAAAAATTCAGCAAAACAGATTTGAAATCTTTTTAGCAACCGGAGCTATAAGGTGCAAGCTGTTGGCAATCAAACTGGCCACTCCTTAAGAGAAAAAACCCCATCTTTAAGAAACCAGGATAAGGACACACGTATGTGATACTCTTGAACCTGTCATAGAGGAAACAATGACCACAAAGAAAAAAATCTTCTAACTAACCAAACTTCAGTTTGTCCTGTCAATCTAGCACATACCGTGTTCACCAGAGAACAGTATAAAACGGCCCTTAGACAGAACTGCTAAGGAGATTTTAAAACAAAAGTGGAATGATGTACAGAATAAAAAGGCCATGTTAAAAAAAGGACAAGTAGGCAGCTGTTCAGATATATAAAAAAATATATATATAAGTGAACAGCATTACTATCACCCAGATCTGCATGGTGCCAACAGGTATAAAATATTCCAATTATGACTGCAGTAGGTCTGTATTATTGATATAATTGGTTTTCATTCAGCTTCCAAATGAATTTGTGGGGGGAAAGATAATGAATGTTTTAACATATTTTGAAATTATCTGTAATTACATAGATATTCCTTTGCTATCTTTTTACATCTCTCTTTTTGACTCAGTGTATGAGGTTTTCTTCTTCTTTAAATGTGGAGGTTTGTCGAGCATCATTGCTGTACTTCCAGGACAGTGAAAGCAAGCTAGCTTTCATCTGCTGTGAAGACTCTGAAACAAAATATTCAGTTTCAATTCCTCAATATGCACCAAAATTATGCTTTCATTACTGCATATAAAAAGCTGTGAATTGTTATCTGTGAGACTCCTGTGTCATAGGACCACTTTTTTATTCTTAATAATAATATTGACGTTCTGTGCAGCCTTTTTCATCTACAGATTTCAAGGCACAAAACATCAACTAATGAAGTCTTGTGATACTCCTGTGCTACTGTGCTGATTTTTTATGTATGGATTGCAGAACACAGATAGAATAAGCCAGTGTTGTGAGTTAGAACCAAAAAAGGAACGTAGCAGTGCAGTGAGACCTTCCCTCCCACACTTCTGCTCTTGATTTGGTAATTAAGGATCTGATCTGGCCTAGTGAGCTCATGGAATTCACTCCAGTGGAATTATGGTTAGCGACTATACATTTTAAAGTCTGATTACAGTCACAAAAATTATGCATTTTCTTATCCAACAGACCTACTTTCAGTAAGGCAAACCATGATCATAAGATGACAATTTTTCACATGCTTCTGAACACAATTTTGTCCTACAGTGAGGAGACTTAAAGCAAACAGCTACGAAATGCTTACCCCATCCAATTCCGTAATAATATAAATGCTTGCTCTCTTCTGACCCAAATACTTTGATCACCATACTGTAAAGATGAAATCCTTCCACCAGCATCCATGCAAAAGCACTCAGGAAGAAAAAATGAAGGAGAATGGCCAAGATCTTGCAAGGCACCTAAATTAAGAATAAAAATTAATACATTACTTCTTTGTGATGCAGTCACATTGGTTTTCCGTTTTTTTTATTTCTGTATACATTTACATGTTAAATGCTAAATCACTGGAGTAAAACAGCCTTAAAAACAAAGCACTAGAGAATTTCATTTTTCTACAGCATTTTCAGATAGCTTTAGAGTAACAAATCCTCCTACCCTTTAACAAAAAAGAAAAAAACATTGCCAAATGTGATATGTAAATCCAAAACTGATTTTATATTTATAATAATAGGAGCAATACTCCTACTAAAGTCTACAAAATATGTAAGAATTCAAAACTGAAGGGTTGACATCCTGTTGCTGAGCCTGTAGTAAATATAGGAGAGTCAAAGAAGTGGGGGTACAGGCATTGCCCTGTACTCTGCTCCCTGTTTAGTGATGGTAGAAAAACCAGCATAGCTCATACCTCATTTTCTATGAAGAACTAGTAGAAAGTCAGTGGATCAGCTAAACTTGAGCAAAACATGGAAATTTTAAAATAAAGTGCCATGTTGAACCTACTGTTTAGTTACACTTTGCCACACAGCTTTCCTACTTCGTTGTTCTTCATATTAAAAATCGGATAACACACAAATTAAATCACATTGTATTCCAGTTTCTGTTTGTCCTGGTTAGAAATTCTGTAAAAGTTCTACATGCTCCTCCATTGGCAATACTAAAACAGACATTTGAAAAAGTTATAGCAAGCTGTCATTAGCTCTTGAGTCCTAATTGCTCTGTGGTGGACATCTAGTTTACCTGCCTGTTTGAATTCTCAGTTTCACATAGTCTGAAGTATGTACCAGCTGAATATGAAGTCATATTTAACAAGAACACATCTAGTGATTCAGGCAAAGAACTGAAAGTCTTTTCTGCAGGATGTTTACGAGCAGTTGGAATCTTCCTTGATAGTCCTTTATTCACGATGTGCTATCAAGAGTCTGGAAATAGCAGCTAATACAAAAGTTTAAGCAACAGAAAAAAACATCTAGAAAGTGAGCCCACCTGGTGTAAACTGGACTATCTGTTTCAATTTAAAGTATAACGTGTTTTGAAGTGAAACAAACGCTGCCCCTAAGAGAGGAATGCCATGACTAAGGCAATGCAGCAAGAAGTAAAAACATCCTCTTGAGTCCTGTTTACACCCGCCTCAACGCTTACAGCCCACTGCGGGCTACAGGCAATGCAGTCTGGGCTTAATACCTGGCTTTTCCTTAAGTCGCTCCTCAAAGAGATCTTTATATTTTTCTCTAAATCTCCTATCAACTCACCTTATGAAAACAGGAAATCTAATCCTTTCTTCTTCCCCACTCCTCACGTACTCGCACAGCACATTCTCCTTTCCCCACTAATTGCTTTTCGAGGATGTCTCACCACAAGTGGTTTCGCTCATCATACAGTAATTGAACAGATGTGACTGCCAATGATCTTACCACAAGATAACCTTGTTTGGTTTGCTTTCAGTTAAGGCACATTTTAAACACGCTCTTGGACTGAGTCCCAGCTATATTTTGTAGCGTACTGATGATGGTCATTCTGCTCTGTAGTTGCAACATCCCTTCTGTGACACCTACAGAATTTCAGAGGGGTTGCTTGCATGCAGTCCACCGAAATAGGAAGACTTTTGTTTGTTTGTTTCCTCAAGGTTTCCCTTCCTCACCTGGACAAGTCACAGTAAGGTACCCATTACCAGTAGGAACTACTTTGCTGGCACAGTGGTTCTCAGATGCTAATCATTAGTTCCCTTTGTTGCATTAGCTTAGCTGTCCTGTGCTGACGTTTATTTCTTTTTGTTGATGGTTCGGGATTTTGTACACTAATGAAAATTAAAATGTTGCGACTTGATTGTATAATGAAAATTGAAGCTTTCCCTTACCTTCTCACGTGTACTCAGTTGGTTCTGTGATAATACAAGGACATTCTAATGCAAATCCACCTTGACCACACGTATTAAAAAGCAGTAACTTTGTTTTTAATTCATGTAAGCGAGCTCTGTGAGTGGTTTAGTATTTCGCAATGTTCGGTGACATATAACTAAACCAGATTTCCTTATTGACAAAAACTGTAAAAACCTTTCCTGCTAATTTTATCATAAGGATATTAAATCCATTTTAATGCCTTTTGATTTCTATCAGAAGACTAGTCCATGAAAATAAAAATGCAACATAAAGCTGACTTACAAGCTAGTTCTGTCAGATGGATACTTTCCAATTTTTGAGTAGCCAAACAATATGAATCACAAAACAGCAGAAAAATAAAACATAGTGAAGTAGCAGGAGGCTTGTCTGTATACAATTTTGTATAATACCAAGTTGCAGATTTTTACATAAAAATCCATAGCAAAGTTGTTACTCATTCTGTACGTGTGCCTTAATTATTACTTTGAAGATACTCTTAAATGACAGAATTGCCTTCCTGAAAAAGGTGTTGAAAAGCTGAGACTTTACAGATTAAAAACAAGCAGGTGTCCCTTGCTGTATCATAAGATGCACCCTACTTTTGGTAGAATACCTGTTAAAAGACAGATCTCGTTATTGTTACTCTTACAGTTGACTACTTGTGAGTCTGTGGAAATAGAAAAATCAGTCCAGGCAGTAGCAAGGCTTATCATGTTATCCTTGTTGGAAAGTAAAGCAGACTCTCAGAAACACCTCCTAGAAAATAATAGTCATTTGTTTACTGAGGACAGTCTTAAAACAGATAGGTAAATGTGCATATATTTTCTAAATTCAACTTATAACAGTGCTTTCAATTTAAGTGGCAATCTTACTGCAGAACCCTCTGAAAATGTCCTTCCCTGCAATCTATATGCTGCTTTTATACACAGTCTTGAATTTCTGCAGATACATGTATCATAAACAAAACTAGTTCATCTCTCTATTTGGAAGTATTTTATGCAATGCCAAGCATACTTTATTTTCTCCCACAAAGATGCTCAAGTCTTTGGAAGGCTTTAGTAGCCTAAGGAAATGTTGATGGTTAATTATTGTTAAATGCACACCCCTGGTTTGGATTCTGTTAAAAAAAAATGGCACTCTATAGTCTATAGCAGAGAGTAAGAAATGCAGCCAACATCTCCGAAGAAACAAATCCATCTATTGCTGAAAGTCTAAGGGAAGTCATTAGACTGGCATGTGGATAGCAGAGATATCTTAGGGACTTGGCGGTACAGGAAGAAAATGCTGTGTGCGAAGATAGTTGCTTTCTCTAGAAGAAAGATATCCTGGTTTAAGGAACAGTTGCCTTTCTGGAATATGCCATGATCATTCCGGACTACTGCTTTAGCACTACTGATGTTAGGTATCAAGGACCATCTTTTTAAAAATAAAACATAAAAAATATGTTCTTGGATGCATTAGATGAAAGTCCTATTCGTGGAAATAGAGTTTTGTGGTTAAAAATTATTCCTACTCTACAAAAGGAAAATTGCTGTAGTATAAATTGTAAATGATTAAATAATACATCTGAAATTACCAGGGTAATGCTGTATGTTATATCTGGAAGCAAAACCTAAATATCCCTAGAGATGGCGATGGGAAAAGGATGGAGAGTCTAAAGGCAGTCGTGCAAGAAAGGGATGCCAGCTCAGGGCCTGTTGCAATGATGTCATTCCCTGTTGCACCGTATTTCCTCAAGCAAACTGGTACCACTTCTCCTCTCGAGCAAGGGCACTTCTAAACTGTTCAGCACTACATACACCCATCTTTGGTAGAAGCAGAAGATTAAGAAATTTACACCTTCTAGTGTAAATACTGCCTTTTAGCAGTCCAATTAAAGCAGTAATTAAAGGTATTAAAACTGATGTCAAAGCTAGTGAGAACTGAGCATGCAGAAGGTAAGGACAAATAATGGCAAATAAAAGGATGAATCACAACATCCTTGATCCCAAGAGGTTAAAACAATAAAAATACAAGTGTAGCAGATGAAGTTGAAAAGCATGATGTACACACTAAGATCTTTACAGTGTTGTGCCCTACAATTACTCTGTTAACAGAGGAGATAATGCTGAATTATCCATGGATTCTGTGAAGTGTTTCACTTTGGAAAGCCTGTGGCATAAATCAGGTCTTGCTTTCTGTGTGTTCCTGTTTCAATTTAACTAAAGTAGGTTTTGAACAGGTTTAAGGGAAATGAAAATATGTACCTACTAAACCGCAACTTAAGTCTATGTGAGCGTTTCATAAGCTCAGCTACATCTGCTTAACTAAACAAGCAAGATGTCTGTGTGTGGACAAGGCACATTATAAACGTAGGCGGATGCTGGGACAGGTCTCTGAAGAACTCAGGCTCTACCTACATCCAACTAAAACCAGGAAATGCAACTAGTATTTCATAGTATTTTAAAAGACCGGAGGTGATGCTGACCTTGGTAAGGTGTGAAGAGGTTTTTACACCTTATCTGAAGTGACTCAGTTGGATTGTCTGAAAATCGGGAATGAATGAAAAAGGAAAAACTGAGAATAAGACACTCCGCTATGCTGAGTGAATGTCTTATTGCCCTCAAGCCCATGTCCTTTCAGCAGAGTTTTAGCTCCGTGCTTACTCAGAGAGTATTATTTTCATGCCTGGTTTCCATTGTCTTTAGTTTCAAGTTATATCTTTTGCTGCTGTCCTCTGTCTCTATTTCATTTTCCTTCTAAACCATTACCTACCATTTTCTCCCTCGCACATTATCTTACTCATTCAGGACCTACCTGAATGTTAAAACAGCAAAAGAGGATGAACTTACTCTTAAAAGAAAGTGCTTTTAGATCCTCAGTACTAATAGCCTATGTAAAACCAGACATGATTTTTTATTTATAAAATTAACAGAAATTCAAGGGATCCCATTTGACCTGAATATAAATTTAAGTAGCTGTTGTATTGGCAAAATGAAGAGTATGCAAACCTCATATTTACTTGTACTAAGAATAAAAAGAATAAAAGATCGATAGAAACTGCTCACTGCTTGTCAAAAGTCATACCGAGCAACAGCTGGTCACCAAAGCAGCCAAGTTTTGACCATTACAAAACCAGAGCACACTGTAAGATTATTTTAAAATCAGGTTTTGTTTCTGCTTTTTGCAGGTGAGACTTTCCATCACAGACCTCATGTTACTTTAAATAGCATTTTTTAAACACAACAGTGGAAATAAATTGGTTTCACTGTTAACTTGGCATATTCGTCTTAATCTAACCCAGGTGTTTGAGATGCCAGTTTTAATGGTTTAGATTCCGGTACTCTCCCCACTTTTGTCCCACCTGTAGTAGTAGATCCATAAAATCAATCTGTAATTTCAAGTTCCGATCTATGTGATCAGGCAGAAAAAGCCTATACATGCGTAGAGCTTAAGTACCACGTAAGCAATGTGAAAATGTTTGTCATTTGCTTAAGTGGTGGCCTTAGATGCCCAGAGAAGTTCATACACATTTTACAATACTGAGGGTCTCAGATTAAACTCTTACACAGTGATACTTGGAGGTAATGCTTTCTGCCAGCTCTGGCTAATTAAGCAATAATTGCTATACCTTTCTCATTGATTATTACTCAGGTCAAATAAACTGAATGATACTTAAAAATCATCTAAATTTCCAGAGTAGAGATCATGATCAATAAATCTGCTGTTCAGAAAAAACAGCGTATTCCACACACAAATAAAACTTTATGAGCAAAAAACAAAGACCTTCTGTTTCACTCTCCGAAGAAATTGCCACAGCTCCATCAGGAAACTCATTACTTTCCAACAAGAAGAAGATGACTTTTTAATGTGGGAGGGAAAAAAAAGAAAATAAAAAAAGCAAAGTGTACCATAGCAGAGAATAGACGATTAAAACAAAACCAAACAAAAGCACAAAAAAACCCCAACCAACAACCCTAACAGAAATACAAACACCTTACCTAAATACAAAATTCACACAATTTTCTCCAGTATAGAATTCCTACAGTTTTCAATACAGAGAATGGATGAGAGACAACAGAAGCCACGTCAGGCAGAAGTCAGCCAAGCCATTTGAACACACAACTGAAATGTTCTCCACTACTGTGGAGATTTTTCCATTTGATGGGTGCATACCTCTTTCAGTTTTGCAAACATCCAGACGTGGCCAGATACTATGATAACACTATTTGGATGCACAGAAGACTTTATCTAGTGTTATAGGATGCCATTTTTGGCTAAGGCACGTTAAAAACAGGAGATCTCACGTGCAAGACACTTTCTTGCATGTGGCACGTGGCATTCATTCCATGGAGGTGCCTCACAAAAAACACAATCACTTTTTCTAGCACTTACCGTTCCAGGGCTGAACTGAAAGCTGGTGAGAAGCAGGATCTGGGCCACCAAGACAGCAAAAGACAGATTGGCATGGATATGATAGCGCTGGTTGCGGATGGTGCTGACAGACCTGGCAGAAGATAGAAAGACACATGAATAAAACAGTATTCCAAGAAGCACAAACGTATTTGCGGTTTATCAGCAAGCATTTTGATTGGCTTTTGATAACTCATTTTGGCGGGGTTATCATGTCTTTTGAGCACTCCTTTCACCAGGATGGAGTGGTACCTAACTGGTTTCTTTGATATTCCGCTGCCATCCTGAAGGCAGAAAAAACCTGATTTGCACATTAACTAGCTCTGCTGATGACTTGTGATAGCATATTAAAAAAGGGCTTGATCCTGAACGGTGCTGTGCTGTCAGGGAAGTCAGATCTGCACCTCACAGTAAGCATATTGGCTCTTGCATCATCTAGCCCACACTGCCACAGAATAGTTTTATTTTGTTGGTATTTGCCTGTATTAGAAATAAGGGAACATGAAAATATATTTGTTACAGTTTTTACTGTAGTATCATCAGCTTTTGAGAGCAGGAACTATAGCTACTTATATGTATGGGCAGTGCCTATCTTGACAGAGACCTGACCTTGATTACAACATCATTTGAACCTCTCTCTTCTGGCTTTGCAAAAACAGCTGGAAATCTGACAAGAAATCTGCTTTCCTTGGAGTCTTCTGACCTCGTGTTTCTGCTCTCATCCAGAAATAGGAAGTAGAAAACAAACAAAAACATTTATCTGAACATTTCAGGCCTTTCACATATTTTTATTCTTCTCTTTAAAAAAAAAAAAAAAAGTCCTAGTGATAACAGGTTTTCTATTTCAACCCACGCTGCCTGCCAGCCCCTACCATCCGCTTTAATCATTTCAGGAGACCTGGACCTTTTGGCTAAGTGAATGCCAATGCTTCCTCAACGCAACAGTACGCACTCCCATCTTTTTGTTGTGCCACGCCAGATGGTGACGACATTTGCAACCGCTGGTGACACAAGGAGTGTGCCCCTGCAGCAGGGTGACCCAGAGCAGACAACGCAGAGGATGGCTTGCTGTCAGCCCTGCTCTTCCAGCGCTGTGGTAGCCAGTGCTCCATTACCAGGGAGCGGAGAGGGAGATGACAAGTCTAAAAGTAATACAAAGAGACAGGTTGCGCTGCCTGGTGCCAATGGCTTTCTAATAAGGAACTTCATGTAGTCGTAAGCTGGAACATCGTTACCCAGAAGGCAATCAGGACTGCCCTCCTGGGAAGCGGCCGTCATTGCCAGTACGTGGAGTAGCAAAGAACTTGCCAGATTCCTCTTCAGTTACTTCATGGTCATCTAACACTACATTGTAAAATTTTGCTTCAGCTGTTTAATGAGGCCCTGCTCTCCAGTGAAAACCTAATCAAATTATTTTTAATTGGCACTTCGAGTGATCCTGTATGTAGGTGGGGTGCTTAACCCTGTGACAGTCTGCTGGGTCCAGGCTCTCTTTCCAAGTCTTCTGTCTGCCTGCAGTTTCTCGAGGGGTTTTCAGCCCAGCTGCAGCAATACCAGCTCCTTTTGCTTCTTTTTCTTTTCTAAACACTCTAACATCCAGTTTTGCACTCAGACAAAAATGGAGCAGATCACTCCGCTTAGCCTAAACATGCCAACAGCGTGATGCCAGATAGGCAGACGTCGGACTTATTTAGAGTGGATTTTGCCATGCATTACACACTTAATCCAAGTATGACCAACACAGATCTCGACACTTGGAAGTAATATGGGATTTGGAACAAACAAACATTGAAATTACTGGGTTTCAGCAAGTCCTTTTTCCTAGAAACTGGCCTCTTAACAGGATGTCCAAAGACATGCTTAGGCACAGAAATAAAAAATTGAACTCTTGAGTAGGAAGAACATGGTTTAGTGTGCAAAAGGAAACAAGAATCCCATTCCTCATTGTGCTCCCAATCTGCTGCGCAACCTTGGACAAGTAACTTCACCCTTTGTCAGATTTTCTATTTTTTATTTAGACAGAGACCTCTATGAAAGCTTTTTCAGAAATGTTTCTATTAAGCCTAGCCGGGCCTCAAACTCAGTTGTCACTACTGGATTATAGGCAGGCGCAAAGACCCCAAGTGCCCCATGGCAGAAACCTTCCCAGTGCAGAGCCCTGGAAGGGGCTGCCTGCAGTGTTACAGGCAGGAGGCTGCCGAGATCCAGGGAATTTAAACATAAGCCATGGAGTGAATTTCACACTGCCTATAGTGTCCTTCATTCTACTAAAGCAACACATCAGAAGACCAGCCTAACAGAGAACAGCAAGATACTTGAAAATAAATGTGGGTTATATGAGGTAATGGTGTATAAGCTGTATGAATCAAAAGTGAAGCAGCTAACGTTGACCGAGCCTTCCTGTCTGGGCATACCTTTATAAACACACTGCCTTACAGACAAGAGAGTTGAAAAGCAAAAAGAAGTATTGATTATACACTCCAAACAATCCAAAGATGTATCTGGGGGGAGAGAGGGGGTGATCCTGCAGTCCTTGCTCATATTCTCCTTGCCTTGAGCTCCAGACCAAGCCCTCCTATAGCCTCCTTGAGAGATTCCTGAACTATAGCAAAATATGCAGGGGTTAAAAAAGATCCAAAAATCCCTCAGAGGATGGAAATAGCTTGCTATATAAAGACCACCCCATTTTAGGAAATGAAAGTAATTTAGAAATAACCAACCAACTGTTACAAATACATGTGCAGAATCTAATTAAGGAAGGTTGTAGAATTAATAGCCTTTGTTTTATCCTGAGCACCTGAAGGGAACCTAACCAAGGGCTTGAAATGCACTGCTTGGCTTTCTGCACGATAGTTGCTCAGCAGGTGTTAAATTAAAATTACTCACGACAATATAGCAAATGTGACCAGTGTGATCGTCAAGCAGAAGATGGACAGAGCACAGCCAATGTAAGTGATGGAGGAGAGGGCCACCTGGTGTTCTCTTGTGAGCTGTACACAAAGAAAAAAAAAACAAAATAAAAACTATTAATTGATATATTACACTACAGAACCACAGGTCAGCCCCCCTGCACATAGCGTTCCCTCCTCCATCCGCCCATACGTAAGCTGATGTTCACAATCATTCGCTGCTGTTTCCGACACGGGAAATGAAGAGCCAACTCCAAACTCAGTCACGCAGCCAGGGCATCTACATGCCCATGGCACTTCAGTTCCCCCTTTTATTGCATAAGTCAGTATTTCCTCAGACTAAGTTAAGCTTCTCTGCTGCTGCGAGACTGTCAAGCCTGAGATTAGAGCAGTTTATTGGGCAGCACAATGTCAGCAATGGGATCTTTCACAGCTCGCAGGGCACTTTGCTAATGCTCTCACGCTGCAATAATTTACATCATTGTGCAAATACCAGAAGTGCTTCACAACAGTGAGAACTGACAAACCAAGATAACCCATAAATCACAGGCCATTTATAGCCCACTTGTTTTGTTTAATGTATCATGTTTTCAGTGCCTGTTGAAGGAGCTGGACTGACATTTACAGAATGGAAAACCACAGAAAAGACCCAGCATGAGCAGCCAGAGGGTAAGCCTCTCGTCTCAGCCTCTCCTTTCACCTGCAGGCACCTTCTGTAGAAGTAATTCAATTTTCATGAACATTTAATCTGTAACTCCATAGTGCCTGCCACTAGCATCTATGTTAAAACCTGGATAGATTTAATGAGGGAGGGACAGTGGGCTTTGACCATTCAGCCTACATTAATCAGAAAGTGTGCTTTAATTTTCCATGCGAGTTCTCATAAAGAATGACAAAAAAGCCACACCCAGCAAAGAGAGCCAGACAGTATTAATATATAATAAGTAGAACAGAGCTAGGGAGGAAAAAGTTTTCTCATCTCAGAAGAATTTTCAAACATTTTTCCTGACTTGAATTTGGATAGAGTTGACATTTTCATAAACTGAACATTTGGGGAAAAAAAAAAAATGTGGTCAATCAAAAAGACTGAATTTTGATGTTTGAAATACTGTTTTTCTTTCAACACCTATTCACTATAAATTCCTAGCTGAAAACTCATTTAAAATATTTATTTATTCTGAAAAATACTTAAAGGAACAATTTATTTTCCCATTTTTTTTACAGTAACTCTATCTAATAAAAAATAATCTTTTCTCACAGTTTGGGATTTTCTATTATTTTCCACACACACAATAAAAATCCCCGCCCCCCAACCAAAGTATTTCATCACAGATTATCAAACCCAACCTGTTCTACCAATAAACTTCCCATTAAAATTCCTTTTTAAAGGAGAGAAATAACATGCCATATGGTTATGAGGAAAAAAACTGTTTTTCAATACAGACAAAACCAATGTGTTGTATATGGACTTTTTTCTTGCAATTATCTGCCCACAGCATCAGCTCACGTGCAGTAAGCTTTACAGCAGAATAGGCTGTGGCTCGCTCAGCAATCTGAGCACTATTAAGCGATGCAGCAGCAGCATTGAAAGACAACTGTTGCTATGGTGTTACAGTTCCTAGGAAATATGATGCAGCTCTGTAGTATTTTTTTCTCTTTCAGCCAAAGACACAATTCTTTTCCCTGACTTGGATAGCATCAATTACAGAAACAAAAGGGTTCTGTGTGCTGGACCAGCTTAAAAGGTCCATATAATTTCGACAAAAGAGCTCCTATCGTCCCTCATCCGCCAGCGAAGCCACGTATAGCCATTCTTCACAGATTATTCCTGAAACAGGAATAACTTGTGTGGTAAATTCGGAAGTTTAGAAGTGATTTTCTCATCAGGGATATTCATGTCCAAAATGCACGGACCTTATTTCCTGATTGCTCCCATACACATCCCTTTCTCTTGCTTGTAGTGGCTTGTAGCTCTACAGAGGGAGGAGAGGAGCAGAGGAAGCTTTTCCAGCTTCAAGTCGCTCTGAAATCAGTATTTCTCAGCAGTTCAAGGCTCTTTCAGTCCTTTCACTCCCAACACCTGCAGCCAGAAAATGTTCCCTATGGACGTCAAAGCTGCTCAGTGCTCACTAAGATTTCGAGTGGTCTATCGCAGTGTTTGCACCGGCAAAGGCAGGTAAGGTCTGCAAAGGAAAGGTAATGTCTCACTGTCACATACAGGTACAGAAGGTACAGGGGATCCATCTAGTGGAAATGGGCAAAAAACAAAGCCTTTGGTTTTTTCCATAATACACCCAAGAGAAGATAATGATCACACAAACATCTTTTTCTAACTCATTTTGATCATAACTAACATGCCCCTAAGAAAGCCTTTCTCTGGGTTTTAGCCCAGTCTTCCTCCAGAAGCCTTTGCAAGGCAAGACAAGACATGAATCAAGTTCTCCCAAGTGAAGCCTGTATTACTTAAAAACAAAAAAGGAAAAAGAAAAAACTTTTCAACAAAATATGGAATATTCATTCAAACCTAAAATAACCTGCTTGGGTCCCCACATCTGTGAACTGGAAATTGTTCTTGCTCAGGTAAACGCAACCAAAATCTGATGATGCTTTAAGAATGATGCCTTTAAATCAATATCCACATCAGTGTGGTAACAACTATTTAAAAAATAACATTACTGTCGTTCACAGTCTCATCTTGCCTCGTGTGAGCGACAGAAGGCCTGCAGGTAGTTTTGAACGATTTTTTGTTTATTAAGGAAAAGGTGGAGCCCTGCAGTAGCTGTTCCCAAACTGAACTGGCGGGTTGGAGGTGTGCAGGAGAGCGGTCCCATTCACAGCTGCTCCAGGCGGTGAAGCCAGCTCCTTTCTGTGGGTGATATGAATTGCGGGGGGAAGGATACAGCATGAAAAGAAGGCTTGGAATGATTTCCAGGGTGTGGAGCCTCATTTCTGAAGACAGGTATATGGTGTGGGAGAGAAGGAAACCTGTATTTGAAATATCAGGTCTCTACTAACTCCTCACAGCCCAGCTGTTACAGCAGAGCTGGACGCTGTGTGCCTATGTTCACACCGTAAGGGATAAGAAGCATGCAGGTTTTGTGGAAATACCTGGGTTGTCAAAGCATCGTGTACCATCAATTAAGAAACAATTTCCTGTAAATTCCAGTGCCCTGATAGAAGCTGATTTCATCTTACCTCGGCTTGTCTTTTTGAAAATGTTCAGACTTTGTGCATGACGTGGAATGTAAGACAGTAATTTGGGATGATCCTGTAGTCAGCACAAAAATGCTAATCAGGCTGTAATGCTATTACTAAAGAAAATAGCATTTAAAAGTACCAAATAAAACATTGAGCAATCTGTGAGGTAGTCCCATGAGCCTGATTCTCACTCTTTTCCCAATCTACATTAACTTACTCTTTTCTTCTAAAAGGTTTTGCTTCTTTGAGTTTATAAGGTCAGTCTCTCGCTCTGCAGCGAGCTGAAAAGCTAGGAAACAAACTCATGCAGTCATGAGTGTTAGTAATCATGAACGCTAAAAGACAGATATTTCTCAGTTTCAGCTTTGACAAACAGTCAAATCAAAAATTCATACTCCATATAAAACTCCCACCTTTTAGTTTAGGCTGTAACACCCTTTACCTTCAAGCGTGGCTAATAGCATGGACAAAGCTCTGGTGGCTTGAGTAGCTACACCCATCTGCAATATTATAGTCTATTGTCTTACCCTAGTTCTCACTCAGAGAAGAAGTTAGTACCTTGCTCAACAGCTTTATTTTGGAAACTCACAGAAAACTGGATGGCCTGAGAAATGATCCTGGAAAGATACCAGTTCAGACTCCAAATATTTATTTTTCCTTTATGATCTTGTTAATAACAAGAAAATGAGTGACATCTATCTCTCCTGTTTAAAAATAACTGCACAGGAAGATGAAAATATATTATTACAGTGGGATGAAACTTTTCATCTCTGGAGTATCTGGAAAAGGTCAATTGGGGCTGAAAGAAAAATTGTTTGATCTGTAGAACAGAAAACCTGCTTATTTATGTAACATCAATGAGCAACTGTATGAACCACACAGCACAAGAACCCGTCAAAAAGCGAAATGGGCTAGAGGAATGCAAAATAGCAACTGGCCAGATCAGAGCATCTGTCTGGGCAGCACTGGGCTCTCTCTGCCCAGCGTCCCCTTCTTTGGTGTGACATTTGCACTCCTGGCCCTTTTTCTCATCGTTCATCTCTCAGGCTGTTGACCTCACATTTTCTGTTTTGCAAAGGTGGGTACTTATGGCTTTGTCCAGAGGAAGGGACATTTTGGGGAAGGACTAAGCTAAAATTTTCTTCTTTACATACTGCAAAATATCCCTCTGTGTCTGCCTTTAGAGGTAACACATCGGACAAAGGGCTGAGTGCAAATACTTAAAACAAGGTTTGTCATAACTGATCCTGAAAGGGTTTGTCCTTGCACCAAATTACAACTTCACAATTTAGCCACCAAAGGCAGTAATTTCATTGTCAAAACTACTTTTGAAATCTCCTTTCTGAAAAGCAATTCATCTTCTTCCAAAAAAGACAAGTTCTTGAATGAAAAAAGAAATTTTACAGCCTTAAAAAATGAGCCCTGCAATCTAAGGACTATATCATACCTATCATTTGTATTTTAGAGAAGAACACAGAATATAATATTTTTGCATGAGCTTATAAAGTGTCTACATTTTATGAAACCAAAGTTATCTGTTTACTGGTGGAAATGTAAGACATGACAATTGTATTTTGCCCTAAGCCCAAACAGAAGAGCAAGTTATATTTTAGTGTCCCTTTTGGTGAGCTTTCCATCTCAAAGAAGCATTCCCACCACAAACTTACTGACAATGACGTGTGTTTTTTGCCCTGTTTATCAAACCAACTGAGATCTGCCATGAGACGATCAGCTGCTGGGCTGAAACCCACCACCAAACCCTTCTGCAAAGGCTTGAAGCAATATCTTAGGAGACATTGCTTGGGGGAGGGAAGAGAGGAGAGGTAGGGGTGAAAAATTAAGGCTCAGCCAACCCTATTGAAGCTGCACCTTTAAAATGCAATCTGAATCCAATTAAGAAAAGGATGAATAATTAACTTTGGCAGCCTGAGTGTTTCAGAGACATTAAAATGCTGGCCTTGGCTGATGAAGCTAATGGTTTTAATTGCCTCCAGAAAGGCTGCTGAAATTCAATTTCAGTCCAGTGAGGCCTTTATTTATATATTAAACAAAAATAACAATACAAATCTGTTTTCCTTCAGCTTGCCAAGCGCTTTGTTAGGTACACAACATTATGGTTTTTTTCAAATTAACATCTGTGTTTAGTTCAGGAGGCTCAGTCTACTCGCCGAGCCCGTCAGAACGATTCTGGTGGGGCTATACCTAACGGCACTGCACAATCACTGCTCACAGAGAGAAGTCTAACTTGAATCAGAGACTTCTTTTATCGAGCCACAATGTATTAGATACCACAAGTTTAGAGGAAAAAAAAAAAAAAAGCCTCTGAGAGTCACGCTTTGCAGCACAATCATCTTTATCAGCCATTTCCAGCAGAACTGCTTTTGAATTCCCGTTCTCTATTAACTCCACAACTCCTAGTGATCAGCAATAAAGTGCCACGAAGGGGGCTTTTCAGGATTAAAGGAACGTTTTCCTACAGCCGGCCCAGCCTGGTGGCTGCTTATTTAAAACTTTTCACTGCGACAAGAAAACTTTAGAATTTTCCAAATATCTCTGCCAAGGTATTAATTAGTATCTTTAAAAGCCCACGTCGTCTTTTAAAGTAGTTCTGGGCAAGATGTCGTCAAACAGTAGGTAATCTGCTAATTACAAATTGCACGCAGCAAGGTTTTAGTTCAAATGAAGCCTGAAGGAAGCATGGCAGCGGTACCAAATTATAATAAAGTTTGGGGATCAGAAAAGCAGATGTTTGCAAGTTCTTCCTCATTTCTCGGCTTGTGTAACACAAAGCAGGGTGGGTTTTCTGCCTTCCTTTCAGTCCTAAGACTTGCAGTGTTTCCCAAGAAATGTTAAATGCTGTATTACAGCAGATTATCCTCTGTGAAACCGAGGGAGCTACTTTTGCCCCTACACCTAAGACTTGTACATCTGTTCTCTACTTTCTGTTCCAGCAAGAGCAGACTCATCCTGTTCTCCAATTAACAGCCAAAACGAAGTCCATCAGAGAGGGCTACGACGAGAACAAAACCCAGCGTGGGACCAGCCGGCTCTTGCAGGCAGAGAAACAGTGGTGTCTTGCCAGACTCTGAGATTTTTCAGAGCAGTTGAGGATAATTAAATACCCATCTCCCAGTGAAATTCAATGAAAATTAGTATGTCTACCTCCCTTATCCCAAGCCTGGGCTTTGATTCAGAAACATCCACCACGATTCAGGACTGCGGCTAGCTGTGGCTTGCACTGGAGCCAAGAATCTCCAGGTACCCAGTCCTGAATTTCCCCTACACCGCACTTTGGGGAGAAAGGGCATAAAAAGGGCAATACAGGAGACAGACTGAACTCAACAGTGCCGAATGGCTAAATTTAAAGATATTCAACAGAGAACAGTGATGGATAAAGGTGCAGAATTATAACATTTTTATACTGCATGGGGAAATCCTTCAGTCAGCAAGACGACCTAGCTGCCAAATGGCTCAGTGCTTTCATTTTCACCCTAGAAGGGAAGTCTATATTATTTTGTTGAGTATTCTCATTAAAATAGAGTCCTGTTTCATGCTCCTCAAACAAAAGAGTTCTTTTGACCATTATAATACTGTTAAATATTTGTGTTTTCCAAAATAAAAAAAATCATTTTTTTGTTCTCCTCTGCTGAGTGAAATTCAGTAACTGCCAAACAATTCTCTAAGGAATTTGAGGCGTTTAGTATCCTGCAGCATGAGTCCAAGTTTTTCCATGTAATTCTGTGGGATTAAGGACAGAACCAGAAAGTCTCCTACTTCC
This sequence comes from Aramus guarauna, assembly GCA_013400195.1. Taxonomy (NCBI): domain Eukaryota; kingdom Metazoa; phylum Chordata; class Aves; order Gruiformes; family Aramidae; genus Aramus; species Aramus guarauna. Next base: position 2,626,114 of record VXBL01005970.1, on the reverse strand, counting down.
TCCCATCAAAATTAGCAGAGCTGTACTGGCATAGGAATGGAATAGCAAAAGAATGAACAATGGCTCTGAGTTAAAAATCAAGATCAGCGCTCAATTTTCAAGAAAGATGAGCATGAGCATAGTAAGGACAAAAGAAATACGATGCACAATCATACTGTGAACACATCAGTGAGATGTGTTACTCCATGGGGACAACATTCACTGCAATAAAATGGAGGGGAAAGTGAAGAGAGTGAGAAAGAGCAAAGGAAGTTTACAAAGCAATGCTAGAATAAACACATGGGTTGATTTATCTTTGTTCATCTGATGGGTAAGGGCTGTCTAAACTGTCTGTAGAGATCTCTTCAGTTAAATAAACTGTCAACGGTAATAAACAGGACCAAAAAAATTGCAATGCCTATCCAATATTTAAATATGCAACACAAAAGAAAAATTACTGGACTAAGACATTATTCTTTTTATGTTCCCAGCAAGGAAAAACATGCTGAGAAAAGTAATTATAATAAAATTACAAAACAGCAGAAATCGGAGAATGTCACATTATTTCCACTTCATTGTCCTATTAGAGTATATAATCCTAGCCTTATCTGGCTGAAAAATTTAAGAAAAAAGGTTGTTATTTCAGACTGCTATTTTAATGCCCCCTGAGTGCAATGTTTGATTAATAACTGCAATATTAGATTTAGGAAAACAATGCTCCAAACTTATAAATTACACACCTATCCCCCATATTTTTAAGACATTTCACAATATTAGGACATTTTCAAAACACTCTTTATAAACACGAATAGATGTACTTGTCAAAACTTGCTGTCAAACACAGCTATAACAGTGAAAAATAAAAATAAAAACACACATATTGCCCCAAAGAAGAAAACTGGGATGTCTTTCCTCTCGTCAATAGAACCTCACAGACAAATCCCCAAGCCTTTTCAAAATCCTGGACTCCCTAAAGATGCTATGGGTTGTCTTTACAGCTCCAGCTGCAAGATCAGATGTTTTTAAATATGTTCCCCTTTATAAACGCTTCTCTGCTTCCAAGCCCATTGGTGGGCAGCTTGAACTATATTGATTGATCCTCCCTTCTGAATTATGGAACAAGAGCTACAAACAACATGAAAAATGTAGTCATTTCTAGTTTCAGAAATGCAGAAAATGTGTTTAAAAACCTGAACAATTTCTACCACAGATTGTACAACACTATTAGTTTGCTGGAAATGTCCATCACATGTGAACTTTATAGCAGACATTTTTATACCCTCACAGTTAGAAAAGACAGAAAGAGGGAAAAAAAAGGGCGGGGGGAGGGGGAGGGAAGACAATTTCAGAGAATGGTTTGGGAGCCATAAATTTTACAGTTGTGTTCTGCATTGGTCACTCAGGGGAGGGGGACCCAAACCTCAGACCCTATTTTGCTGTGGGAGACAATGATTTCCCCTTTAAAAGGAGTTTTGAACTCTGGGTCCCCAGGTGTCCACCATCCTTTTGCTGAAATGACATTTATGTGGCAGATGGTACAAATAGCCTGGCATGCTTTGTAGTTGTTGGATCACTATAAAAATAAAAACTGCCAGATGGCTGGCATGTTTCCTGGCAGGAGCATAGGGCCCCACTGACTGATGAGAGGAAGTAAAGCTGCCCAAAATAAAATAATAGCATCTGAATTTTCTTTGGAGTGCTTTTGAAACGTGGCTTAATCCGCGTTGGGTTTGATTCCCGCTGTCTAGGAAGCACCTTGTGACATCCCTTTGTCTGGCGGCCCCAGAGGAGCATTGCTCACATCTCTCCTCCCGACTTCGTCTGTCCCCCCCACCCCAGGAACGCGACCCCTCCGCCAACCGTTTCCCCTCCAGCAGGAGGGAGGGGGGTGCAGGAGATGGCCTTGCAGGTAGAGACCTCCCCAGGCTCCGTGCCAGCAGAGGATGCCTACTCGAGGGAATGTCTCATCTCCCATCCTCTGCTGTTCCCATCCGGGTTCAAGCCCGCAGCACAGCGGAGGACAGTCGTATTACAGTACTACAAGAAAACCACCACAGGAAGCATATCACCCTGGGTGCCCTCTGCTTGGACTTTCTCCAGAAGAAGCAAACATGAAGCAGTGTAAACACGTCAAACTAAATGGATTATTTATTTTTCCTACCGCAGCTATATTAATGCACCATTGTCTCCCTAACTATAACATTGCAGGGCCGCTGGCAGTACGGGATTGTGCTGACTGCACCAGATGAAGCAAAAGCTGGAACACTGCTCTATGGATCAAGGAAGAAGAAAGACAGACACAAACCCCCAAGAGTGCAGCTTTAGCAACGATTTACTCTGAGGGACTTTTTTGCTCTTCCTCAGTTCCCCCCATTAGAAAGAGAAGCTTGATCAGAGCAATGAGTTTCCCAGAGGAGGGGTACACGAACCAGTCAATATCTGCACAGCTACTCTGTACGTCCCACTGACACATTCTGTTGGGAGATGCAATTGTAAAATTCTCTCGAACTTGATCAGAGTTGTGAAAAGACTTCTCAACCGAGTTTCCAAATTCTGATCATGTGCTGACCTTAATTACATCCGTGCAACTTCACAAAGGCAATCAAGGGCTAAACACGTCCCTTCAGGAACATTCTGCTCATCTTCAGTCACATTTTACCTTCAATTAACTTATTTATTCATTTAAACCAGTTGATGATCACTAAAGTCGAAATCTCCAAATAAATGCTATAATTTCTCGTATTAAAACCAAGATGATAAATGAATCTCGGTAAGCGAGCATGAATTTGGGCCAGCCGTGATACAGACATGACAGCAGAGCGATAAAAACAGAAATAATCTTGGTATTCCACGTGGGCCAATTCATCAGCAGGCAAAGAGGTCAGTGCCAGGCCGACATCTGAGCACCACATGGTTGTAAGTTTTTCCAAGATGGTTATTTCATTCCTGAAATAAACTTGTTACAACTGCTAATCCCCTGCATCACTGAAAGCAGCTAAACTGTGTGCATGTATCTCCAGCTAATCAGCAGTATTGTTCATACTCTTCTTTCACAACCACTGTGACTTTAGTCTGTTCAAGCTCTTGCTGAAACTAACATAAAATCTGGAGTGGTGTTCAATTACTCTTGTAATCCAAGCTCGGTTTTAGCTAATTCACGGCATTCAAAGTTCTTTTTCTTCACACACTGCTCTATAGCACACAGATATCAGAGCGGAGGTTCATTTTGTGACATTTAAGTTAAATTTTCAGAATTTAAATTTTTTTTCTTTGTGACCTCTCTCTTTCAATTTCTTTCTCTGAAATATTGGAATAAAAATGCTTTTTCATCTCAGCACATTTCAGTCGCTGGAGATTATTTCCAGCTGGCATACAGTAGAATAGTGACTGAATGAATCTAACCTGTTTTGAGTCAAGCTAAAGAAGAAAAATCAAGAACTTGCAGTTTGTTCCTAAGAACTTTCTTGCATTTCTATACTCCCTGGAAATTAGACCCACCTGACAGTCTGCTCCATAAACATCTCACAATTTGTCAGCATTCTTCATCTCACAGCACCAAGTATTCAAGAAAAAGCATCGTCAGATGCAAGATATCCTACAATTTTTTTCCTATGAATGTCTCACTGAAATAAATGAAATCCACATGAGATGATAATTGCTCCCCACGCCAGCTGCATAAATTATTAACATAGTTCTGTGCCTTATAATAAAATTGCGATGATAAAGAACCTGGAGGATATATAAAGGCATTTATGCCCACAAGAAATGCACAAACTGTGCAAATAGATATAGAGATCTGCTGGAGATTGGTAAAGGTGTGAAAATGAGCTGGACCAGTAAGCAGCAAGGGAGGCACCGGGGCAGGTTCACAGTGCATCAAAGCTGACGAGGTCTGGATCATGCCAATGTTCTGTAAGTGGGAAAAGCTAGGCTTAACCGTCTGAAGGAACGAAGAGAAGGAGTTAAGCAAGGAGATGCTTGGTCGAATTTAGCATAACTCAGAAGAAAAAGTCACCATCCTTGCCAAATAGTTATCATACAAGCTCAGCACTCTGGTCATTAGAAATGCTCGCCACAAGTATTTATGTGGCAGGTTACTGCTGAGGAAGGTCACTTATTTTCAGTATTTGTTGCTTAGAGACACCTTGGCTTTGTCTGAACTCAGAGAGTATGCCATACTCTATGGTTGTGAACAGCAAACTCTTTAAAAAACTGCAATGTCTGATTAATGGAAAGCTTATCTTTTTTTTT
>VXBL01005970.1:2600541-2621853 GCA_013400195.1 Aramus guarauna | reverse complement strand
ATTTTGTTTTTTTTTTTTTTTTTTTTTTTTTGGTGTGTGTGTGTAAGCAAAAAGAAAATCAATCTCGTGAAGAGGAGCTGACAGAGTCAGAACACTTATCCCACTGAACTGGTCTCAAGAGTTCATGGATTTCCACATCAACAGTGTTCTCCCTAGGGATGTTCTCCCAGGTCTGAAGCTGCTGCATACAGCGCGGTCTGTGTTACATCTCTTTAGAAATGTCAATATCCCCCGCTCTTTTTTTTATGGTTTTCTGTGCGTCTGCCCGCCTTTCTGCAAGGGGTGGTAGAACTATTCATACCTGGTTTTACTGTTCTGCTGACTGGTTTATTAGGTTAAAAGCTGTTATGGTGCCCTTGGAGAGGATGTCTGCCTGTTTCTGCTACCCCGAGAGCTGCATTTATCAGTACACTGGAAAGGGAAATGATCCTTTCCATAGGGGAATGGAAGCACCCGAAGCAGAATTCCCATGAAGAATGAAGTCACTTTTTTGTACCAAAATACAGCTTTTGATGAAAACCTCTCCAGTTTTCAAGCAATTCATTTCCAATAATTTATTTACATTTTTAATGAAAAGCAGACCCCTTTTGGTAAGAAACAGAAACTAGACAAAAAATAAACATTCTGTCAAAAATAGTGTTCATATGGAAAAATTTCATCTAGTTCTATTTATATGGCCACAGATATATAATAGCTATATAAACAGAACTGTTTAAATGTGGGCAATTGCATACTCCCACCCTCTCTTTTTCTTGTCTCATATGATCTGTGAACTCCCTTTATGAAAATAAAAATAAAATATACAAAAGTTCAAGATTGAATATAACATCATTGCAAGAATTTCTTAGAGCATTGACAATCTAGTATTCCAACGAGTGATTTATGTGGGCCCTTTGAACCTTGGCTCATGAATTTCAGAACATAGTGAATAAACATGTATATGTGTTTAAAATCCACAGCATTTTAACATTTTCTTAACAGGGTTCCAAGGACGCCTGGGAGAACTTTCCAATTGTCTAGTTGATTCAGTAGTCTCGATTGCTTAGGCATGTGAAGCAAATACTTAGCAAATGTTTTAGGAATTTGTAACTGAGCATAGTCTGCTTGTATAGCTCAGAAGCCAGGAAGCTTCTTTGCCCGAATCTTAACTTCATGCCAATTACACAATGAAGATACCTATTTTGTTCACTGGTTAAAAAAATTAGTACCGCAAGATAATCCTAAACAGTCAATTTCTTTATATTTAATTTAAATAGCCTTTGGTATGTCTTGGTCGAAGATTTGGGATGAGATTTTCTGACAAACAATGAGAGAGGAACTACATAACAGCCAAACCGGAGGAATTGGGATTAAAGCAGATTGACGGGATGGCATCCTGCATTGGCTTGTTACTGCCTGAGCCTCCGCACCAGCCCGCTCTCATTGCCACCTCGCTCTGACATCAAGGTTGTGCAGGTGATGGGAGGGCTGGGCAAAGCAGCCGTGTCGGGCATAGTTCAAGTTCATTGCTCTGCAGACCACTGAACCCGAATTTCTCCATCCTACAATGCATTTATAAATTCGGCCAATTGAGGTGCATATAAAAATGATTTGTAGGTGAACTTTCAGAGATTAGAAATGGTATATGGGGTCAAAATACAACAGAAAATCATGGGAATTAAGTTTCATTTTAAAAACAACAACAACAACAAAAAAAAACGCTAACTATTCCTAATCCCTGTATACTGCTTTTTAGAACAGGGTTAATAACAGCACATTTCGCCCATGCTACTGTTGTCTCACAAGATGGGAAGCTCTTCAGGCAAAGCTGCATTTTATTATCAGTACGAAGAGTTCCTAGTAAAATGATACTTGGAAACCAGCTGGAGTCATCTGGTGCTTTCCAAGTAATAAAGATAAGAATGGTTAGATAAAAACTGGGTGACCTGAACAAGCTACCACCCATCTTCAGGTGGTTCGACTAACACAAAGGGCTGTGGGTATTAATTAAACTCTTTGGATAGCAGACCACCTGGTTCTAAACTGTGACCCTGACTTCGACATTACGCTGTCTAAGCAGGATTACCAGGTGAGTAGTTGTGCTCACAGCGTTGCTGAATCAGTAACAGTCTGGGACCATTCATTCCGTGAAAAGACTTTGGTGCTGCGCAGTGGTATAACCCTGATCAGGGTTCCCTTACACCACAAGCTGACTTTTGTCTGCAGGAACCTCTGTGCCACCCTCGCCAGCACATGCAGCCCATCCTGCAGCAGTAGCTGTCTTGGCAAAGCTACTGCCTAAAAGAAGAGCAAACCCATCATTCAAACCAATTAACAGGAGCCTGAGACATGGCCATATAGTCAATGCATTCACGCCAGCAGAGCTGACAAAACCCCTCTAGCTGTACTCCAGAGGACACTATGCTTGTTAGCAGCACACAGTGATAAATGTGACAGTCGGACTCCTACTGTCCTACTGAAGCTCTTCTTCAGTCTGTTAATTTATATTATAAGGATGGTGTCTGTAGAAAGCTGAGAATGTGCCAGAGAGTATAAATTTGACAGACAATTAGTATACATTTCTTTAAATGTACAGCTTGTAAATTATTTATATTACACATTCATTTTTTATTAACTGAGGTTTGTCTGGAGCAGGCCTTCATCACTATCTCCATTGGATCCTCCCTGACAGTAGCACAAATAAAGCAATAAAAACATATTTCTCATGCTCATGGCAGTGCTGTCTATCTGCTAAGACCCAGGAGGGGGTTGACCTTGCTTGGTGCTGAGTTTTGGAGAGGGAGTCCTTCAGCAGGAACAAACCACCACTTCACCTGCAAGGAGCGGACACTCTGCTCCATCTCTGAGGAAATCTCAAGGCATCACAAGGTATCATGAAGAGAAGAACATATCTAGTAAGGAGAGCAATGCATTTGCCATCAAAGCTTCATCTGAAACTAGTGATGAGTATGAATAGAAAGCATAAGGTCCCAGGTAAACAGGAGAAGTGTCATATTCCAGCTGAAAAGGGGCTTACTTGATAAGTCTGGACAAAGGAAGTGAGCACAGAGAAAACTATACATAAGAGGTTCACTGTCAACTCTAAAGCACCATTTTCTTTCTCATGCTCCTTCTACACAGGCCCCTGCTTGGCAACAAGGTGAAGAAACAGCAGTGGGGAGACACTTGGAAAGCGGGCAGGGACAATGGCAGGGACCAGCTGGCAGCAGAGCTTGCTTCACATGGAGTTCAAGCTCGGTGTTCATATTCCACAAGTCTAGTTACAAAAAGCATTAAACAGCCACATCTCAGCTGTCTCTGTCTTGAAAATTAATCAGAAAAGCCGGAGTCATCTGTACAATGTCCTCTAGTGCTTTTCCTGCCTAGCACTTTAAGAAATCATGCTAAAAGGGTGAGAATAAAGTAAAGAGAATTCCCACCTACCACAGAGGTGTTTCATTTCATGCTCCATTTCAGTTCCCCAAAGTTTGTAAAAAAATAAATATAATCAAGAAGTATTAAAACATCATCCCAGAAAGCAAGATGTGGAGTAAGTCTGAGTTGGGCAAAAATGAGCCCAGTTCCAATCACTTACTGACTTTGTGTGAGGATGCAACTGATGTATTTATGCTTCATTTTTAGCAGACACATTTTCTCCTTTGCTTAATCTCACCTTCAGAGGCACCACTTGCATCAGAATGGCGAAGTTAGTGAGGTGGTTACAAAGACACACTGAGTAGTTGAGGTCCCCACTCTCACGCACACAACCTTCATTAGACCAAACACCAGTTCCATTGCTGCAAAGCACAAAAAATGGAATATAATCGCTATCAAAATGCATCTTATGCAGGTTAATTTGACATGCATTGTACTATACATGAGATAAAAAGGTTTGAAAGTCATCTCAGGCTGGAGCATCCACAAACACTGCTAGTGACTTCTCAATTCCATCATGAAAATAGTTAAGGAAAATATTGGCCAGAACAGGGCCCAGATCAGACCCCGACATGAACACCTCTAGAGACTTCTTCCCAGTTTTATAACCAATTAATAACTCCATTTTTTTCTCTACATTGTGCAACCCATTTATGGCATTTCACTTAGTCACAAATCTCTATTCTGAGAACTATAACATCAAACAAGTCAATAATCTTGCAAAAGTCAAAAAAGTCAGCGTATAATATCTGCTGCCTCTCCCTTCATCCACTGTCCCACTCCTCCTGTCAAAGTAATTCAGACAGATTGAGCATGACTTCTAGTGACCCATCCACGTCAATTGGTTCTTGTCGCTTCATCCTTAGGGGCAGCAAGAGCAGCTCCTGCTGCACAGAGGGTATGGCTGGGCTGGGCGGTGTGGCCTGGTCCCAGGGCTGTGCAGGAAAGTGATCCTCATGAGTCTGCTTTTTCTTGGAGCCAGGGAAACCCAGAAGTCCCCGTGCTATCACAGCCCTGCAGTGGAGTGGGGACATGGAAGCCACAGGCACACATCTCGGGGGGCTCCATGGGCTCAGGCACCAGAGGTCACCCACCCAAGCTGCCTGCTTCTTAACCGTTTATTACTTTTGATAGTATGCTGGGTCCTGAAGCTACCCTGAGTGATCTGTATTTTTCTTGGTGCTTATTTTAAAGATAGGTATTACCTCACCCTTGTTCTGTCCTTTGGGACCTCCCTGAGTTCTCAAAGAGAGTTTGTCATAGGTCAGAAACCAATTGCTTATTCTTTAACTAACGTGCACGAGGGAATAAGAACATCTTGATACAAATAAAACTCATTTGGAAGGACAGATTTCATATATCAGTTTCTATCCTGAGGCAAAGCCTCAAGGACCCAAGCCCCAGTGGAAAACAGTACGGGAAGAATGCCCCAACCATATTAATTCACTTCAGTAAAATCTGTTTCTAATTTATCGTAATTGTGAGTGACCGTAACAACGAGTAACTGCCAACAGCTGGGACAGTTCAACATACTTGAAACAAAACTTCAATAAAACAATTACAGTGACCTTCCCACGTGCATGCTGGATAGGAGGGATCACAGCATTGTGGGCCATTAGGACACCAATTAGGCTTATACCATTATGGCTCAAAAACTGCTAATCTCCATGAAATTAAGAATTCACTATTTGTATTCTTCCTCAATTAATTCAGTAACAGCAGCATGTTTGGAATAAAGAACAGATTAAATACATTCAGAGCTAAACAAAAAAAAAATAGCTACTGCTTTTCCATAGTTCCTATTTTCTGAGTGAAATTTAAGGTGATGTTTATTTCTCTTTTTTTCTAATTTGCCTTCAGAGGGATAATATTTCTCCATTCCATGGGTTGGCCAAAATTCACAGCTCTGAAATACTGATCTCATGTGATGTTGTGACATAGGCATAGATCCAGTGAAAACTATAGCTCTGCTGGAGGTTTGCCATCTTAAAAGAGCCAAACATCTGCCCAAGTGGACATACTCATAAACCAAGATAAGCACAATTTGTATCAGTCTGCAGTTTTGATTCCAAAATTTTTCAGTCTCTCAATTACCTACCTAACACAGGGTCTATGAATAACAAGTCTCCTATTTGTGGTAAGAAGTCACTATCAGATTGTGGGTTTTGTAAACCAGTGGCTCCATTTCTTTAACTATTTCCATGAATGAAAAAGAACAAGAAGAACATAGGTAATAAATAGAATCACAAGCTAAGTGTAATTTAATTAAACTGAGTTAAAGAATTTGAAATTATGTAACATACCTATAGTCCAGAAATGCACAGTAAAGATGAACTCTGTTACTCTTATTTAGTGCTTGGCTGTATTGTTTGGGAGTCTGCAAGACAGAAAATATAAAACCTGAAGGAATGTTTAAAAAGGACTAAATTCCACTATTCAACAACTCTGAGCGCTCATTGTTATAATAACTTCAATAGACTTATTCTAGATTAACACACCATAACCAAAAGAAAATTTTGTCAGCCTTCGAAGCTTTAACACAAACTCCAAACATGCAAAGGTTGGTATTCAGTCTTAATTTTACACACTGGGATTAAAGTCATGTCACTGACTGAGAAATCTGTCTCTCTTCTAAGTAAATAGCAAACCAGCATTGTTTATTGTATATAAGCACAAATATATGTCTTAATTTTCTGCAGGACTGGAGAGTTATTCTTCAGCATATATTTGGCTTTGCTGGGTTTTGTTCTCATTGGGTAATAAAAATCTCACATTTTAGGATTAATAACACTGAAATATGTGCATTGCAATGACCAACTCACAGACATTTTCTTTCCACAATAGTGATTATTTTAAAACATACAATCAAATTGAAAGAACAATGCCATAATTCAAGATTTTATTTTAACACACCTTAGCATTTTAATGACAAAATGTCTATCTTCCATAAGCAGATTTTGCCACTAACTCAATCTCCTCTATTCAGGAAGCTCTGAGACCCCATTCTCTACTCTGTGACACTAGTTTCAGGACAAAATAATTCAAATTATATTGGAGTGAAGTAATAGCTTGTTATATGCAAACTAGAGGATTTCCAGGATCTGTTCAACCCTTTCTAATACGTAAATCCCCAAAATCCTCATTGTGTTAGACCCTACCTTAAGGCAATTTTTTAATTACAAGAGTCTTCAGCATAAACAAATCACTGGTGAATTAAACCTTCGGATTATTGCAACACAATTCTGCTGTCAAGTCGAAAGATAACCAAGTATTGCTTTCCTTGTTTTAGAGAAAGAAGAAAAAAACCTCTACTACCTGATCATGCTGAAACTCAATCAAGTACAAGAAGTCCCTGATGCAATTTTCCTTCTCCTCTCCCACAAGTCCAACAACGAGTGTCAGGCACAAGGTAGCACAGTTCCCTCCTTACTAGCGATAAAAAAGCATTTCTGCCTAACCCAGGACATTCACACATTCATACTGGATTTCCACACACCTCAAGTAGCCATGCTGTAGATAAGGCCATTTACTTCTTAACTCACATCTCTGGATAACATAAATGGAATTTTCTTATCTTGAGCAACATCCCCAGACAAAATTTCTAGCTCCTTGACTCACCCTGTTTTCCCTAAGCCTTCATCATAGAAAAGCTGAGACTGCAGGTCAGGTACTCGCAGAAGCAGAGCTTTGTGAAGAGGGAAGACTGCCACTTACCTGCCGGGGGTCTCTATTTTCCCCTTTGACTCTGGTGACATCCTGTAGCCTTTTTCCACACGGGGAGCAGAGCAAATGATAAAACCTCTAGTGTGCCACACTAGAAAGTGGTAATGGGACAAGACTGATGTCCCTCATCACCAGAAAATATCTTGTATAACCCCCAATCTGCTCATGCCCCTTTCTTTACGGCTGTGGGGAGAGAGATGTAGTAAAACCAAGTATATGACGTGAATTAATACAGAGAAGTCCTTCCTCATCTGTGAAAGACCTTCCCCATCACCAGCTGCCCTGTGAAGGCCCTGTGCAAGGCTTCAGGATGAAACTGGTATGTTCTCTGCTAGATCCATCAAATCTGGACTTCCCACTCCTTACAGAAAGTGCCCCACCACGAGCCTCACCTTTAACTACAGCAGGGGTCCTGCACACCTTCCAAATCACAAACCACCTGTGAAATACGGAGGGTCTTTCAGCAACTGCTTCCTTCCCTTATTCCCACCTCTTGCTGCTCAGAGTGTTTCTGAAGAGCACTAGTTCAGAAACTGCAGAAGACTAATGATCCATAACCCACGGCTGGAAAACTGCCTTCTGCAACTCCAGTTAATTTAGAGTTTTGTTGGCAGAGTTCATTCTGTTTTACCAGCAGCAAGGGCATGTAGCATAATGTTTGCCATTACGCTGTATAATGTTATGTCCATCATGTCTATAGCTTTCCTGAAGTAAGCAATTGAAAGAATCCATAGTCAGTTTGTATTACAAATTACTTCACTTGTATGACAGACAAACAGCAGCTTAAAAAAAGAAAAAAAAAGAGAGAGAGAAGGATATGCTGTAATAACAGCTAAGATCGTACAATAACTGTCATTTCTGATTTGTAAGATATCTCTAGATAAATCTTGATTCTTAATAGACTAAATGGAAAGAGTACCGCAGGGTCACGTTGGGAGAAGACATACTACTTCATTTGTGTATCTTTTTACACAAATAAATCCCAGATGTATGTTTTACTCTCAATTAAGTATCTCTAGCAAGGGACAAATTGTTGGTTTTCTCCATCTTTAACCCTAAACACAGATGTCATTCATTAGACAAAGAACTACACCGAGTGAGGCTATACAGTCTGAGCTGACCAGAATTGTGTGTGGAACCAAACAGAGAAAGAATAGATAAATAATGTGTATACAAGAGGGGTCCAAACGAATTTGCCTATTTACTTCTCTTAAAGAATATGTCCCATGTTTTAACACACACAACATCAGCCTCACAAGGCTTTTCAGTGCTATTTGTGATAACTCTATAAAATACTCATCTTCTCAGACTTCACTGAAGTTCTGCAACAAAACTATCATTAGAATAGAAAGCCCCCACATATAAGAAACTGGCTACAATGAGGAATAAACCCTCTCTGATCTTCAACAGCTCTACTTCAAAGTACTCTCTAATCTACGAGAAACGAACTGACTGTACGTCAATACGGCATTTCTTAACTTAAACTGTGTGTGACAGCTTATATGTGACTCGGATCCTGTAGCACTGAGGATATTGATTTAATGACATTGATAACAGAAAGCTTAATATACAAATAGGCTTTTACACTAAAAGATTAAGTCACTTGAGTGTTTATAAAAGCCTGTGAAAGGACAGTTTATGCAGCTCTCAGTAGTGTGGAGAGGGAAAGTACCAGCGCACTGAGTAATCCAGGATCTGTGCATCAGTTCTCCCTAAGCCAGGTTCTTTGTAGCAGTCCTCTGCATGGAGAGGGGTACGTGCAGTTTCTTCAGAGAAGAATTACATTTAAAGAGGAAAGCAACCTCTCGGCACTAAGAAACAGCGCAAACTCTATGTCTGTCTAATGGAGCAGGTATCTTGAGGAAGGACTGTGTCTGTTTGTATCACGGCTGTTCAGCATCCCTTACACTAACCACTGACTCTCAGTAAATTAGACTTATAAGCACACCACAGAAACTCGTTGTATGTGTTGAGAGCATGTAGAGGATACGCATGGATGTGCGGTGGGGGTACGGTACTTACACTGCTGGGAACGAGGCACAAGGCCATGGTTAGTGGGTGCAGAGGCCAAAAAAGGGGGGTAGGAGGCTGAAAGGACTGCTGGAAACGTTCAGGAAAACCTAGCTGCAGGAAATGTCATGAACACAACTGCAGAAGAAAAACAGTCAGCCAGCTGCTGCTGGGAAGGCTTGCCAAGGAGAGAAGACAAGCAGAGGGTGGGGTGAACCTTTATGAGATTAGCTTGTTTCTCCTCCCCTGAATTTAAAAAGCAAATATTTAGCTACATAGTGGTGGCTACCAAGGGAGGAGGGTGTGCACCTTCTAACTGAATATGTATTTTCCTCCAAGAAGGACAAATCTGTGGGTCAGATCTGCCATTGATCCAAACTCAGTAGCTCCAATCCCAATGTGTTGGGTGTTGGACTTCCTCTCATCCAAAGCAGATAATAATTTACGCTATGAAGTTCAATTTGGAGTTCAGTTGTCTCTGTTTACAAAATACAGCATTTTGTCTAATTCAGAGATTTTGAAGCCTTGTCTTCTCAGCCTCCAAGAATACCATGGATTATTTTGAAGGTGGTAAGAAAAGGCACTAAGACAAGCAGGCCTCTTGCCAGTATGCTTGTGTCTTCTGTGCAGTTCACAGCTCCACTGAAATATTCTTACAGGTGTATGAATCAACAGCATTTTTGATTCTGGTTTATGGTTTAAATTAGAGACTAGAATGATGCTTCTTGCATAAGGATTTCCTGTCCTCACAGCAACATCCTGTTAGCGTGACCTATCCTAGACTACAAGGTTTATTGACTTTCCTTTCCACCTTATATGATCTACTTCCCCTAATTACCCAGAAAATTAAAACTTTAAGGTACATTCATCTACTCAGTTCCCTGGAAAAGCCAGACAGAAAGAAAGAGAAAGAATAATCACCTATTTCTATAGCGGCTGTTTTCTTCCAAGCTGTGAGAAAACTGCATTGCAACAGACCTTGGGCTTAGATCACCCAACTATTTTAATTTAGAGTCTGACTGATTCACCCTGAGATGTAACTAGCATATGAAATGAAAAAAAATGTTACAAATTGTACAAAAATGAATATAACTTATGAATAGAGAATTACAGTGCGTTATGCATAAAAGCCAGGCCTTTAGTTATTCCACGGTTGTCAACAGAGCTATGCCAACGCAGACTTACTGAAGCACCGAGAAAAACACTGTAGGCTCCCAGGGTCAACATGAAAGCTCACTGAATACATTTCTTAATGGTACAATCATACAGTTAAAAAAAATCCCATGATATCACAAAGGGATTGTGACAGACAACAATATAAAGGCAAAAAAAACAGTGACATATCAGAGTCATCTGAAATTAAAAAAGGTTGCCATATGTAATTGAATGTGGATTGGGTTTGATCCTTCCTTTGCCTGAGGTTAAAAATAGTCAACATATCAATTTCCTGCAAAAACATTGTTAATCAAATGCTACACCAATAGCCTTCCCCAGTTCTCAGAGTTCTCCATTTAACAGCTGCTGTATTGGGCAAGCAGTGTGAGAACAAAAAAAAATAATGAAAAAAAAAACAAACCATGAGCAACAGACTGAAAAATATCTTGGCTGCTCTACTAGATAGCATTTTTATATAGAGAGAAAGAAAAGGAGGAGGGAATGGATAAGGAAGTTGTCCTTTTTTTTTTTTAATTATTTTGCATAGCAAAAAAAAATTTGATTACTTCTGAATGTGTACAGCATCAGAAGATCTTGCTATTTTTCTTAGACTAGCTAGTCCGCATCCCTTTAAATAGAAATGCCATCTTTTTAACTTGATCCCATCTTTCTTACAGCACCAAACATCCAACAGCTTCATCCAACAGCTGCAAAGACAACATCTGACCACTTGCAGACCTCTGTGGGGGCTGACAGGCACCGTGCATCTGTAAAACAGTTGCTTATGATCTGCAGAAACAGAATCTACTACTTGGTGCTCAGCTTTCTTCAGCTTGTCTCTTTGATCCACTTCAATTGACCTGTTTATAGCACAGTTAGGCTTCATGGCACCTAGAAAAGCTGGGGCAGGGATTGCGAATGCACTCGAGGTGCAACATGACGACAATGTTAAAAGAGTAATAGCTCTCTCTCTCTGGTTTTGGGTGCTAACAAGCATAAAAGTCTTTTTTTTTTTCTCCAAACTACTCAAGGAAAGCTGCAATATTGGCAATGGAAACTGACTGCAACCATTGAGTTAAAATTATAATCTCCCTAAACACACATGCACAGCTCCCAAAAGGCTTTTCTTTATTTTTAGAGCTAAAATATTCCCATCTTAACATAGATGTTATATTCACGTAGATCCCGCAGGCAGTTAACACAGCACAGCGTCAGTGGGTCAGAGCTGAGGCCTGGACTCAGGAACTTCTGAGCACAAAGTACCTTGCTCAACCTCACTAAGCCACGTATCCTCTATGGACTATGCTTTCCCACATTCCTCAATTTAAAAGATCTCAAAAATGTATCAATGTATTTCTTCCCTTTTTCTTTCTCTTTGGCCTGGGTGCCTATGGGCATGATGAGTGTTTTGTATGTGTTTGTTAACGCTGGGCAGTGACAAGCAGTTGCATGCCAAATTCTTTCAGCTTGGAAGCCAAAACTATTTAAGATGCAGTACTGCAGTGTAAAACCATGCCAAACTCCCATTGACTGCAATCTGGATTAATAATACTCAGAATATTGTTGTAAATCATGGTAATAAATGGAAAGCACAGAAAGGCTGAAAAATAGCCACAGAAAGAAGAAGGTTCGTTTTCATTACAGATGCATGGAGCTAACTTCAATGGAAGGCATGTGCAAATAGAAACTGCAGGATAAGGACCTTTGAAATTCAATTTGGGCAGCAACCAAGTTACGTCAGTAAATATTTGATGTTTAAAAATTTTAAATGCCAGTAAGTGAGAAATGGGGCTCAGCATGGCAGGCTTTCCTAACGTGAGCATTAATAAACACAGGATTGAACTGATGATCTATATAAAAAGCTGCCTTAATGCTTAAGTGAAAAATTATTTCTCGTGTCCCTTAAAGCACAGTCCTGTTCCAAAGGGTGATGAAGTGAAAATAATAATATTATTTCTCTAGAAATAGTCTCATTTAAGTAATTAGCAATATAGCAGTCAGATGGTTTTGATATGTCCTTACAGTTACACAATTATATCCATATGTAAGAAAAAAATGTATATGTCCACAGCCCTGTAAACCTGCACAAGATTTAGACATCTAAGGAGGCTAAGGAGTGCGGAGTGAAGTCACTGATACTAAAACACCTGGGACATGTCTCGCTCAGAGTTTTAGCAGGTCCGTTCAAATGAGAGAGCAAGAGAAAGCTAGTTTTTCCTGCGTGTTATTGATAGGATTGTTTACCCAGAGCCAGGGTCATCAAACTTGTTGGGACACTCCACGTTGCCTCCAAATGACTCAGGGCATAACCTCCAACTAGATATTACCTCTCCAAAATTAACGATTGCAGTCTGGCTCCAAAGAGATCTCATTTAAATCAGGTAATTTAAAATGCAAGTTATTTCACTCAAGGTGCCCGTCTTGCAGCAGTTACTCATTGCTTAAAAGACCTTATTTTGTTTTAATGTAATTCAAAGCCCTGCAGAGCAGCTTTTCTGCTTTTGCTGCCTCCCTTCCCATCTGGCACACACCCAGAGCTACCAGAACTTCACACCAGACAGAAGAAGAAACCCAGCTTGACTATAAGAGCTCAGGAAGAATTTTTCAGACTGGCAAATAAATAAATAAAAGGAAAACTATCATTGTTTTCAATGGCAGGCCTCCCTGAAGTAGACGTTGCACATGCTGACAGTGAGAGGCTGTAAACACCAAGTCCCTCGGGGCCGTTCTCCCCTAACCACGATCCCATTTATGTCTTTTATGTTCTGATCTGTTTTAACTCATCTGAGTTTGATGGGCCAGGCTGAAAGCAAACTTTGAGCACAGATGAAGTAAAGCTAAAAATACAAAACTACCCTAAACCTGGTAATTTGGTCTGGTTCTTCCAAGAAGTCATTTTGTGAGTTACTATTTGCCAAGGCTGGCTATTAACTCAACTGGTTGTCATGTTCATTCCTCTGGTCCAAAACTGTGTTGCTTTATGTTGCTTATGCACTCTTAGGCTCCTTGAAAACACTATTTTTGATGCAAACAAAGTGAAATACTTATAAGTTGTCTGTGCAAACCATCCACTAGCCTTGCAAAATTCTAGTCACATGTGCTTTTGGATAGATGAATGAAATATCATTTCAGCTCTTCCCCACCCTCCCTACAATCAGCAAATTAAATTAGATTTTGTGGTCATGCTGATACAAGTTCATGAGAAGTTTCCAAACTGCTTAGTAAAATATTTGACGATGTCTTTTGCTAAGATTTTTTGTTTCCTTTTGCTGTGCCTTTTTCTGTACTGTATATTATTATATTAAAAATGTATTGCTTTCCTAAAACAAGAAGCAGATGTTCCTTCTACACACCTTTTCTTAGTCTCCTCTATTTTTCTTAACTCATGTGAGAGTACTACTAAAGGAAAAACAACTGGTTTGATTGACATTGGAAAGGGTATTTAAAAATAGACACTTTTTCTAATCCAACAGAACCATAACGAAAGAAGCAACAAATCTTTTTTCTTTTTTTTTTTCCCCATTCAGCCATAGTATTTTGACATAGGCAGAACTATTTCCCTTTGCTGTACAACTATCCAGAGGTCTGTAACAGAAAACATCATCTAGGTAATGAAAGAGCCGTGACAGGGACCAGAAGGCAGGCATAAAGCATAACTCCTTCAAGGGATGCGCTGAGTAGAATCAGATTTAAGAATACTTTTCCAATTACATAATATTTCCACAATTCTTAGTTTCCAAAACAGTGCTTGGACTCTTCCTCCTGATGGTTTGGTTTGTTTGTTTGTTTGTTTGTTTTAGAAGACAAACATTTGCATCAGATAGGAACCGTTCAAGACACTCAGATTTAATGTTTAAACTGCAGTTGTGATTCACAATCCCCGTGTCACTGGGCAGAGAGAATTTAAAGCAGAAACAACAAACTGGGACAACTCGGCACTAGCTGGACAGGAGTTGGACACTTCGCCCATTATGCCGCCCTGCCCACGGAGGGCAGCGGGACGGACAGGCAGGCAGGGCCTGCGAGGGTTTGCTCCGATTTCCACAGTGCAGTCGCCCATATCCCAAATAAGACGTGCCTCTCATAACCAGATTTCACAAAGCTCAGCTGAAACTGAGAACCGTTAAAACAGAGATTCAGTCCCAAGAACTAGCCAGCACTGGCAATAGCAAGATGTTGCACCAAATTCAAAAACAACAGGAAGCTACTAAACCCAACAGCAACAGCAAGTCTCACTGGCACTCTTTGTTTCAGCTTTACATGCACAAATGACATTTGAATTAGCAAATATCTCTGTTTCCCACAAGACTGAAAGTTGTAATTATAAGATGAACCAATCCATATTCACTCATATTTATTATAGAAGAGTCTTTAGAGACTATTTAGGCAATTTTTCACAGCAGGAGCACATAGTAGTCAGCCCAAGATAGATTTCCAAGTGAAGAGACAATATGTATTGCCTTTTCTGACTGGACAAAAAGAAAAAGCACAAAGATGTCCTAATTTTCCTGCACAAAGACCAAACAAAGTCTGTGTCCTTATTTTTTAAGAGCACAACGACACTGACAGCCTGGAGCAGTGAAACATTAACATTTCATGTTCTCTGCATGATAATAACAGGAATAATAGGCTGTTTATGGAATAATTGGGAATAATGCATTTATCTTCTTTATAAAGACTTCGGTGCCCTGCAGTTCACCTCCAAGGAAAAAACTGGCTTCCAGGAATGGGTAACTTGGGGAGTCTGGCAACGCAGGAGGTCTGCTATGGCTAAAAACTGCTCATGAAGCAGGAGAAAGACAGAGGATACCACGGGAATAGGAATATAGCAAGGTGGCCAGGGCTGCTGGTCCTGGGGAAGGTTCCCTGAGCTCCTTTGGGAGCCCAGTTAAACCAGTGAGATTTCGCCCAGGGCTCCAGCTGAAGCACGATCCTGTCTCACATGGACACATCTGCATAAGCATCAGCTTAGCAACCCTCCATGGGGAGGAACAGAGGCGACAGCAAAGCAGCAAGGGCTAAGTGAGCACTCAAGGACCAAGGTCTTCAAGGCACCAGCACAAAAATCCTGTATGTCTTGTGTGTGCACAGCACATAACAATGGGACTCCGGTGTGCAAAGTAGATATACTAATATGAATACAGTCGTACTCCTGAAGGAAAATACCAGCTTCTTCGGATGTCAGAAGCCTCTTTGCCAACTTCAGTGAAAAAGCCAGGATTTTTCAAGACACTCAGTTGGTTCATCATCATATATTTGTAGAGTCATATTTGCTAACATTTCTTTCCAAACAAAGGTCTGTGTTTTAAAGGCTGTTTTGAATACATGATTTAATGAGAGCTTTAGGAGGTGTTTTAATAGTTCATGTCAAAAACAGAGTACCAGGCTTAATGGTAAAAATATTTACCACTCAGTGCATTTGTTGCTAATAATTTTTGCTAAGACTAGATTTATATGTTAGCATTTTCCATTCTCATTAAAATCCTGGCTATGCGAATGTTGCCTCTGAAAAGCAATGCCTCACATTCTTTGTGAATTATATGTGGCAGCCTTTGTTTTATATTGACCCTTTCAGCTCTTACATCCCTTGACTAGCTGCTAATCATCATTTATCCTTTCCCTGACTCTGCTAATCTCCAGAGAGGGGGTGGGACAGGCAGTCAATGGAAGTGCTGGAGTATAAATAATGACAGAGTACAATAAACATTCCAGTTGCAATGCCACATCTCATGACAAAGACTTTCAGAAAGATACAGCACACAGCCCTTCTACGATAAGGCTGTTGTAACCAGACTGGAAAATATTACAAAAAACTTATGCTTGCTTAAGGCCAAGATAGTCAGGCCCACTAGGTGAGATAAGGGAATGTTTATTCTGTGTAATCAAAAAATCACTTGGATTCCAGACACTTGGTTTTCTTCTCAAATTCACTTTCCCCATCTGACTTTTCACAGGTTCTTTCCTGTCTCTATGTGTTTCATTTCACATTCATTATCCTATTTAGTCTGTAATGTCTCAGACTAAAATATGACTCCTGTATCTTGTTATGCTTCGCGAGCTGGAAATCCAGCTGAAGTCCGCAGAGACCAGTGAGGAAACCTGTGTTCACACACAGCCTAATACTGTGGCATTTTCTGACAACAGCCATGGAGCACCCGAGTACCTCCCAAAGTACCTGGTGAACCCGGGGGCTTTCTTCCCCTGACTTCTCTCTCCCCAAACTCCAGGAGGGGAAACACATGCCTACTGCTTCACTTGTTCCAGGTCTAGCAAACACACAGCCACAGAGTGCAAATGATCTGAAAAAGAGAAACTTAGCCCCAACAAAACCTGCAAGTTTTCTATCACATTAATAAGCTACAGCTGCTGTCTTAAGCCGTACAATCAATAAATGAGACAAGGAACCCATGACAAGGGAGGCAAGGACAGGAGCAGGACTGCTCTGTTGAGATACAACCCAGATCTGAACCCCATTGGTCCCGAGTTAATCCTCACCTTGACACAAAAATACTCTTCTGTAATGCTGCTTGAGCAGCACAGAGATGTAACACCCCCTCTTAGAAGACCCTCTTTCTTAGACCTAAATAGCCCATTAAGATATTATAGTCTCCTGACTAGATCTTTCTAGGATTAAGCTCATGGGTTTCCATTGCTTTTTTTTATTTTTCTTTTCATTGTGGGAAAAAACCTCTCTCAAGAACATTTACATTTTTCTTCTTTTCATTTGAATCTTTTCTCCCACTCCTGTATGTTTGCCAAACATGAGTTGTCTTTTAGTCTGCTGCATGAATGGGGATGAAATTCACACAACTATTAGGCTTGGTGTCATTTTTCATTCACGGGAAGTGTCAGGGTGCCAGAACTATTTGATTTGTGCATCAGCCACATCCGACGAATTGGGAACCACTCTGGAATTAGGCCTGGTCCATTAACTCCAGCTAGAAAGTTGAGTAATATGAGACTAAGCCATTGAGTTCATTTTTCAGATGAGAAAATGGAAGTTAGCGGAGCTTTGTATATGTTTCTAGACATAACGCAGATAGAGATGTTGTTGCTGATACGGCAGTGACAGAAAAACAGCCGACTGTATTTAAGCCAGGACCCCTGGCTCGGCAATGACTACGGTGCTGCAGAAGGAGGGTGTAAGGAGGCTGCAGCACGGCCAGCCGCCCTCCGCCAGCACTGCAGGGACCACCGGGCAGCCTGGGCTGGCCCAGGGCTGGAGAGCCCCGAGCACCCGGCTCCACCAGCCAGGGAGCCCTTGGGACGGCAGAAACAAGGCAAAGGCAGCTTCCAGGCCGTGTTTTCAGAGCTGTGACAAGTAGCTGGAGCTCTGAATTTTCCCTGCGTGTTTCATTTTCAGGATAACCAGGATGAACATTTTAAAGTAGGGCTACATTCAACCTTTCAGTCTTTCACCGCTTTGCGGATAAGACCAGCTTTTCCTTTTTTCCCTCAGCTCAAAGTTTACACAAACATTCCACCAAAGCAGTTGTGTGCAGCTGCACGGAAGAGGAGCAAAGCAAACCCAAAGCACACTGCAGCAAGCTCAGGAAGGGGAATAAGCAGCTCAATAAGGTATTACTGCCTGCCAGCTGATTTGTTTGGGCATATCATAAAACGCCACATAAAGGCATCTTCTGCCATAAATACCTCCGTAATTACTCAGCTCTCAGTTTGTGCTGTTTGCGTGGAGCTCAGTTTTTCCATGTGATTCCTGAAATCAGCAATGTGTCCCTCTGGAAACTGATCTAATGGTTTGAGGAATGCAGCTATGGCCATTAGAGCTTTGCAAAATCTCTAAACTCGCTTGTCAATTACTTAGTACAACAAAATGGGCAAAGAATGAGAAATCTTACGTTCTCCCTTCAATGGAAATGCTGCTACACCCCTTTCCTTTCTCTTTCTTGCACTTCAGTGAAATGTCACTGTGTGGTAATCTGGACTTTTAAGCATCTTGACAAGATGCAGTGGCCAGAAGTTAAGCAACATATCAGAGTGTCACATTCCAGTAAGCTCCTGTGACACAGGCACCCTGTAAATCGATCGCAATATTTTCTTTTTTCTTGTTTGGTTTTTTTTTTTTTTTAAGTGAAATATATTACATAAATAGAGGAAAGGCTTTCATATCTAATAAAACTATAATCATACACAAACAGAAATGGCTGACTGCAGAATTTAATTTACCAGCATAATTCTATAGAACTTCAGAAAAATTACAAACCAAAAAGCAAAAGCCTTCAGCAAACTGCTGCACGACAGGAGCTGTATAAGGCTGAGAGGCACCTGTTGTGTTCCCACTGAACTTCATGGGGAAACTCCCAGTGACTTCAGTAGGTACAAGGTGTAATATTCCTGTTCCTGTTCCGCTGTGATTAAGAGTTATTAAAGACAGTCCAGTTTGAGGAACACAGCGTCTCAGAACATCACAGCAACTATTTCAGTCTCGTCTGAGTGCTAGTTCAGGATGCTTTATGCCACGGAGCATGGAGATGTCTTTCTTTTGCTAAAGACGTTATTTTTGGAAACATTCTTGCTAGTGTTCATGGGAATATTTCCAATGGGGCAACACTTCCAATTAAGACCTCCTTTTTATAGACTATAAATACTTTAATAAGTGGTTGACAGCCTTAAAAATAAATGTGTTTTTGAATGAACAGATGATGGTTAACCTGCCACCGAATGATACACAGCCCAAATAAGTCAAGATTCCTTCCAACCATTCCTTATAACTTAAGAACTTTTAGTATCCTCATAACCAAAAATGCCACATGCTATGCATATCTATCCCACGTCCGTATCATCTACTGCTTATTTAGGAATAGTAAAAAGTAGCTCATTAAAAAAAATGCAAAGTCATTTCTTACATAGATGAGAGGCTATTTCACAAACTCTTGTGGTAAGTAATTCAAAATTAAGTATTTCTAAAAATGGAGAACAGGAGAAAGAGGAAAAACAACCTTCCCTGGAGATGTATTTAGATTCTCCGCAGCACAGTAAGTTATCAGGGGCATCAATGCTATCACTGCAATTCTTGGACTGCCCTGCACACAAAAGGCTTTGCTGCAGTTAATGGGAACATCACACAAGCACTCTCAGAAAGCTGTACCATGAGGCTGTAATTCACCTAGTGGGGACCATGACCACTGTAGGGGACAGCCCAAGTTGTGCCCGCTAATAAATCAGCAGTTTAAAGCACCAGAGCGAAACAGCCTTGAGCCTCCATACAAAGAAAAGGAATATAATTTAAACACAATCTTCTAGTTTATGGTCAGCCTTTCATTATGGTCACCTCGTGCTACACAGAATCCAAAAGCGGAAGAGCCTGTGGAAGGAGACAGAGAGATGGGAAGAGAGAAGACAGAAGGGAAAACACATCTCTTCCTCTTGGACTCAGCCATGAGTACGAGGAGCTTGCAATCTGTCTGCGAGTACTTCACTTAAAGGAATGAAAGAAAATACAACTTTCAAAAGCAGCAAAATCCCATCTGAAACATTATTTACCAACAGGATTATCACTGATGCCTCTTCAAACTGTGTTGCACAACAGTCAGCTACCGCGGGTGCTACCCAGTACGTTAGGTACATTGTAAGTAAGATGCACCCAGTGCCCTCAGTGGACGGCAAAGAGGAGCTCAGGGAATCTTCTAAGCCCTTGCAGCAGGACTTCAGTAATGCAGCCAGGCCTCGTTTCTTTTCTACACAATAGTGATTCATTTCTGCTTATTTGCCATCAGCAAAATATTGATCCAACCAGACTTGCTTTGGAGTTCTGTTCCTACTTTTCTTCTCATTGTTCGCTTTGGTAAACTCTCCTAGTTCTTTCCACATTCAACCTCAGGAGAGCAGGAAAAGCAACAAAATCAAAAGGCCACATCCAATGTCTCAGGTGAGTCAGTATGTTTCAGGAATATCTAATGTCTAATGTTTGCTACCTGTAAAAGCAGCTTTTAACAATCTGGTCATTAGGGATGTTCAGTGTGACATTTTAATGCAATTTTATAACGAACCCATCATTGCCACTCAGTATCTTTACATTGCACTGGACCTATAAGGAGCTCCAGGGTGAGCACAGCTGTAACTGAGACTGAGCTGTAACATAAATCAAGTGTCTGTATGTCCACCCCAATCTGCCTATGCAGTGAGCATCATTACAGAATTCGTGGCTTGATCCCAAACCCATTTAGGCCAGTTACAGCCTTTCTTTGGATTTAAAGGAGTTTTGGATCATTGTCTCCATTATAGGGCCAGCAAAATTCTTCATTAACACCCTCAGAGACCAGATTTTTCCAGATTTCATTATTTGAAAGTGCTGCCAGCCCAACAAGAGCCTTACAGCACCAGAGGCCTTTACAGCACAAAGGTGGGGCCCACTGTGAGGGTACATTTTGCTTTGTTTGTTTACCCAGGTTGCACTATTTTCTAGTATTTTGGTTTTGATGGACCCAGATACAGGTTGCCCGAATGCTTACAAGTGCGAGCTGCTGTATTCAAAGGAGGAATTTGTGTAAGGCAATATTCAGGACCAAAAAGTGATTGCTGTATGCAATGGCCCTTCCCATTCCTTAATCTCTTCTCCGGGGAACTACAGACCTGTCAGCCTGACCTCAGTACCAGGGAAGATCATGGAGAGGTTCATCTTGAGTGTGCTCACCAGGCATATGGAGGACAATCAGGGGATTAGGCCCAGCCAGCATGGGTTCATGAAAGGCAGGTCTTGCCTAACCAACCTGATTTCCTTCTATGACCAGGTGACCCGCCTGGTAGACGAGGGAAAGGCTGTGGATGTTGTCTACCTGGATTTCAGCAAAGCGTTTGATACAGTCTCCCACAGCATTCTCCTAGAGAAGCTGGTGGTTCATGGCCTTGATGGGTGTACTCTTCGCTGGGTTAAAAACTGGCTGGATGGCCGTGCCCAGAGAGTGGTGGTGAATGGAGCTAAATCCAGTTGGCGGCCAGTCACAAGCGGTGTCCCCCAGGGCTCAGTGCTAGGGCCGGTCTTGTTTAATA
>VXBL01005970.1:2587813-2600464 GCA_013400195.1 Aramus guarauna | reverse complement strand
CGTCCCTGGACGTATTTAAAAGAAGGATAGATAAGGTACTTGAGGACATGGTTTAGTGGTTATGGGATGGCAAGGTTAGGTTAGTGGTTGGACTTGATGATCTTAAAGGTCTTTTCCAACCGAGATGATTCTATTCTAAAATAGGTTCCAGCTGTGTCCTCTTCCCAAAAGTATAACCTACTTCTCTGTGAAGAGAAATTTACAGTCTTGCTGAAGAAAATGTAAATCATCTGCATTGAGCTAGGCGTCACAGAAAAGAAACCTAGGGACTCATCTGGCATCACATAGACATGAGTATCATTCCCACTTGAGGCCCCAAAGAAAGGATGGGGCTACTCAGGCATCGACATTATGCACGTCCTTTGGTCTGCACCACTGTAGGGATCTTCTTGTTTGCTGTTAGTAGAGATACTTAGGGCATGCAACATAACTATCACAAGATCTTGCACATGAAAACAAAAAGATAAAATAAATGCAAAGACATCTCAGGGAAAATGTAAATATTCAGGTGTACTGAGTAGGTATTTGATGCACCATTGAGGGCTATTAGCTGTAATCTGTATTGCAGACATGGCTTAGGCTTGAAGAATCAAGGCTATTAAAATACTGTTTCTCCCTAAATCCACATGCCACTTGTAGTGCTTTTAGCTCCTCTTTCTTCCCTGCCCTCAAGGACTGAAATCATAACAACAATCACATTATTTTTTAATTTAATAGAAGGAACAGTGAAACTAATTCCAGCCTTGGGCAGTCCAGACAGCAGTAATCTACTCTCATTCCTGACGTACTTTATCTAAATGAGATTGCGACTAGATTGCATCCTTTTATCAACCACACACTGAAGAACTGGCACGTGGGGCTCCACTCCGTTCTTTTCACTGGGTGCCTAACAATCCCTCTGCCTCAGTGGGAACATGGTAAAATATTGAAAAATCTAAAGATAAATTAAAGCATACGTAGCAACAAAGCCCATGTAATATAATTACTGTAGATGGCTATATACGTTGTGCAAATTGCAGCATACAACTATGTGGTACGTGGATATTATAGGTTACAGCACTCGCTAGGCTTGGATTCGTCGACTTCAGCTGACAAAAAATGGCATCCCAAATACCTACTTTTGCCTACTTCTTCCTAGTAATTAACACAAGCAGCCTTTAATGTATGTTACACCAGGGGGCTGCTATCCAACCGTTAATAACGCACACCGGCCAACAAACGTAGCAATCATGAGACTCTGACATGGCAGTCTCCAGTTCCCCAGCATCAATTACTAACACAGCTCCTCTTGACACAAGCTATATAAAGCAGTTTGCTGGCATGCTGAGGGCTGAGGCAAGGTTTAAAATATTCTCGGAAAACTAACGTGTGCAGATTTGCCACAATTAAAAGCAATGGGTTTTTCTATTCATTTGGATTGTAACATTTACAATTTTCTTTCCTCTAAAAAAAAAAAAAAGCTTATTTTATCTTGTTGGTTGGTTGTGACTTTTAAATATGCTTTTCTTAGAGGGCCGTTTGATGAAAACAAAAGAAAATTATCGTTTCTCCACACTACT
Source organism: Aramus guarauna (assembly GCA_013400195.1). Lineage (NCBI taxonomy): Eukaryota > Metazoa > Chordata > Aves > Gruiformes > Aramidae > Aramus > Aramus guarauna. The sequence goes on along the minus strand of VXBL01005970.1, from coordinate 2,598,905 downwards.
CGAGGTCACAAAATTTGTTTGAGAGAACACTTCCATGTTAGGCTGAAACAGGGTGGATGTTATTCTAACAGAACTATTGGCATCTAATTCTAGTGTCATATATCTATAGTGTTTCTTTCTAGTCTGTTCTCAAGCTGAAACACATAATGTGTTTGGGCACACAGCACAACTGCAAACTAAAATACATTCTCTGGACAATGCCAGCAGTATTTTGACTGTGGTTGGAAATTACACAAACACATGCATGAACACAGGAGGGACAGAGTCTCAGAAAATACATTCTGTTCACGGAATGAACTGTCTCCGATTAGATTAAATTAGACTCCAGTTTATCTGATAGTAAAAAGGATTACATCCAAAAAAGAGCCACAGCTACAAATGTTGAGTGCACAAACAGTCTGTGCTCAGCCTAGTCAGAAGCCTAATGAGATATAAAATTACCTATCGGTGAGATTTGGATAGCTTTCTCATATACATACAGCAAAGAAGAAGAAAATCACATGTATGCCTGTCCATGAAATTTTTTCATGGTGTGAAATTACCCATTTCCAAGTTCATCCATTGTACAGAAAACTCATCAAAGATTCATGAAGCATTGTTCCTTATTTTTCCTGAGATTTTACATGAAACAAATACTAATCTCTACATTTTGTATGGATGTGGGGGGAGTTGTTTTAATTTTGTTTGGCTTTTCCATTCTTGGTATAATGTGGAACTGGAAAAATAAAAATGTCATGAAATTCTAAAAATTAAAATATTGAAAAGACCTAATTTTCCATACCATTTTCCCCACAAAATCACTGAGTGATAACAAATTGTCCCCTAATTTTGAACAAAAATACTATGACATTTTCAAAACATTTTGGTATTTCTCTTCTGGGTCACATTCTCTTGTTTTTGAGCCTATCTGTAATACAGCAAATTATTAAATCCAATCATACTAAATCTTTGCCCAGAACATATATCTTGGTATCTCAGAGGGGTACATTATCACAGTCCAAAGTTTGCTGACATAACTGCTCAACATGTTTCCCCATATCATATAAGCAAAAAAGCCTGTAGGCATTTTTATAACCTGTATTTCTAAGGACATCTGTGTCATTTTCCTTTTTGCACGTTTCCCCTAACTGTTATCCTACTGCTTTACTCGAGGGTTTTTTCTTTTCCAGTCTAAGGAGTTCATTCACTGATTTTGGTGTCAAGAGGATCAGACCCACCAAATTGATGTAAACTACAAGATCTACCCCACTCGGGTGATACTTCCAGAGATTACGGTTAAGGTAAAAGAGAAAACATGTTTTGGGGGTTTGTTTGTTGTTTGGCTCCAGGGGTGTGTGCGGGGGGCGGGGGGGTTGTTGTTGGGTTTTTGTTGTTGGCTGTTTTATATTTCAGAGCATGACAAAGCCTGGAGCCAACAGTGTCATTTATTCATCTGAGTCTTTGTGACGTGAAGGTTTCTAAAGAGCTTGTTTTCATTTTATAAGAAGACAAAAGAGGAGGGGAACAACTTTGCTTTCAGCTTGTTTCTAGTATTTCAACTTCTAACTTTGAGGACGACTTCAAGGCCAAACTGTAGACACCTAAAATACAGGGTTTCTTAAAGAAAATGCTGACAGCCTATGAACTATAAAAGTTATGGAGAACCCTGTAATAGTAATAATAATATCTTTCATTTATATATAGTGCTTTTTCTCCCAAAACATCTCTTAAACTATAAGTCAAACAGTCTCATCAGCAGCAGTAAAAAGGACTGAAATAACAAGTATTGTAAACTTCAGGATCGGAGAAAGGTTCCACCCCTGGTTCAGTTGCTGGCCAGGATTTTATTTCCAGTAAAATTAAGTTAAACTAAACACATTAATATGGGCAGCTCACCTAGTCACTAATGCCCTCCCTGTGAACTGTTCTGAGTGTCAGGAATGAGAGCAGGCACGTAGTAAGATCAGATGTCCGGAGATTCACACGGTAAAGAAAAAAAGATTTCCTGTAGGGCTTTGAGATCGGAGCAGCCCCAGTGCATTGCTGATAACTCTGAAACTCAAGCGCTTGAGATTTCCCTCCAGAGAGCTCAGAAAGGAACAAGTCACGGCTATAAAATTATATAAGCTCTTTATCTGGGTAAATAATAGTTGGGAAAAAGAAAAAAGATGATAAATTTTTCCAGCAGAAACTAGTAGGAGTGCAATGGCTTTTCCAGTTAAATCTCTCTGTTGAGATGGTGACTTCAACAGAAGACTAAATTTGCTCCTGAAGTTTCTTTAAGAGACCAAAGTTACAATAAATAATAATAATAAAGCATATGTGAATTCTAGATGAATCACAGAAACTAAACACATACCCACTTGAGGAAAATTGAGGCTGCTTCTTTGATGTATGCTATTTCCTATCACATTAGATGGTATGAAAGAGGTCTAGCTAAAAACATGAAATCATTAAGAAAATAATTTTAGACAGAACTTAGTGATTTATTTTGCATAACAGTTTCTTCTCCAAAGATCCTACTAGCAAGCTGAATAATAAATGTCTGATTCAAATTTATTATGAGAAATGGACACAAACCAAATAGTAAAATATTTGTGGCATATGGGAACCAGCAAGTATGTGAGCTGCCCAAGTTGTTTTCAGTTAGCTTTGTTTGCTTTTATTGAAAAAATAATATCTATACACAAACAGCCAACTCCTGGTCTCTTTGAAGTCAGTGGGAACTTCGCCATTGACTTTAGTGGGACTTGAATGTGGCTTCCTTGGATCTTATTTGGAAGGTGGGGGTGGGAAGTTGTTTGTTTTTTGTTAAATATGTGTATTGGAACAGGAAGACTTCTCAAAAAGATTATCATAAATTATCTGCCAATTAATTTCAACCAGTGATACAACAGCAATATATCTTAAAATCTCTGTTCCAAGTCTTTGTGTTAAGTGCCAATACGCCAAGCACTGACTGCACACACAGTTTCAGCTCTGAAGAGCCAAATATCTAACTAGAAAGGAACGGTTAAGAACAAAAAAGTTGAAAGATCATTGTGTCCATTTCGCAGATGGGAAAAACTGAGGCACTGAATGATTATGGACTATTTATCTTCTTGAGATAATTCATACTTCCTCTTATTTCATCTAAGTGAACCAACTACATTTAGATAGTTTGCTGAAAGTTACAGAAGCAAATTATGCCAGATCCAGAAATGTATTTTAAATATCAAATGCTTTATCAGAGTAAAACTATCTTTTCACTCTCGTTTTGTAATTACAATCATTCACTTTATAAATCTGCAGTTCACTAGCATAATGATCAAGGGTATCACAGTAGCCCTAATCGAGGGACCATATATAAAGATCTTAAATGCAGTAAAAGGAATGAGTAAATATATGAAAATAAGCTTCTTATGCAAATAGATTCACCTTAATATTTATCCTTACAGAAAGCAGATTTACATATTCAGGACTGCAATTATGAATGAAAGCAATTTATACATTAATTCAGCACCACTCTAGAAAACTGCAGGTAAAATGAATAAAACCAAGTGAATACTGAATAAGCTTGACAGAAGATCATCCATGCTTTTGTTTCCTAGAATTAGAATAAACCAAAAAGACTGTGAGAATTATATGCTTAGTTGGAAATACACAAAGCATCTCAATTTTCCCCGCAGAACCAAAACTTCCAGGTGTGGGGGTTGTATCACAGGCAGACCCCTAACAGCTGCTTAGGATGAAGACAGATTTTCTGATGGCTCAGCTTGATCCAACTGTATCACAAAGCCTATTTAAAATTGGAGTGAGCGTATCATAGGAAAGGGAAAATAATGAACAGCGGTGCATTGGCAGAAAGATGAACTCTACCAAAACTAGATCATTTCCTTTCAGAGCTCTTATTTTAACTTTAGAAAGCTCAGAAATCTGGGACACTGCTCCAAAACTGCATGGTTTACTTACAGAATATCTGAAACTTGGCCCATAAACTGCATGTTTTCCAGTTTCATGGGAATGACAGTTGCATGAGATTCATCATAGTGCCTGGTTAGCCACGAACCAGAAATGCCACATGAAAAACTATTTTCATAGCATTTACGTCCAGTTCAAACACAAATCGAAGTTCATAGTCTTACACTGTATTTTTAAGTTAACAATATCTTTCTGAATCTCATTAAAACTTAGGTACTCTTTGGTTCAGAGTTTAAGCAAAGATTTAAACAGGTATTTTTATTAATTTTCTTCAAGTTTCCTATGTTCATCTAGTCAGTCCTTCAGGACTGAAGAAGCTGCCTTATTCCACAAATACTTCAAGGTTTTCCGGAACAGCGGGATTTAAACTTTACCCTAATAATTTAACTTGCCAGCCAACTCTTTTGTTTGCTTTAGGTTTTTATCGACATATTGTTTTCTGTACCTTTCCTCGCTTTTTCTAAGACAGCTTTTTTTTACTGCTCTGTGTTCTGGATCAGTACAATATGATGATTTTCTGAAATTAAATACTTTGATTTAAACAGATAGCTATTGAAGAGAGGTCTTGTATAGCATTAAGATTTAATAAAAATCAGGATTAAATATAAATTTAAAGGGCAAACTAAAAAAGAAATAGGATATTTACAGGACTAAAAATGAAGCAATTCTTGCAAAAGCACAAATACCCAGAGCCTTGTCTAGTCATTCTTATATGTGCAAGACCAGCCTCAAATGCTACCTAATAGGAATAAAATTGCATCAGAGCTCGCTGTACATAGCTACACAAAGTGCAAGGCAATGGAAAATAAGGTCCATGTTCTCAACTCAGTGTAAGAAAGCCAAGTTCTTTTGAATTCAGCTTATTTTACAGCAGTTTATACTCACTGAGAACCTTGACCCCAGGGCAATTCATCTTGTAAAATACTGCAGACTCTTCTTGCTTGGGGATTTTCCCCAGATGCTTCTATCATTATCAGTCATCAGAGTCGGAATAAGGAGATTTGGATAAGGGAATTTATCACTAGGAGAAAATGAAGAAGGCAGCCTGATATGGACACTTCGAGCAATTTACCTTGTGCTTAGGCTTCTGGATACAATAATTCAATATGGTTTGAAGTAGTCAAAAAGAAGACAAATCTCACCGTAAATAAGGCCACAGAGACTACAATTAACTCACACATATGCATTTCTACCACCCACTAATATAAGCTTAAAGCTATGTGCCAAATCCTTTTATTTTTGTCAGAACCTATTTCAGATTAGCTGAATGACATTTCACAATTAATTATTTTTAAAAATGTGGAATGTGAAATGAACATCTATTATTTTCTAAAATAAAAGGAGCTCCATTTTTTAAATCAATCTAGATCATTCAATCTACTTGAAAGGGCAAATTACAGCTTGATTGTAGGCCAATTATTCCAGTGGAGATCACTTGAATGACTATAAATGTATTCTTTCACGGGCAGTATTTGTTATTTGAACACTGATGTTATTTAATTAAAGGATGAAAAATATCTCAGGTACTTCAGGTCAAAAACTCATTGAAATGAGTGTTGTCCTACATATATGCTGTTGTACTTTTCTGGAATGGGTTTTTCAACCTTTGAGGTCTGAGCCCCAGGCCTCAAAAATGGTTTTGATGATGTTCATGGAGCTACACACAGGGGAAAGCACAGAGCCAAGCCCATGGCTAATTTTCTTTCACTGATGTCAGGATGCCAGTGCAGCAGCTTGTAACAGCAAGCCTGCAGCCACACAGAAAGGTGATATCCTTTGGAAAGAGCAACCACGGGGTCTGCACATGCAAGCAATTCAGTAGAGCATGAGCAACTCCTGAATGCACTCATCTGCATGGGTTGTATTTCACTTGTACTAAATGGCTCTCAGAAAAGACTTAGTCACAAACTTTCTGAGTTGGTCCACACCGCTTGGTCCATCAATCACTCTGCTACTGTAGCCTAGATTGCAATAAAAAAAAAGGAGTGCAGAGTTTATATTCTGAACGATAAATTCTCTCTCTCCAGAAATGTTATATCTAAGGAACAGTAATGCACAACTCATTACCAAGAGCTGATTATGAAGACTGTGAACCATGCTTTGGGTTATTATAATCTGATTAGTATAATAATCTATTTTATCCAGCTCCATGACAGTTCAGTAAGGATTATCTTAAATACTTGAGCTGGTTGTGCTAACCCACTCAGAAGTTCTTCCAATTACACTGGCTAGCATTAACTTAAAATGAAAATGTTTACTGTGTCAAAAATAACCCTTTCAGCATTTAGTAAAAAAAAAAAAAATAAAATCCCTTTATTTGTATTTATCTTCTCATTCTTCACATTTTGAGTCATGTCTCAAGATCAACTAAAGAAGGCCTTATTGTGGTTCCAATGATATAAATCCTTGGAGTTTATGCCAATACTTTTATTTGTCATATTTATTGGAACTGACATTTTTCTGGACTCTGTTCACACTATGACTTATGAGCTTAATTGGGTTTCATTTGTTTTGCTGTTTAAAATAAATTAACACCAGGGTGGGGGGATTTATTCTCCCTCATGATCTTTATTTTCTAATATTGTGCAATGTGAATTCAACATTCTAGTTGCTATCGAATTATGCCATCTTATTTGGAAAGACCTTACCTAGCTATTTAAAATATCCTCTTCATTTCAGAACTACTATTTCATTTAATCCCTATAACATAAACCAGGGATCTCATCTAGTTACACTCACGCTAGGGATGAGGAGCTGATGCAGGAAGACTAAAACTAAATTAGCAGCTGTGCCTGAGATGAGATGGTTGTGCAAGGGACTGAAGTTCAGTCTCCCAAATGCAGTCTTAAGATAGGTCATATGTGTTCTTAAAATAAGCAGCAACAAGGGTAAAACTCGGCAAGCTAAGGCTTAGAGGATCTTGGAAGGTCTTAAAGAAAATAAAAAACACAGTAACAATGGATGATAAATTATGCACTCAAACAGATTTAAGTCACAAAATATCACAATCTGGGAAAAAAGTTATTTTCCTCTGACACTGGTGATGCTGCAAATAGCTACCACATATCTAGAATGCAGAATTCCCATCCCTTCCTGATGGTCCTCTACAGGCATGAGCGGCACAACAGAGGCCAAGGCACAAAGAAAGCTATAGAGATGGACACTGCATCTGCCTTCCAAGAGCACGTATAAGAAGCTGTACACTAATCAGGACACCCACACCTGAATATAATCCACTCCATTTCTTCTTTGGAGTCAAGATTCATCCATCTCTGCTGCACTCCAAACACCTCTGAAGCCAAATCCAGTCTACATCATAATGTATTATATTAAATAAAAAGAAAATAAGGTGATACAAAATCTTTGCGCTGTTACAGTTAATTTCTGCACTACTTCCTCATATTAACAAATTGCATAGTTTTGCCTGACTGAAGCCCAGAAGACTTGTCCTACATAAGATTTTATGCAAAACTCACTGATGTCCAACTGAGTTCTGGCATCAGGCAGAATACTGTCTTCAAGGAGCGAGCCACTGCACCAGAAATGAAGGCACACTTAGAGCATGTGTATTTGAGATAAAGAGAAAAGAAAGACTCGCCTAATCTGAAATGCTGAGAGAGCAGAAAAGCCTTTTGTTCTTGATTCCCAAGGCTCTTCACTGATTCTTGGAGGACTGTTTGGGTTCTTCTCTGAGGTCAGAACATTTCAGAATCACATTCTGTAGGGTTTTGAGAACACCCTACCAAGGGCCACTGCCTAGTTCTCATCAAACTTGCTCAGTGGAGTCAGCTAAACAACAAAGCACAACGCTCAATTATCTTGCAGTAAAATGTAAATCCAAGAATGTCTTGCAACACTTTCCCCCAAGAAAACCCCAGCCTAACAACACAAAACTGCAAAAGGTACTCAAAACCTGAATATTGTAAGCAGAGGCTAAATACTTTTGTTGTGTTTAGTTCTGAAAATTGTTCACTGATAAACCAGATGTTTGGGATTTTAGAAGATGGGGCTCACTGAAAGATCTTTGATGATCCTTGGCAAACTTGGATTATAAAGCAGAAAGGCGAAAACCCTGCTTGATAACCATGGGTACATTATGATCATAAAACAGCCCATACACAATTTGTGATAAAATCTTGAACAAAGTGGAAAGGAGTTAAAAAGAATGATAATTTAAAAGGTTAGTTCTGTTACCTCCTTTATATAGATAAATAAGGCTGATGATCATCCAGACAGAAAGAACACCACCTCAATTAAATTAACAGCTATTAACAACAAAAATTGTTAGGGGATAGCAGTGATAGCTGGTGCTTTGTTAACAACCCCCAGGTCAGACACTTACTCCTCCTAGATATGAATTAAATTCTCAAAGAGGGAACTGAATCAAAGTTAAAAACGCTCGATGATTGCCTGCAAAATAACAGTTGACATGACTAATTTCTGATGAAACAAGCATTGATGACAATAGGGAAATGCTGTTTAAAACTAATACTATGCTATGTCATTCAAGCAAAGTTGGATGTTAATTGAAGCACTCATAAGAGGACAAGCAAAGCAATTCTGCTGGTGGAATAGCAGGGCACCTCAGGGGCGGATGATGCCGACGGAAAAGGTTGATGAGCCCCAGAATATTCTCAGTAACTATTCTTTGTTCTTCTTTTAAATCATGTTTCAAAGCGGTTTATGAATCCATCTCCAATAAGCTACAAAGGATCAGACAAAACCAATCTCAGGACAATACTTTAAAAGAAACTGAATTTATCCCTAGGAAGAAACAGTCCCACTATATCTTTTACGTAAGATTTCTCACCAGCTCTTCATTTCTAAAATAGCCTTCTAAGGGTATGCTCCACATTCCTGAACCTGTTCTAGTGGGTCACCTTCTACAATAGCCTGCTGTTCTGTACACCTTATGTAGTGACTAGTTTCTTCCCAGTTTTCAACGTGCCTGGTTTATGCCACCTGCCAGCTCTGGAAGCCAGTTCTTTTCATAACGGCCTAAATTATTTTACTCCTCAACCACTTAATCTTCACCCTTTTTCTTTATGGAGTTGGTAAACAGCAAATTTGTAAGCTTTCATTTTGTGCCTTAAAACACCTTAGTCCTGCTTGCCAGTTCTGGGAGGACACATTAAATACCCTTTTTGCCTCTAAAGGAAGGCATACATACTGGTTTCAGACTGTTTAAGAGGCTACAGAAAGGTGAGCACATTTAAAGTTGCTGACACCTGCAAACTCCAGACAGAAATATGAGCACTGATCAGTGGAAATATATTCAACTGCTGGCCTCCACGTACATTTCTCTTTATTATGTATCTTTTCACAAAGTTTTGGCCTTGTACAGTTGCTGCACCTTACCGGGTTTTTATTTCCATTCTATTATTCTTTCAGTCCTATCCATCGTGTAATTTTATACAGATGGCATTGAATAGGTTGATCCATCTTGTCGTTAATCAACCTAGTCCTTTCCTGACAGCAAGGATTGATTGCAATACCCCCCCGTTTCTCCTGAATTATCTTGCTTACTTCAACGTTCCTGAAGAATTCTCCCACAAGGAATTGCCCCTTTATCCCTCTGACTGTGTGACGGTCTGCTGTGTCCAACAAGGACTATAATAACTGCTCAGTTCATTTAGTTTGCATTCCAAGTGTGGAAGCTCTTGTTAGTATGAAATCAAGTGTCAAATGTATATGTCAGACAAAAAGGTTAGTATTGTTCTGAGCAAACATTCGGGTAAGACAAACAACTCAAACTGTAGATTTGGTGTATATCCTACACAGAGTTATGAACAGACTTTCAGTATTTATCTTCTCACTATTTACCTATATAGATACAGTTTCTATGTTCTGCCTTCTAGTTCAAGAGCCAAGTTCTGTTATACCTTTGCCTTTGTTGATACAGGCTAGATCCTGGTATGCAGTACACAAATTGAAGTTTGATTTTCAGAGAACTATTAAGAAAATCTGAAATCACTGATTTTATATAGTGAGCAGCAAGAAAGAGAATACAAATAGAATAATTTTGTCTTTTCCAACATACATACCAAACTTCATGAACATGGTGTTTCAGGGCTGACAAGGAAAATGGGAGGTGAATAAAAATGCTATGGAAACACTTTACTAAAATGTTTGTTTCAGTATAGCTTTCAGTTAAATCCATTGTAATTCCCAGAAAATGGAAGAAAAAAACAGATCCAAAATGTCAGAGAGCCACAAAGAATACTCAAAGGTAATCTAAAAAGATGCCTACTAAATTTCATCTTTATAAAGTTGGATATCACTATATAAAACACACCCTTTTTGAAAACTTTGCCCTTCAGGGAGGTTTGTCTGCATCTGGTTTCTAAAGACAGACAGCACTATCTGTTTGCTGCTCGTGGCACAAGAAACAGAAAAGTGGCAGAAACTCCTGAAGACCAGCAGAAGGTAGCTCAGGCACTGAGCGAAGTGTAGCGAAGAGCTGAGGAGTCTGGTCATAGTGACCGAGGTAGCAAACAGGGCAAGGACTTGTGGTGAGATATTCGAGATTGTCAACAAAATCCCTTTTCTTGTTTGATACAATGACATCCTACATGCCTGTAACAAAACATTGAATCTTGTTTCATTTTGAAACAGAAACCACTCTGAAAACATTCAGATTCAATATGTCGCATTAAACCAAGAATATATATTCTGTTTTTAAACACTGAAATAAAAAGTTTCAACTTTAAAAATACTACACAAGTTTAAAAATAGACAGAGCTGTTCAATACTTTCAGCACAAATGACACCTAATTCAGCCCATCCAAAGTTACAAGCTTTACTGAATAAAAGAGTAGTTACGGAAAACATTTCCTCAGCATATAGCACAATTAATTCTGCATCACCTTCTGACTGGGCATTTTGCCCTAAATATGCTGGCCCCAACAAGCCCTGGGCTGCTGTGCCAGCGCTGAGTCCTGCCGCTCGGCTCCCCTGCCCTCCTGCCCAAGGGAGCACAGGACAATGCAGCACCTCCTGGCTCCAAAACTCACCCTCTCAGCTCATGAGTACCGTTACTGTCATTAAAGAGTGCGTATAGCAACAGAGATCTTTGGAGCCTGTTAAAACAGTGCAGCTGCAAGTCCACTACTCTTTTCAAAAGTAAAGGCAAAAAAAAAAAGAAAAAAAGACC
>VXBL01005970.1:2527783-2587794 GCA_013400195.1 Aramus guarauna | reverse complement strand
AAAAAAAAAAAAAAAAAAAGGCAGCTCCTTTCAGTATAATCTTTCTTTAAAGCTGAGCAACCTAAGTAAGGGGTCTGAGCTCAGCCTCAGCAGAATCAGAGAAGCATAATTCTGGGAGATTTCTTAAATCGTTTTGTGAAGTACTTCACACCCTGGGCTTCAGGGCACGAAGAGCAGCACAGTAAACACAAATTTTGGGATGACAACTTCATTCACAGTGAAAAGGTTTTGCCAACACACTGACACCAGAAGAACTTCCTAGTAGACAGAGATGTCATTTGTACCAGCAAAAAACGTTCGTCAGTCAAGCAAACCCAGGTCCCTGAATGACATAGAATGTTTTTGCGTTGACACAGGCTGTTTTGCCTGCACAAGTGTTATTGTTCAGGGTAAAAAGCAAACAATGGTAGTGTGGTGCTGGCCCAAACATTTCTGAGAACCAAGGACATCTTCTCCTGTGCTCTAGAATTTATTGGAAATGGTCTGCGATTGAGCTAATTTCACACTTTAGTCAGAGTTGGACTTTGACCAGGATCACTAACATTTTTAGATAATCGTTAAGGAAGCATTAAAGTGCAATCCAATTTCTTAGAAAATAATCGGTCCATGTGAGTTAATGCCACACATTCATTTTGCTGACTTGCTATACAGTTTGTACTGTAAATTGTGAGCTCAGAGGCAAGTAAGTATAGAGGGACTGCACTTCTCGCCCCTATCATAATCCTGCATATTAACTCTATGTTAACTTTCCTCAGGCTGAGGCAGCACAGACACAGACCTACTGGTTACCTGGACCATACCATTCTCCAGTGATCACACGCAGATATTGCTCCAGCTTACTTTTTCCAAAGGGGGGAATGGAAGAAGAAACCTCACAATGTCTGGCGCAGAGACATGGTCTGAATTCTTGCATCAGAAAGAGGTTTTCTATATTTTGTCAGCACAGGCCAAATGCTGAGAAGAATCAGACCAATATAGAACATTTCTGAAAATCTTACTCTACATGCCGTTGTTTACTCCCCTAAAAAACAGACAGGGCGTTTGTGCAAATCAGGGTAGTATGTTTTACATCCCTTCTTCACAAATGTAAATGACTGCTGCAGGCAGCAGTGAATTGGGTATTGTGGATTTTTTATCCTTGTTTATCACTATGCCCATATATGACAACACAGAAAATAGAAGTAACAAATAGCTAAGTTGTTAGTATAGCACAGTGAAACTCATGAAAGACAAAATATAGCATCAATCTCCTTCAAAATTGTGATGCAAAGGTTTTTATGGAAACACTCTTAACAGCATATATGTATTCTGGACATAGCAAATTACTTTGGCATCAGCAAACAACTCATTTGTCTGAAGAAGTGTTCGTAAAAAATACCCTGAAATTATTTATAATTTGTAATGACAGAAACCATCCCCCAAAAAATGTTTTAGTGCATGGAGAGATATAAAGAAGCAAATATACTATCCACATAACAGGCTGATGCGCTTCTGAGTAATTTCTTGTCTTTTTGTTTGAGGTGTATTTGCTGTTATGCTCTAAACAGCAGCTGCAGATGTAATTGAAAGTGGTTGGTTGCGTCAAATGAGAAAGATTTCATGAGAAATCTTAAAGAGCTAATCTATACCCTACCTGGGAGAGCTGAATTCACTGATCTGCAAGAGGAAAGTCGCAGGCTGACAGCAAAACAAGAGCGCCCATTTGGCCTTCCTCCACCACTCCTGATGAAATCATCCTATCCGGGGCCAGTAGAGCTCCGCAGATGTGCTCTGCCTTATAAACAAATGAGCGAGGTGCCTTGGGAACAGGCACTTTAATGTACGAAACAGATTGCATTCTGTTCTGCCACAAGCAAATAGATGACTGAGTGAACAACTGACATCTTTATTTGCAAATATTTCCAATTCTTTCCTTGTACCGGGCCCCTAACACCTTCATCACCAAACTGCTTTCTCCAGGTTCCAGGAGCTTGGTCCCACAGCATCCATGACAGCACATTTTTGGAGATGCAGACAGACTCTCCCCGCTCAACTATCTCGTCTCACCTAAGTGGAAACTGGGACTGGTATTTGGTGAATTTCTGCCACATCAGTTAGATTTAAGGGGTTTGGCCTGAAGTAGGAGGAAAGGTGATGGATGTCCTCCCACATGCAGGTGAACTCGAGTGGTGTGGATATATCCGTATATTACACAAAACTACTAGTTCTTTGGCATCTGGGTTAAAAAACCCCAAGCAATAAAATAAGAGCTTGGAGCAGGGCCAGCAACAATTTTACAAAGAGGTGAAGTGCATGCCTGAGTGTTAGACATTAACGCTACTGCCAGTCAGGGTGCCTTTCTGTGGCATCCCAGAGTCATACTTCTTAGGGTTTCCTTGTCAAAGAAAGTTGAGAAGTCTCTCTCATTACAAGGGCTAGAAGAGGCAGAGCTTGGCCAGCCTGAAAACAGGCTGAGAAAAGTTACCCTCACTGGTTTTCTTTCTGACCTGAAGGATGAAGAATACAGGTGATAAACAAGGAAGCAGCAGATGTTATAGTGCCTGTTTGGAAAGTCCAGAAATTCATATACACTAAGAGACTAAATAAGAACTGCAGTACTTTTAATTAACGCTTCCATGCCATAATCCAGGCTGCATGCTCCCTCTTATTTATCCAACTTTGTATTTAAGTACTTGCCTCCCCTGTCCTTCTTAAACAAAAAAAACCCAAAACAAACAAACAAACAAGCTTACGGGTTTTGTTGCCATCCCACATTCAACCAAGAGCCTCCTAAGACGGTACATCCTGGAAACATCCTGCAATGTCTGAACCACTGGAAATCTTAAAATCCTTTGTACCTTTGAGATTATCTCTTGTTATAGTCCAAACAGGTGGAAAAACACAGAACAATATAGAATGGGTAATTATTTAAAATCCAATTATTATCCAGGGGCCTTTTTTTTCCAGATGTTTTAGCTCAATCTGACTGCAATACACCATCTAAGAATCTAACTCTAGCCACAGCGGGTGGTCCAAGAAACTTGTAAAAAAGGCAGGATTATATCACAGTGAAAAGTGCTTTGTTTTATAGATTCATCCCAAGCAACCTAGGTCTCTTTGCAGAACTAATTGGAAAGACCTAATTCTCATGCAACCCCTCCACTGCCAAAGTCCGTATCAGGTCATGCCTACAGGAGAGGAAAAAAAAAAAATTGGGAAATACATATTCACATTAGAACTGCAATATGTCCATGTAAGGTGAGGCACAACCATTAATGGGTATCCCTTCAGAAAACAATGTCTGAACTGACCTTTTCTCTAAACTAAATACTCCCATTTTTAGAGCAGCTAAAAAAAGAAAAGTGTTGGAGCTGACCTCGGTCTCCTACTATAGTGTAGCAAAAGTGGCAAATGCCAAACAATAGCTGAGGTATTTCCTAAGCAGCACCAGAGCATGGCTGCCTGCCTCCACCTCTAGCTGGAGGGAGCGTGGATTCAGACCATCAGATTCAGGGCTGACTCACCAGTCTGTGTTTACCCTTCCTGCTCCAAGAACGTATTTTGATAGCATGCAGTGTATGCTACCACCCACCACAAAGACAGAACATTTCTGCAAGGGAGTTTCTTTCTTTTGCAACTGATATAACCTTAAAGGTATTTTTCTGGTATAGCATCTACATTTTTTATTTATTTTTTTTCTAAGACAGACTTTATAAGGCTCTTGTATCTTCACAAGCAGTAGCTGTCAGGTTTGATAAGAAGAGGGTCTTCATTTTACAGAACAGGGTAACAGAACAAAGACCTTAGGCCAATGTTTTGGCCACATGCAACCGGAGAAAATCTGCCTCTACCTTACATAAGAATTTATAGGATTAAGACCCATTGGGTCTCTTATGCAGTCCTACTGTTAACATGGAACATGGCTCTCAGTGAAATGGTATCTTGTCACAGTTATTCTAAAGTAGGGCTGAAAATACCACCCCATCCAAATTTTCAGGCCAATTCCCCCCTCTGCTGCATTTTCCATCCACAAATGTTAAACACAGTACTCCCAACTTCAGGAAATTTTTGACATGTTGAAGTATATTCTTAGGTTATTCCTTTTGGGATATTCATTGCTTTTAAAAAAGCATCTTGTTTCTCTTCACGCTGTATTTTAGGCAAGGCACTTCTTTCAGAAGATCTGGTTTTAATTTACATTTGAGTGACTGCCACTGCACAATGGCCATTCATGATGAACACGTCCAATAAACTTAACAGCCTTATGATGTGCTGTTTCCTGAGATGAGTTCCGTTCTATAGCGTCTGTACAAAAAAACATTAATTTTTTTAATTTGCTTTTGTTGACTAAAAGAAATTTAATGCCAGTAGTACTGGAATATGAAGACTTATTAATAAATCAAGTTTTCGTCTGCTTTGTCAAGTTTTTCATTGCTTAGAGATTCCAACATAACGGCTTGCTAGGAAAATTATATCTATGAATGAAAATAAAGCCAGTCCAGAGCTGTACTCCTCAATCTATTTCTGTCCTTAACTTGAATTAAGTAAGCACGCTAACTGGTGTCTGATAGTACTTCTGTAGATATTTTGTCTGAAAAAAAAAAAAAAAAATCCAACAAACTACCAATATAGAATTTGCCCCTATAAAGGATTATGTACATGTATCTTTAAATAATGATGCTAAAATTACTCTATTTCTATTTCAAATTAAACATCATGCATATATTTCTTATTCATGATTTTTAGAAGATAAAGGTTACTCAAAGTTTAATTAAACCAAAGCACATTACAAGGTTTTTCACAAGGACACTCTGCATTTTCAAATGCCATTGACAGAGAGGAGCCATTCTACTACTAGGGAGAGCTCTGTAATCTGTAATTACATTAACTGTAAGGAATTGATACCTATAGTAACAAAACAGGAACACTAGCTGCATTATTTGAGTATTGGTCTCCTCAAATGACACTACAAAAGCCCTTTCTTAATTCCACAATCCTTAATATATTATACATATAGATGGCAATTATCTTTCATGGATCTTATTTCTATTACTTTCAAAACCTGTGTATGCATTGCAGCTTTAATCCAATCCTCTGAAGTCAATCACAGCCCACCCACCATCTTTGATCAAACCCATTGGAAGGTATGAAGTTATTGTTTGGATCTTGGAATCAAGACCATAACTCTTCAAGGTACTGGTTATATAAGAGAAATTAAATTTAGGTAGTTGTAGGCTTTCAGTCTAAGTATTTTGCAGTTTTTAATTGTAGGAATAAGCCCATCTGTTATTGTAATAATATTGTAATTGTTTATTTTTCGGGTGGAAAAGACAGGAAATCACTTAGCAGAATATTAGGAAAAAAGCTTACAAACACCTTCAAAATATCATAAAAATGAGAGCATAAGCAAATTTCAAAGCAGTGAGTGCCCATGGAATCTTAAGAGCGGGCAGACTCCAGTGCCTCTGCAACCCCCATGCAGGAGTTTTCAAAAATGGGTTTTACTCTCTTACACGAGGAAACAAAAGGATTTCAAAAGACTTATTGTTCATTAAGAAAACAGAAGAAAACAGAGGGTACTAAAGGTTTAGCTGTGCCAGTGTCTTTTGTGGGAGGCAATCTGATGTCTAGCTGATCCAACCAGAACTGGAACAGTTAAGCAGATGCGATATTTGAGATGTGTTTGGTTTATTCGACATTCATCTCCAGTGATAACGTTTTCAGGAGAAAAATCATCTCTATTGCACGATGCTCTCCATCAAACACATTCCTTCCCCAGCCTGGCCTGGCACCCCCAGGCACAGCGGTGTTGGAAGGTGCTGCCTCATTGCTAACATTTTCTTAAAGTCTGGAGTTTTTGTAGCTGGCACAAGCAGGACAGAATGAACCCTGGAAAATACTTACACAGATTATACCAAAGGAATGTAGGGCAAGGAATAAATTATAAACCAAAGGGATTTTAAATGAAATAACACAGCAGGTTGTGATGGCCATTTGAAATGGTCGTTTAGTATCTGACTTGCAAGATACAACAGGGTAGGTGGTAGATGTGAAAAAGAGGAGGGGACTCCTGGCTCACATGATATCCAGGTAGGGTCTACATTCCTTCTCCTTCCACCTCTCCAAACTACTCCTTGACTTGGTGCCTAGAAAATCTGGGCACCTGAATATATAGTTGGCAACATATCAATGTAAAAGTCCACACTGACATCTGAAAGTGATCATTTTACTGCCCACACTGGAAGAATGTTTCCCCACAGGAATAAGGAATTTTATGAGTGTTATAAAAAGTTACTGGCACTACAACGTATTATCACTGTGGTATAAATTACTGATCTGCATGTCAGCTACGGGCCAGCTAGGATGGCAGCCAGGACCAGCTCTCTGCTCTGAAAGAGCTGCATGGGCAACTGCCTCCTGGTGCAGCCTTCATCCTTAGCGTCACCCAGCATGTTCCTCCTCAGGAGGGATGGATCCAGACCAGAAGGCAGAGAGGGGGAGAGTAGAGAGCTCTTGTATCACGTACTGGTCATAATACAACTGCAGTAGCAGATAGCGTCTTAATTACATTAATCTTGCTGGCAATAAGAGCAACAATGTCATACTTTCACCAATAAATATCAGTGCTCCAGTTAGCTTTGCCATACTCTCAAGCTTAGAGTAAATTGAGTATACTTGAATATACTTAAGTACACATAGTTCTTAAAATATAAGATACTTAGATTCTCATCAGGCCATATGTTTCAGCTACATAAATTATAGGGGTGTTTTTTTTATAAGTGCTCTGAAATTTACCTTTCTTTTTAGCCTATATTTTCCTGAAGTTGGCAGACATTCTGTGACAGAAGGAGATATTGTGTACAAAATGCAAAATATTGATATCCATACTGTCCCTCGTATTCCTAAACTGAACGTGCTCGAGCCTGCTCCCAAGGAAGCTGTTACAAACCAGCAGGAGGAGTGGGGGGAGGTGGCACCTTGCATGGAGCAGTTCCTTCCCCCTTGGCAGGGAGCCGAGGGGTGCGGGCAGGCACGTACCGTGCACGGTTAAGCCGAGGCAAACGCAATCTGCGCCAACCCAGGCTCACCCAGTGCAAAAGGGGAATCCAGCTGAGAGCATAGGCTCAGCCTGTTCCCTACCTTGTCCTTTACTTTGAGGAAAGCAAACCAAAACCCCAGCATCCAAGCCCTGATCCATTTAGCAGGCATGATGTAACTGAAGTAACACCAAACTTTGGATCCCGTAATGTAGCACAAACTACAGTTAGATGGTACATCTTTATCTCCTGTTGAGAAACGCAGTGCTATGAGACAATGTCCTATAAAGAATGCTGTCAGACAAATGAGAAAGACTGCAGCTCACACTGAAGCAATTAATCTGTATGCAGGGGTTCTCATCATTTCCCATGAGTTTGGAAGCTCCAGCCTTGTCAGTGATCCATCAGTGGTTCCAAGACACATTTTTATGTTCAGGGCTCTATAGCTCTGGGCTGAAGTGTCACATTTGTGGTGTCATCAAAACATATAAAATCAGGTTCAGTCATGCAAGAAAGAATATGAGGGTAAAAATAAAAGACTTTGATAATGTCAGTACCTTTCCCTTGTAATTTTTTTTTCCCTCTATCTTTCCAAATGCATTCATTGGGCTTAAATATTGCACACTACAGAAAATCCAAAATGGGACAAGTTTTTCTCAGCGAATAATACAAACTTTAATCATTACAAATATAAATCTCCATATCTCATCTGTACGGTTTTTACCAAGCACAAATGGACCCTCTAATCCCTGAATACATCTTTGTTGTCCCCCTCGCTATATTTCCCACTCTGAGTACTGATCTGCTTTACTTTGCAGTGAAGTAAGACATGTAGGGTGGGTTTTAGCTGAGCAAATCCAGCTGTTTATTACTCCAGGTTCCCTTCATGTTCATGGCATGAAAGTAAAGTAAAATTCCCTGATGATCTGAAAGAAAATATGATGAGAAAAACATAGAAGCTTAGAGATCAAGTAATAAAATTATGTTCTACAAGACTTGCACACCAGCAAAGACAGGGATGAAATGTGCGCAGCAAGAAAATGTAAGCAAAAAATTGCTCTTTTAGAAATAGTGCTGGTAAAGAGTCCTTGTATTAATTGCCTTTATACAACTGATCACTGCATTTAATCCAGGAAATCTTGGGCGGGTGGGGTGTTGATATATCATTAGTGAAGACAGAGTCAGGCAAATATGTACAAAAGCATCAAGAAATAGTAGATACTAGGGCAAAAATGTCACAGCTTGCAAGAAATGCAAAATTCAGCATTTGTCTTACTGTGTAACTTGAAGATGTTACATCTCGTGAGATAAATGCAGCTACCAGAAAAGTTGTTTTTCTGTAATACATTGTACCTCTGCTTTAAAAAAAAAATACTTATGCATTAGTTAAGATCATTATTATATAAATAATATCTTTCTAACATTAAAGGAGAAAATCTTGTTAGGTCTTCTCAGACAGGATAAGGAGTCTCCATGGCCTCTGTTCCCACTAAGGCATGAGGTTGCGGGCTGGCAGCGTAAGGTCCCAACAGCATAAGAGAATCATGGCTTGGTCAGCCACCACCTTTGATCTCAAGGCATAAAAAGAGAACTGATTTGGGTTGTTTCATAGGCTTTCAAAGAAGCAATGAGCAAGTTGCCCAGTAGCTCTTTCTTTTTATATTCAGGATTTGGCCAAGTTTTCTGGGTTTTATTACTGTATGAGGTTTCAGAATATACATCTATTCTGAGCATTTCAACAACATGTAAACTTCAAGACACCAGTACGTTTGATGATCCCCAAAGTCACAGATTATTCTTTCTTTCCTCACTGAAGCAGCATGATTTTAACTTAAGAGCCATAGTTTAAAATCTGGCTTTTTGGAGTCTGCCTTCCAGGAACAGTCTTTAGAAACCACTTAAGATTTGCTGCTCTGCTAAATATTCTTGCCAGTACATTTATTTTCTGCTGGCTAGTTGATAGTTGCATGAAGTAAACTTTTTTTTTCTTAAGTGAAAGAATATTTATGGCTTTTTAAAAAATATTTACTGAGCTCTAACTTTCCTCCAGAGAAAGCCAAAGAATGAGTTAAAATATGGAAACCTAGTTCTGGGATATACAAAATATTCAAGTTGAGGGAAGTAAAAAGCTAATCAACAGTCTGCAGACTATGCCAGAAGAATTAAATATAAAGAAATATACTATATACTGAAGTTCTGCTTTTGTTCCCTTGGGTACACACTTTACCACAATAAAGCAGTCAGTCTCTGCAATTCTTTTTATAAATTTTACTGGGAATATTTCTATCATTCCATCAGGTCTGATGTTCACAAGATATACTTGGATTTGATGTTTGTGTGGTTAGCTGAGAAATACATGATTTAAAGTGACATCATGTACTCCAAGGTGGTCAGACAAAATGTAAGTTTACACATTTCTTAAATAATCAGGCTTAATAACACATTTATAAGGAGTTTGTTCCCTCCATGCTGCCGTCAAGGCATTGTCCAGGACTTTTATACTGAATGATTTCCACACAGCATCTCATTTCACTCCTCTCAACTGGTCATTTCTGTGTTGCTTTTCCATTCCTGTGCATTTTAATGATAAAGAGAAATCTTCAAAAGAAAATAAAGCAGAAAATTCCCGGATAGACAAATTCCATGCCTCTAGGTAGGATTTAAGGACAGGAATTTCATTGTCAGGCACAGACCTGTGCTCAGTGTTGCAGCAGTGCACGCTTGCTCCAACAACTCCAAGCAGAAACATGCACGTGCCAAGTAGATGGCTGCAGCGAGAAGCGTGTGCAGGAACGCAACCCGTATGGGTACGCATCTGCATTGCTCCTGCCAGTTTGGCTACGAATGCGGTAATAAGTGGGCCTTGAACATCTAACTGAACCTCATTTAGTAAAAGCTGTGACCCGAAAGATTAAAAGTTAACCTAACCTTATCGCACGCTGAGCTCTGAAGTGAATGAGGTGACAGCCCTTGGCCACTTTGCAAGAGAACTCAGTCCCACAGAGGATGCTGAATTTATGCCTGTTTGTCTCACACTGGCAACTGTTCCCAAGAGCAAAGTAATGTTTCTCTGAAACAGAAATGGTGTTTGTGCTATATTTTCTTCTGTTATATTAAATTATTCCCTGGATGATTTTCTTCCTTTACCCACACCTTTTTTACCCCCACTAACCCTTTGTCTAACTCTTGGCAGATTTTAAATGTAAATATTTCTGCTCCTTGAAGGAATTTACATAAAGCTCAAATGCTTTGCAAAGGAGAAACGCGTGAAGCCGTCACAGCTCCTTGGTGACACTTTAGGATGACTCAACAGTGCGGTCACAGGACCAAGAAAGGGAACATTTTGACCTCCTAAGTGTGCTCTGCCATTCAAACAATATCAGTTTAAGAGTTAAAGTTTCAAAGCTTTTATACACCAATCTGAAATAATAGTCTGAAACACATTTTTACTGGTAGTGTTCAACAAGTTTGCAGTAGTCACATTTTTTTCAAATTTTAGCAGTTTTTAGAAGTACGATGGCTGTACAATGACACTCTGGGGGCCACTGTGGCTGAGTCTGAGAACGTCTTTCCTGGAGGAAATGCCCTCAGTTAGTGCAAACTGCATCATTTTATTAACGTCTGTGAACTCCTGCTGATTGACTCCATATGAGAACCTGGTCCCACTAAATGTTTACCCAGTTTCTCTAACCATGTTTTCTCCCCAGTTTAAGCAAGAACAAACAAGACCATTTGATTAGAAACTAGATCATCACAACAGTTTCATGTATTGAATGGAAATCTGGACTTTAACACTGACATAAATCTTGGAGAAAAGTTTTGTGTGAATCACAATGTAAACATTATATAGCAAGTGAAACTGAGAAAGAGATTAGAATAACAATTCAATACTGTTCTAGCTTTTTAATTAGCTGAAGTGCATAATTAATGACATTACATAACAAGGCTGACTTTCTTCACAAAGAAAAATCAGTCCAGTTCTCAGGGCCTTTAAGTAATTCTCCTAAAAGAAGAATTATCATTTGTCTGCCATATGCAAAAAAAAAAAAAACCCAAAAATTTATTTTTAGGTTGGGAGAGGGGGAAAGAAACCACACAAAAAACCTCTCCCCCAAATCTGAAGTTCCAAGACTTGTTGAGGGTAGAATTTTCATCCGTAATAACAAATGGGAACCACTAAGATTTCATCAGTGTAGCTGAATAATTACAAACATTACTCAGGAAAACCAAATTCCCTGGTGTGTCTGGTGCTTTCTCCAGATTTATTCTTTGCCTGGCTATTCAAGCTGTATTTGATATCAATTATCACAGCAGACAAACAAGGAATGAAAAATACAGACAGCAGTGCTCCTCAAATTATCATGATTGAAATTATTTAAAATACCTTTAGGCTAACAAGTCTATTGTAAAAATTGTTGCCAAAGAGCAGCATAATTCACCCATTGCCTACCATGGACCAATCCATTTCTTAAGTGCCACAGGATACTCCTTCCCCCTTGTAACTTTCTTAATTAGAAATCTCCTTGAGCATTCACAGTTCGTACATTCTTTTCCTTACAGCCACAGAGAGAGTATGAAAGTGTCCGCTGTGCGTGGCAAAAATGTTCGATCTTACGGAGGCTTTTTGTCCCAACCTATAATGCACGTCATAGCAATCTCTCCAATGCATGGGGAAAAGGTGCTCTGATGCTTTACACAACCTCTCCTCTTCCTCCTATTTATACAGAACAGGACTCCTGAGGTAGCTCATGGTAGAATCTCCAAACTTTTAGTAATATCACCAGTTATTACATCATTACACTGAACAAAGATTTAGTCATGCTGTACAGGATTAATTTATCTCACAGCTCTTTGGTTAGCAGGAATGCAAAATAATGAAGTTAATGACTTACACTGGACTAAAAGGTAGTGACTAGACATTTTTCACTAGATGATAAACTGTGTATCTAGGGATTAATTCCACTCTACATCCTTACATGATCTGTCAAAGTACATTTCATCAGCTTAACCCAGTAAGGTCTTCCTACAGTGCACCATATATAACAAATAAAAGAGTGGTTTAATTCTAGGATGAAAGCACTATATCTTCCTTCTACTAAAATATTCAGGCTTAAAGCCCCACGTTATTTGGCACAGCACTCCAGCTCTTGCCTTTTTTTCAGCAATATGGAGTTTAATATTAACGTTAAGCATAGATATAAATATATAAATAGCAGGCTATGAGTAAATTAGGTTATATATAGATACTGATATGGCAAGCCAAAAAAAATAATTAAAAAAATTACCAGTTGGCCAGGGTAGACTTGCTCTAACTAAACCTGAGAATCTATTTTAACCAATATTGGAAACACTTATCTATTTCTGAAATAAACCAAGAGCTTTTTTTACTAAAAATATCTGTGCCTCTGACACATTACTTTCTACACTTATCTGCATAAGGATCAAGTAACCAGATCTAGAGGAGGGTGTCCCTGCCCATGGCAGGGGGTTGGAACTAGATGATCTTTAAGGTCCCTTCCAACCCAAACCAGTCTGTGATTCTATGATTCCAAACTGATCTTTACATACAGCATACTATATAGCCAGCTGCATTAGTTATATGCATGAAACATCTCTGGGCTCAACCCTAGAAGAACAAATAAACTTAAAAGATCAAATTCAAATAAACAGCAGAAGATAATTCTCAAAGAAAAAAGCACTTAGAAAATTAAAAACCTGGGGAAGAGAAAGAAAACAAAAATAAGAATGTAAGGAATTATTTTTTAAAAAAGAACATACTAATATTCTGAAATAGAACTTTAAACTTATCCAACTGTTGTTTACTGCAAAGTAATTAAATTTTATTTTATTTGATCATGGGATTTATGATTTTCACATCTTCTCTCTCTCCTTGTGTAGCACTAATACTCAGCTTTAGCAAAACAGTTAGCAATGTGCTTGATTCAAATCACATGAGTAATCCCTGTAAAACATGTCGCTACATTCTTCGCTCTCTCTCCTAAACTGGGATGCTCTGGTTGTCATACTGAAAGTGTTATCATATAAGCCCTGCCTTCATCTAGAGTGTACTTTCCCCTTCAAAGCATATGGTACTCATTAAATGATAGCTTGAACAGATCAAGATTACTGAAATTTATTGTGAGTCACTGCAGAGGAGGAAGGTATGCAGAGCTAGCTTCAGGGTGAGTCACTGAAATGCAGTTCTTCTTGGCTGGCCCTGTCCTGATAGGAATTTTGTTGCTGACCCAGCTTGTGTTAGCCTCTTAAATTGGGAAGAACTCTACCTTTTTTTTTTTCTTTAAGCATAAAAGGGAAAATCCCTCCTTAGCAGCTGCACATTTCCTGCAAGAAAAACAACTCCAAGTTTCTGTTACTAGCAGTTAATACCATTATCTCCCAGCTCTCTTGCAAAGCAGAGGGAGTGGAGTTAAAATGCCGCGTGTAACAGGCAGCGAGGAGGGAAGCAAGCAAAACCAGAAATTTACCATCCGCAGATTTCTCTAAAGTATGACTGCTCTGCCATTTCTGAGCTAAAATTAACACTGGTTTCTAAGCCAAAGTTTTTATGTTGTGTGAACTAAATACAAGCATTGTTTTAGATTGGTGATGTTACTGTAACACAGCCTATACTTAGCCATAGTGCTGCCTTGTAATAAGCACGGTCACAGCCACAGTGCAGTATCAGGTGATTTGGTTTTGCTTTAGAAGAAATGCCACGGTGGGAAGGCAAAGGCAGATCACACCCACCATTGCTGAGCAGGTGCCTTGTTTTTCCATTGCTGGTTAAATGCAACAGCTCAGGAGCATTTTAAAAAAAAAAAAAGGTAGAATTCATTCCAAAAGCTGCACAATTATTTCTGTACTAATGCTGCTCATCACCAACAGCAGACAATAATTTTTGCCTCCACTTGACTGTATAACTGCTATCTCTCCCTCAACCTTCCCTACTTTGCTATTATAGTTGTGAGGACTCCACTCTGAACGTGAATCATATTCTAGTTTTCCCACTCAGTGGTCCAAGGCAATATTCACAGCATTTTCCTGCAGAAATTGTGAATAATTAAAGGGGGGGGAGGGGGTGTGTGTGTGGAATCAATTTGCATCAAGTGGCCTTGTAGAGTTTTCAAATCCTCCTCTTCCTAACTATGAATTCATTCCATTTGGAAACTGCCCGCTACTTCTTTATCATCAGAACAAAGTTGAAGACAACTTTTCAATCCTCATTATCACAAACTAAGATTTTTCAGTTCCACAAAACCATAATAAACTCCCTTGAATTAATCATTAATGTGCGTAACATGCCAATATGCAACTTTCAAAAATTCCTAGTCAGATCCCTCTTAACTGCAAGCCAACGTAAAGGATCGTGTTCAAAACACTTAAATATCCTATGATTTTGAAGTACTTCCAAATGAATAAATTTCCTGTTCTAGAGCTTGTGATCTTTTGGACACACACACACAAAAGTGAGTCAATGGATTAAAAAAAAAAATAGCCTGTAGCCTTTCCACAGCAACATTCTAAACCACAGTATGCACAGAAGACCCTGTTCTTTTCAAAACATGTTCCATCTTCACAACTGTTAGCCTTATTTTCTGTACATTTTTGCATATATTTCCAAGGCAGCAGAACATAAATCAGGAAGACAACAATAGATTTACTATATTTACCATTTTATGAGTGAAGCATCATTTGTTTATATGCATTTAAATATCGGTCATTCATATCATATAAATCATTCCTGCAAGCTTAAGATATTTCACAGAGACATGGGCAGACATGCCAGAAGTCTAGAAACTTGAATACAACCATGTGATAATGTCTTGGATTGGCAAGCAAGAAACATAAACCCACAATCTAAAAGGCAAAAAAGCACGAGCAAAGACTTCAAACTACATGCACTTAATAAAAGTAGCCTAGCTCCATCAATAGTTAGTGCTAACATTTTGAAGTCACCACTGGGGCAAAAAACCTAGCAACTGTTACACCAAATTAACTCAAGCAGAATGCAGACCAGGTTATTCACATCCCATACTACAGAAAACAATAACAATAAATTAAATTAAATATAGGGGGTTGCAGGTGGCACCTCGGCTGAAATAACTAGTAAGAATTTTTGTAGTGAATGACTAATTTACTTAATATATGTGCTGAAAGAACTTTGCATTTTCAGAAAGTACAGAGAGCCTTCACTGTATTCCTCAAATATAGGCCCATTTAACTGCTCAGACTCATCCTGTGCAACAAGTAGCATCATGGCAATTCTGCCTCTCAGATACACACGTAAGACGTTAGAGACAGAAAACTGGTTTAAGCACTTCTGAACATGGTCTACTCCGATTTGATTCTTGACATATGTGAGAACACAGTAAAAAATAAGTAGCTTAGGAAAATCTAGATCTGAAAATCTTGTCAGTGTAAGACTTCCACTATGAACCCAGATGATGTACAATGTGATGCAGCTGAAATCGGAAGGATCAAACTAATAACTGACAAGATCATCTTTCTTAAACTTCCCTCCACCACAGTAGCTTATCTGGAACCTATTCACGTTGATTTGGAAGACAAACTGAGTTGAACCTGCCTAGAGTTAAGCCAATGGGCCCAGAGGATCCAAAAAGTCCTTTCTCTTTTTGCTTTTACATGGATTATTCAAAGCGTAACTAATTGAGATATAGCAAAGCATTACATTTCTGCTCACTAAAAAACACTGGCTGCCAGTACAACCAACAGACAAACTGTCTGAAACAAATCTTCACATTTTTAGTCTTTGGACTTGATTCTGTTTTTTCTTCAAATTGTTATGAATAACAAAGAATGGAGTTGTACCAGTCTGAAAGCAACAGTAGCTCAGCATTAGAGTGAGGACTGAAAGCCTGGCCCCATGGGAGTCAGCAGTTCTACCACACGTTGCAATTACATCAGAATTTTGCCCTTTATATTTAACATATATCTTTACAAAACAGTTTTGAAAACATGCTCTCTCAAAATGCCTGACTCCAGTGAATCTGAAATTCTCAAACAGCAAAGCTATTTCTGACCTTTTAAAAAAAATAATAACAATTTGGGCATTTTTGAATCTAAATCTACAGCTTTTTGCTATTTCAAATGCTACAGTTCACTTCTGCCACCTCAAAGCAGCTTGATCTCAAAAGACATTTTACAGGACCCATGCTCATAGTGCGGATTAGGGACTGGTGGTATGTAATTCTTACTTTTCTGTTTATAATTTTAAATGTCAAAATTATTAACATCTGAATGTTGGCCACTTCACCTCTGCCATAACTTTTTTTCATAACATTTAAATACGTACGTATATATATATGTATTAAAATTGTGCAGAGAAATACAATGTTTTATAGAAGAAACTGACAGTTCATTAAATGTAGCACAACTAGCTGGAACTCCTGCAATAAGCCATCACCACATGCAAGGATGCTTTGAGGATGTAGTCACTGATGAGGAACTTAAACAAAGGGAAATAAATTGAATTTAAAAATTGTGCTTATGGCTAGGACAGAACTCTACATCACTGGACCAGATTTGATCGTGTCAAATATAAACCTGTAATTTTCTCTTCTCCTCTAGTGACAAGTGTTCAATCAAAGGCAGAGAGTGAAGTAGCACAAGATGCCACAGCTCTGTAAAATAGGATAACCGTGGAATTCAGTTCTGGGTTTATAAGTCAGCAAGATTTTTCAAAGTTTATTGCTTGGTATTGACTGACCTCCAACTGTTACTGCACTGTCACTTGCAAGCAGAAATTTGAAAGAGAAAAACAGATGCTTTTTGCTGTAGATTGATAACACTTGGTTCCAGTCACCAGTTGTTATTTTCTTTAGGCAAGAAGTAATTTTAGAGATACTAAGTGGAAGCTGGCATCTAAAACTACCCACATATCCAAAGAATAAGAGTCAGCAACTAAACTTAAATTTGAAAGCAAACATTACTTGTATGCTTCCAAAAACATTCAATCACTTCATGATGCCCTCACTCCTGTTGCAATATCCATCTCAGAGGCAAAGGACTCATTTACAAAGAAACATCAAGGCCTTATTTCATGACAAATGAGTGATAACACATGGAAAGTATTGTGCCTCCAAAGATTTAAGTCTGTTCTGACATTGAAATGAAACCTTATATGAATTACAGCTTATTACTATGCAATCCTGATTCTCACAGCAGGCAATCTTCAATGTGCTTAATAAAAATCTATATTTTTTGTTACTGCATCTTTCGAGGCTTTTAGAATGGATTCCTATGAGAAAATAAGTCCTAGGATGTTTCTGTTAATAACATTAACAATACAGAACTATTGCTGTATTGTTAAGAGACGCTGTATATCATCATAATTGCTATTGGTATTTTAAGGTTGCCCAGAAGCAAGAAAATTAGCTGCAACTATGTTCATTTCTCATTTGAACTCAATGGATTTTCTGTATTCTTTATAGCAAGGATTTAAGTTATGTAACAAACTGCTGAACTTTGCATTGATTTTTAAATTACAAGCTTTATTATTATTTTTTCTTTTGCCTTAATTGTGGTACACTCTGTAAGAGTCACAATTTTAATTGTATTTTATTCAGGTTTTTCTGGCAAATTCCATCCAGTGAAAAATTATACCTTTGTTCTGCAGATGTGGGCAAAAGTCATTATTTTTCCTCAATCAATATATAAATTAGTCAACACTTACCTTGCCATAAAAATAAATTGGCTCCACATTGATTTGTCTCTCTCATGGTAGCGCTAATATTTGTGTACAAATGGGAATCAGTTCTTCTCTTATTTTATTTTCCTATCAGTAATGATGTTAAACAAACCTTGAGATACGGCTCGCTGCTGGTCAAGCAAAAGACAGAGAAGGACGATGTTCAGGTACAATTTAGAGGCAAAAGTCTCATTGCCTCATTAAAAGCTCAATGAAAATGTTCCTTAACCTTATCTCTATCTCCCTGAACTGAAAGAGGACTGCCAGCACTTTTTTTATAATGAGAGCACAGTTAAGAGAAGAGGAGGTCTATCTTTTCCCTGCACTTTACTATCTCCAAAGAAGTACCCCAAGACAGCACTTCGCAGATGCACAGGCTGCACTTACAATAATAAGTGCTGACATGCTCATACGACTGCTGGTTCTGGAGATTTAAGAAAGTCACGTAACAGAATATGAGATGGGATTAACAGGAAAAGCTGATAAAGCTTCATTGACGAAGCGTTCTAGCAAGGAGCGTAGAGGAAGCAGGTCACTGTGGGGTTCTGATGGGAAGCATTCACTGCAGAAAGAGCAGAAGCTGAGAAATGATTGAGAGAGGAGTTGGTCAAAAAAATGAGGAGAGAAACAGCTGTTTGAATGATTCAGTATAATAAAATGGTAGGAAAGATTAACACTTCATGGTGAGGCAGACAACTCCCCAAGCACTACGTTTGTTAAAAGGAACCACATGGAACAAAGAAATAAGATGGAACAATGCTAAATTTGTCCTAACTTAGTAGTATTGTAGTAAGACACATTTTTTCTCCAGAATCAAACAAATCTTTAAAATTACATTTGTATTAAATGCATTTGGGGGAAAGCCAGATACATTAAGAATTCCCAATTTGCATCTAATCTTCATGTGAGGCCCTCTCACAGAGGGGTGTAACAATCAGGAGTTTATATTTCTCCAATACTGCAGCTGCACGTGTTCCCCTTCTGCAAAAGGAAAGGGAAAATAAAGCCCTGGAGAAAACTACAGAAGCCTCAAAGTGGTTGAAACTAGTGTATAAAAAGTTTTCTTCTAGCTGTAAGGCAGTTTTCTCTACAGTTCCAGTCAACAGTAAGGGACCAACAGAGCAGTGAGCACAGTGTGCTCTGGCACATCATCCAGGGTGTGAAAGCTCCCCTTTTGTCTCATCACCTTCGTCAGATCTCTGCACCAAATGTGCCTGTATTTACACCAAGATACGTGCTGAAAGATGGTCAGCTGCCTTGTCAGGAAAGACAAGAATTTACAGCTACTTTGTTCCCAAGAGTGTTGAAAAGTGACTTGAGAGTGGTCAAAGATCAAGGTCTATGCAACACAGCCATGCAGATTTTACAAAACATTGGTGCAGTTTTACACCATTTCTCCCTCTGTTTCCTCTTCTGACACTTGCCAGAGCACGTTATGTATACATTTCAGGCTTGACATTCATCTCTTCTAAATTTCTACCCTGTGGTGTAATTTCTTGGATCATATAAGTGAAATGTTCTTTTCTAATTGCTCCTGCTATGAAAAAAATTTTGCCAGACAGAAATTTTTTTTAAGATAATAATTTCACAAAATATACTGTTGCTTCATTACAAAACATCTGGACAGGTCAAGATTATGCCTTCTTCACAGCTGCAAACTACCATCAGTCTTCGCATGATCCTACACACCCCAAAGGTGTTAGCTGATTTCTGTTACCTTTTTTTGCTGGACACGGTAGTTCATCTGAGTTGCTGAAGAGCAGACCATCATCAGTTTTAAAATCAGTCATAAAAGGTCTGCCTTTTTCTGAAATGTTCCTGAATAACAACTGACTACTGTAAATCAGTGTATTAACTTTTGTCTTTTAAAGGGCTTAGTTTAGACAAAATTTTGCTGACAGAGAAATGCTTATATTAGAATAAATACTGCAACCTGTTGTAAAGAAATAATTCAAAAAAATGCATATTTAATG
Organism: Aramus guarauna; assembly: GCA_013400195.1. Taxonomy (NCBI): domain Eukaryota; kingdom Metazoa; phylum Chordata; class Aves; order Gruiformes; family Aramidae; genus Aramus; species Aramus guarauna. The sequence continues at coordinate 2,568,097 of VXBL01005970.1, read as the reverse complement.
TAATTTGATATCTTAACAGTTACGAAGAACAATGTCTATCTGAAGCCGTCATATGTCCAACATCTGAATTTTTGCCAACCACCTTTGACCAAAATGTTGGAAATGTAATCTAAGGTTTTTCCAAAGAAATCCTAGACATTTTGCAAAGTTTAACACCTGAATACAAGACCAAATTCAATTTTTTTTTTTATGCCCATTCAATACTAAAGCCAAAGTGATATGCCTCAGGGAGGTTCCACTAAGGATGCTCCTTACTGTATCTTTACTGTTTTGGTCTTTGGACTCGCTATTAAAATTACCAATGCACGTGGCAAGCTGTAACAGTGAGTTTGATGTGAGTAGCTATCCAGTAGGAACATAGCCTATTCTTTTAGTTTAAGTTCATCAAGGGTTCCCATACGTACCATGCAGTCACATTTTCAGCCACAATACATGTTGTCTAGAGATGAACAACAGTTATCACTGTTGATCCTTTTACTATTTCCCTTCTCACTCCAATCCTCCTTGATGGGCTAGAATTGTTTCAGTCTCCAGAACAACAGAGACTACTACCACATACTCCAACCTGACCCAATCAGCAAGTATATCAAGGGAACTGGTAAGTGTAGAGGAAAAAGTGTGTTCACACTGAATATGCTGCAATTACAGGCAATACTAGCTATCAAAGAACATAATTTTCTTGCACCACAGCCTTTGTCTAATAGTTTTCCAGGTGAGCTATAGAAAGAAAACAATATGTATACATAAGCAAGCTCTTTTCATTCTTTGTGCAGGTGTATGTTGACTCTGAAGACAAACACTTATGACAAACACTGAAGCAACAGTACAAAATATTTAATGAGATTTAAAATCCCACTATCAATAAAACATCTTAGAGTGACAACAATAGATCTGAGTCTCCAGTGTCACAAAGTACTACTGGTTCTCTCTCATCTTCATCTTGTATTCTAAGCAATGGGAAGGAAGGGACAGTCATTAAGAAGATCCATGAATGCAGTTCTCCAATATGTAAAAAGTCTCAAGCAAAATGGCCCTCAATGATCCATAAATATCACAGGAAAAACTACATTATAGCTCCAGAGAAGGAAAAGGAGAATTGCTTTTCACCTCTAGCTATGTCATTGTGTTATACAATGTTATACAAATTACAAGTGGACATTGTGGATACAAAGAACAGATAAGCATTCCCAAGAATGAGGGAAAGAAAGACTTAATCACTTTATGTTCTTATGCAAAGAAGTTAATTTTAAATCCTTGATGAAGTCTCCTTGCAAAATAATCATTCTAAAGCTGTTAATGTTTTCATACAATAAAAGAATAACAGAAAAATCTATTTCAGGGATTGTGCAACAAAATAAACTGTTGTTAAAGTAGTGACAATTAAGACAAGAATAACACTATAAGTACAACGTACATGTCCATCCTATCCACAGGGAAACTTTACTTCTTAAAAAGAATTAAACAAGTAATATTTTTATCCTGTGGAAAAAATAGGATGAGTTATTCATCCTGATTCAAGAAAATTTCTATTTTAAGTTAGAAAACCATTTTTCGCTAATGAAAGCTTGACCAGGAAGTTTTCTGTCTGCTCTTTTTGTAGAAAGAATGTTACTGAGCAATACTGGTCCTATGAGAATCTAGCCTGAATGCAAGCCTGAACATCAAGACCTAATGGTTGTAGTTACTAATGCCCTTTCTGGTGGAGGTGAGCCTGTAGTCTAGTCTCCCTAGTCCTTGTACCCATGAAATTAACAGTGTATGTATTAACTATGAGGTAACTTCTCAGCTCCCCTGCTCCACAGCACCAGTTTAGCCTCCAGCCTGCCCCCCAGACTGGGCACCATCTCTGCTGTGCACTGTGCCCACTGCCCCGTGGTGCTCTCTAGAGAAGGAAGCATTAACATCTCATTTTTAAGTATGCCCTGCATTCTTACCTAATTGATTAAATATTAGCATCAGTTTGTACTGCCTTATGTTTCAAAAAGAAAGAAATTTATCGTCTCACAAACTCCTAAAAGCTATGTAAAAAGTGCAGACAATTTCAGACAAACCCAGAGAACCCTTGCCTAAGAAGATTTAACTAACAGCAAGTCAGGCTGTGGAATGATAAATGCTTTGTGAAGTTTTGGTTCAAGAGGTGATATACAGTTCACAGACATTCTCTTTGTAACTATTTCCTAAAATAGACATGTTTTATTTTACTCCCTTTTGTTTTCTGTTGCTCAAGGATTGGCATTTTTTCTATACACACTAGAAGAAACATATTAAGCTGTGCCAAGCATCACTACAATCAGTACAAGTAACTATATTCTTCTTTCACTCCTCTCATTTTTATACTTGTGAAATCCAGTAGACTCCATTGGAGTAGCTGTAACTAAATCAGATCAACTGAAAAAAGCCAGACTCAAATTTTAATAACTGCAGAAATACTGTTGTAGATAATAGATGCCTGCCCGTGAATACATTACCAATTAGCAATAAGGCTCTGTAAGAGAAAACAGTCACTTCTCTAATGCACAATATAAAAACACACACCGCTTTAGGTAGAGACTGCAACTCCCCATCAACCTGAGTCTGTTATACACAGGATATGTTAGAGACATGTTCATACCACATTCTCATGGATCCTGCTGACTAAAACAGCAGAGAAAGAGACAGATTATAAATGTAAAATTTCTATCTGTATACCAAGGTCCCAGTGACCTTCACAGGGAAAGTCAACAAGCATAAAGAAAAAACAAACACAGGTTTATTTAACAGTCTGCTAGTAAATCATATTAAAGCATGAGGAGGTACCTGAATAAAGTACATTTTATAAGTTATCTACACAAAATACAGTCTTCACTTTGCAAGTGCCCACCGCTAAGAGGCCACTAGGGACATTCAGGAGAGTCCTTACTTTGAAAAAACTATCAGCAAAACAACACTTTTCATTTCTATGCCTCATGGCTTTTTCATATATTTGTTTTCTGTAGCCTACTCCATCTTTATCAGAAGCCCAAGAGTAAGAAGAAAATCTGGCTTGAAAACAGCCATTGAAAGAAAAATATGATAAAATATTTGGAAGAACATCTCAGAGATGTTTTCTAGGAAACATTTAAGAATGGAAATATTTCTTTTCCCTTTCCATGCAATGCTCTAAATGGGTCATAGATGACACATGCCAGTACCTCTGAGTTTGAACTCAACCATTCTCCATTCCACTGACAAGATAAAGAGATGCCTTTTTCTCCAAGAGCAAACAAACCCAGCTATTTTTCCAGTTTCTTGCTGGAATATGCTAATGTGGTGAAATTGAAATCTCTTACCAAAATTGATCAGTTTGATTAAAACTTGTTTCCAAGTTTTCTCAGTTTCTCATATTGCTTGTCTCTTCTTTCTCAGATTCAGAATGCTCTCTAGAAAAGGCATTTCACACCAGAACAGGGATCTGAACCCGCTCCACTCCTACCCCAGGAGATGCTGTCTCCATCATACTTGGATTTGCCCTTGGAGGAGTTCCTTCTCTGGGTTTATTCATGAGAACATTCAAAACACCTCAGTTATCTCAATGTGGATTAAGACCAAAAGCAAAAACTTTAAGTGCATTCTTGTTGTTGACAGCTCTAATGAGAGCGCAGTAATTCATACCATCCTACTGCAGATTGCACAAACACATCCATAGAACAACATACAGAAAGGCCTAAAGCTATACTTGTCACTTCACCTTTTTCAACATGTGTACTAATCAGCCTTTTGCAGTGATGGAAGCAGAAGTCATTGAAGTGTAAAAACATTGAGTTGGAAAAACATAATATTGTAGTCACAAACACCATCTGAATTGCTGCTAAAAATGCCCACAAAAATTACAAGAGAAATACAAAGTCATCACAGACACCAACATTTTCAACAGCCGTGACGATAGTCTGCTGGTAGTTTCCATTTCACTTACCAGTTTGTGGGTGAGCTGGATGGTAATCAGAGGAGATCCTGACAGATTGTGGGACAACTTGGGTAGAGGTTCCACTTTTATAGAGATAAGATCACTGGTTGCTGAGATCATATAACCTTTGTAGGCAGCAGCTTCAGCAATCCTTGGAAAGAAACAAATGTTAAGGGAGTAGAACAATGATTTTTTTTTTTTAGTTCATCCACAACAACAGGAACGTAGAACCTTCTTTTTCCATTCAAGATAATGAACTTCTATAGGGAGGCAAGAGCTGGCCCCAAAAGATCCTACAGAACTAGAAGCAACGAAGCATCGGGAACAGCTTTAGACATTAGGGGACTTGATATCAGAAATATTCCTTCATTCTGCTCCTCTTTTGCAAAGGTTTACAAGCCTTGCTGTAGGTTTCTATATTATCTAAAGCATTTTCAAAGTAAGGGATCTAAACATAGACTGCTTTTTGTAGGTTAAGTGAGGAGAAAACTTGCAGAGGTTTCAGGCTGTCTAATTAAACATACATATTAGTAAGACACATATACTTTTATATAATACATATAAACATACATGTAGGAATATATTTAGAAGTATTTTATAGCTTTACTTTGAAAAATTGATTAAATCCAGTTAGGTTTGTTAGAGAGTACCTCAGGTCACAATACAAACAGTTGAACCTTACTAAACATCTGATTTGTCCAGGTAATACTTTTTTTTTTCCTAAGCTGAAGTAATTTTTCAGTACATAAGAACTCTTTTATTTCTGCTTTCAGCTACAACTTATGACTTTGACATTTTCGCACATTTGGGAGTAACTAAGATCCATTTGGCTGTAGGGTAAAATTTTTTACACTATCAGTAACAAACTGTGCAGGAGTAAAATGGTCTCTGTCATCCACCTCTTCAGTATGTGAATGAATGGTATTTACTATGAGAAATACGAGCCATGGTGAATTAACCATCAGTGTGGGTTTCCAAACATAGCACACCACTGGAAAGAGCCAGTTTACAAAGCACATTAAAAAAAATATCTTATTTACCTCTGCCACCTGTTTGCAATGGTTTCTTGTTTTTCTTTCAGAAAAAAAAGTTTCAGACATGAAAATAACTTCATTCAGCAAGGTCAAATAAAACAGAATTCACTTAGCATAACCCTAAGCACCAGTCCTTAGTTCTGACCACAAAAACCCATCAGTATCAGAGATTACTTCTGCTCCCAGTAACCAGCATGGGAATTGAATTTGTTCATCTGAGTGCAGAATTTGCTATGCTGATATGAAAAGTTTAAGTTTAGAGAAGGACTCATACTGTTAAGACCACTATCGGACATTTTGAGATTTCTCCTATACAGATTAACAGGATGGACATTTTTTTCCCCACCCATTATCTGCCTTTTTAAACTTTAGAGAACTAGATGAATTTTAAAGCATTAAAAAAATTCAGCATGAGCAAGAAACAGGATTTCTGTGTTTCATACTTGCATATGCAAGCCTTTCCTCACCGTGGCCCTGGATGCTAGATGGAAGTGAGTCTGCCAGCTGATTACTTTCAGTGGGATTACTACAGGTTTACACAAACTGTATCTGAGCGGGAGCAGAACTGGGCTGAAAACCTTTTTTTTTTTTGTTTCATTTTTTTTTGTAAAGAATGAAAACTGACTCCCCTTAGAAACTGCTATTTATGTTGTCTGAAAATAGAAGTCATCTGTCTGTACAGCACAAAAGCTCCAGGAGTTTTGGTTTTAACTTTCCACCACAAAAGAAAAAAATTTGTCCTTAAGAAGAAAATGGAAAGGCTTCAAATTACAGGTGTTCTAGCCCAGTGCTAGAGGGAATATAAAGGAAAGTCATTAAAACAAACTACTCTAGGAAAACATGGTTATTCTAGTGAAACGTAAGCAAAAAAGTTAAAGTACAGTACGAAAAAAGAAAACCAAGCAAGAGAGAATTGCACTTATTTTTAAAGCATTTTTGAATACCTGGGGTTTCATTCCACAGGGAAGGGAAAAAAAAATAAATTTGCTAGGCTAGCATTCCCTGTATTACTAGTTTTTTAGATGTTGTTTTGGACAGATCTGCATCTAGAATTTTATAGACATGATTCTGTAGTGCATTACATAGAGCAAACAGGTCATGTAGTTTGGATTAGTTATAGAAATCTAGGAAATGTTTCTTCTCCAGTGTCTTTGTGCTTCCCTTTATCACTGCAACAGGGCTAGATCCTTCCTTCTCAAAAATGAGTGATAAAAAAATACATACAACTCAGCAGAACAGGAATGGGTCTCCAGGTTGTCCTATTCCCCAAAATTCAGAGAATGTACAGAGATGACATAACTGTTTTATTTTGCTATATCTAACTATGACAATGCATTAGAATACAGTGTTTTAGCATCTTTAATCATCTTGTGTTTGCTAAACTTTGACTGAAGTCAAGACTACGTTAATTCGCTTTGAGAAATTGAGATTATAGCTTATTATCTTAATAAATTGCACTGATCCTCCTGTTTAAAAAAACATAAACTATCATAAATTATTTTCTCTATTTCTTCATTTGGTAAGAAGTATTGCACATTAGTGACATGGTTCCTTTACAGCCACCTGCTAAGTGCCCTTTTTTTGAGACACACCAGGGTAAACAACAATACAACTTGCTACTTGATTTAAAAATGGTATTTAGCAATAGCTGTGTGATTATCTCAGTGTGATCAGTCTGGTCATAAGCCAGGATTTTTTTTACCCTGAAGTTCACAAATGAGTTTCCGTAATCATGACCTTCTGTGAAGCTGTATGTAAAGAAAGCAAAGCAATCCTTGGCATTTATGATAACTGAGATGCTGCATCTTTCCTTCTGCTGTCATAAATAACACACCGAGAAGTCACAGATTGAAAAAGACTAAAAGTATAAACTAATCCATGTATCCCAGTGTAGATCAAATAAAAACAGAAAGTCATCCTAGCTTAAAAGGAAAGTGTAATGATTTACACGAATGGCCTTGCAAAATTCCCTGGGGAACTGTATTGCCAAGAGGTATACAGCTCTGCATTTACTTTATCTTATCTGCTAATGATTACATTGATACAGCATATAAAACAAAAGGTCTTTTAAGCATTGCCTGGTCTCCTGTTGTAAAATTACCTTACAGGTTTCTAGGATTAGGATTCAGATTTTATCTGAAGAGGGATGTTATGTTTTCTTACCTGTTTCATTTAAGTGTAAGCTTTATCTTTATATGTGTCAGGAGAAAAGATGTAATTTCCTTTTATGAGACAGATTAAAATGATGAAATTCTAATACCAGATATGATGAATGGAAGGAGAAGACAAATACAGACAAACATGTCGCTATGGGAATCTATTTTACTACAACATAAAGTAAAACATCTAATGTAAGCTTTAATCTCTCTTTAGTTAATGACTACATGTCCTCAATATTGCAGAATCAGGATTATGGCTCGTAATTTATTTACACTTGATAATGACATGACTGCTATAAAGGTATATCACTAAGGTAATAAATAAGCTCTTACAGCATGAGAGGTCCAAGATACTTACTTGGTATCCATAGGGTTGATATTACGAAAGAAATAATGCATGTTATGGTAAAGCAGGCCGACAATGGTAATCCAAGCTGTGAAAAAGGAACAGGGGTTATTCCTCAGAGCAACAGTTGTAAGCAAGAGACACTTCTCTCCTAGACCTGAAACTCCATGTTAATTAAGAGCCTTGACTTCTGTAGACTTTTATATTTTTGCTGTAGCAGATTTCCGACTATTCTTTTGAGTAGAAAAGTATGAACATCTTGCAGTATGACACAGGAGACAGATATCAGAAATAAAATAGAAGGATGCCTGCCCTGTGCAACTGTACTTCCAAAAAAAAAGTTGTTAATCAGTTGTCAATTATAAATCCCCCACATAGCACTAGAAAGGCTCACATGACATACCAGAGTCACTATCTCAATGGTAGCTACAGTAATCTAAAGGCTACGTTAGCAGACAGTTTATGAAACTCAAACATGAGCAACTGGCTTCCACTTCGGTTGTGTGCTTTCTGACTGTGTTCCAAGTATTTATGGGATCTACAGCATCTGAGTGAAGAGACAGATGTGTATTTTCTAAGTGTCAGTCATGCTGATGTCTTTCACTATCCCTTTTGCTGGGTTCCAAGTATTTGTAGTGTCAACAGTTTAAGGTTAGCTCATTTTGACAGTGTAGAAGTGTGGCTTGAAGGCTAAAATTACTCAGAAGTGAGCTTTAGCTGGAAAAAGAGTTAAACATTTAATGGGCTGGATCATTTCAGGATACCAAGTACCATAATGTTCTGAAGAAAAAAAAAATGTGCATGGTGAGAGACTTTAAGTGGGAAAGGAAAAAAGTCTTCTCACGTGCTATTTTTGGCATTACAAGTTGGTTTGCAATTATAGTTATTCCAGCCTCAGAGCACTTGTGGTGAAGTCTCCAGCCAGAGCCCCCTGCCAGTGCAAAGAAACAAAGCTGTCATCACAAATCAGGTAGACCGTTCAGTAATTATTAGAGTATTTCTCACTGCAGGTTATCTGCAGCTAACTTTGCACTTTGTGAACAGGGACCAACCTTCCTTCAACAGAGGTGACTGCAGAAAGGTCTCTGGGTATGTAAATTCTGTAGGTTGTAATTTAGGGCACCCAGATCAGTTTTTCAAAGATTCGAGGATGCACGTAGATAGTTTTGTAAATAAGTTCCTTCAATGCTTGATTTAAACATAGATAATTAAATTCAAACCTTGTTATTCTAGTCTTGAGTAAAGCTTCAGATTTTTGTCATATCCCCAGCTTTTGAGATAATTAAACTTTTAGCCTAGGTATGGATTTCCAAGTTCTGCGTTTTTGCCTTGACTGTAGTTTACATCTTCATTCTGTTTCTGTAGCTGCTACTGCTTAAACCTGTCATTTTATAGTCTAATGTCATGCAACATTTTAAGATCATTTTTGCATGAAGGGATAAGTAATACCTGATTTGACATCCTGAATTTTCTTAAAAATAACCATTTCAGATGATTAAAAATAGTTTATGAAATTATGGCTTCTCTGATGTAAAAAGATGTCAATTTAAATGGCTTCAGTCTCTGTGGCCCAGCTGTATTATTCAAGATTAATTCAAGTAATATTAAAATTCTACCACATTAATCATTGATTAATATGACAGAAGAACTGCTGCTTCTTTAGAGCTATTGTGATCAACAGTGATCAAATTGGTTACTTGGAAAAATAAAGCAAACCAAAACTTATTTTCAAGCAAAATAATTTTTGGATACCCTGTTTATGTGACTGCTCCTATCTTTAAATTTTTCCTTACCTTTTTCATGAAAAGCTTCACTGGGAATGGAAATATAACTCTGTCCTCGAGATGGAAATCGATAGTGGGACAAATTCAAAGTCTGAGGATGCATTTTGACCAAGCTGTAATCTGTGTGATAACCCAAACAAAAATATGATAAAAATCAATAGCCTCTACAACCTACTTGACTATTTAACTAGACTTCCCTAATGGCTGTTGCAAGTCTTGAATTTAAAACCCCAGACGTTTGCAGAAAATATAGTAAATTCCCCAAGTACAAAATGGCCTTTTATATCTGACTCCTTTATGACAGGGAAAGTGGTACACACACTGTTAATACACCATGGATCACTTCACCCATGCTCAAATACTGAGCTTACCAGGGCAAGCAAGACAGATTGATAACATGCTCTTCCACTGACATTTGAAGGCATTATTTCAGACCTCCACTGCTCCATTTGAGAATGCCAGTGTCCAAGAGAGCATGTGCAGTGATTAATGGTACTGGCGACTGCTCAGGTTATTTGGCCCCTCACACAGGTCTCAATGAGGCTGAGCAGAATGCCAGAATGGATAAATTACCTTTGATACCTGTAGCATCCAAAGACAACTATGAAATTAGAGTGCTAGGATGCTAAACAGTAGTAAAATAAATTTCTCCTAAAAGGTCAAAACTATTCCTATTATTTTCAATCTCTTGCAAAACCTTGCAAAATTAAGGTTTTATAGCACCCAGATATCTGCAATTTCAAAGTGCTGCATAAGAGCTCTAGGCCTTTTAACTGCTTATCTGTATAGCACACTATTACTAGATTCATCTCATAGAATTCATATTCTAAACCCTTCCCCAAATAACCTCAAGGAAGTTCAAGTACAGTCAGAGCTGATTACCTCGGGACTAACTGCAGAGTCATCTTTCTACAACTAAAACACTGTTTTGTATTCAAAAGACAAAATTATCTGTTTTGATTTCCTCCTCCACGTTGGCAAAGGAGGGACTGCAAGCACAGAAGCACTTAGGACACACAGACAGTCCAGAGAGAACATTTCTGCTAAATCCTACCTGCCACGGATGACGTGCCCTCAACAGTTAAAGGTAATGAGTTTTCATCGAGATTCTGCGTCATATGAGCCATCACACTGTCAATAGTTTGAATTAAACTTCCAAATATGTGAGCAGTCTAGGGGAAGAAGAGAGAGAAGGCTCGACAACAAAAGAAATTGCAGTTCATAGCACAAAATGCCAAGGTGCCATGTTAATTCCTGTGTGAGTCATCATTCAACCATCCAAAGTCAAATGTGACTTTCTCCACAACCTTTTCCACATATAGTGGACAAAATGTTGCACAAATTGCCACCCAGAGCCTGACCTTATAAAATACTACGTTTTACAGAATGTCTCCAAACGACTCTTTGCTCCCACCAGCATTTGACACTCAGTTATACTCAGGATTCAGCAGAACGAGGCCAAGAACTAAGCAGATTATTTTGAGAATATATAAAGACTGATATCAGATCTTTATTGGAACATAAGCTGAGACATTACAGTTTGGCCTTTCTTTCATCTTTATTAAAATGGTCCCCAGTATAAAGCTACTTTCAAAGTGTTTGTGTGTGTCCTGGAAAACAACCCGCCAGGTTGATCCATAAAATCTCAGCGTGAATGTATGTTTCAATGAAAAAGAAATTTATTTTATCTGAAATCTATTTACATCAGAGATGATCAAAGATTTTAGGCTAAGATATCCTTTTGTCTTAAAAGCATTTCAGGCTTCAATGAGACCTTAATTTACTTTAGCCTCTCCTTCTTTCAGTTTAAAAGTTCTCCATTCTGAAATCTGTGGTCCCTTAAGATTCAGACAAAAATCTCAAAAAATCCCTGGGTGCCTCCTGCAAGTATTTCTCTGCACTCTAAAAGGTAGACTAAGAGAGAAAGAACATTAGTACAAGTTACTTTTCCCTATATTAGGTTTAACCTTTCTCAAAGCTTCAGTTCACTAAACAGGGAAGCACTACCACGTATTTCACATGCATTGAAAAACATCAATCTACAAAACAAATACAAACTTTAAAATGTCAAAGTTCAGTGCCAAAAAAAGGAGTGATTAAACACTTAGTAACAATATCTATTGTTTTATAACTACAATTTTGTTTCATTCATCCTGAAATATGTGGAAACTGCAGCAGATAAAGTTCTCTTATTTTAACCCTTAAAAACTCATTATAAAAGAAAATGACATAATCGTTTTATCTGTGGATCTTTACTGCAAGTATGAAAGTGGCATATGAGAAAAGAAGTCATACTGCCAAAAAGTCCCAACAAGAAGTAGAGGTAACTGATTTCATTTCTATCCATGTGAAATTATGCAACTGAAGTAACCTACAAATCTAAGCCCATTTATCTTACCTCTGGTACATCAATCCAGTTGGGAAATAACAGAAAGTCTTCAATAGCTTTTAAAAATGCCTAAAATATAAACAAAACCATATTATTTGATTATTTATTAATCAGTTACATCTCCTGGTAAAGATCCAAGGCAGATCTCTCTAGGAAGTTCTTAAGTTTAAGATAACAAGCCCATTTTCATTCAAGTCGCAGATTCATTTCTATCTGCTAGCACCTTCATCATGTTCTATATGGTGACATTTTAAAGTGATAGTTTATTAAAAGTAGCACCACTGTGAAACTCCCCAAGTGCAATCACCATACTACAGCTGAGGTGACAACACTAGAACTAAGACTAAAGTGAACTTATTCTCCCATTTCATCTAAATTCCTGAGACATTAATACATCTTTTAGTCTTGGATGACTAGATATTTCAACAACATGAGATAAATATCTGGGTGCCATCACTTGTACAACTTATTATCTGCTTAACTTTTTGACTTAAAGGTTGTTTTTGAGGTCAAGATCTGCACTTGAAGTGCTCAGCATGACATAGTCCCCACTGTAAGAAGTCTTGCTGATGAAGACAGGAGGAGGAGAAAAAGGGAGAGCAGAAAATTAAAGAAAAAAAACACATCTCCTTAAACTTGTCTCTTCAAATATCTGAAAAGCATCAACTGAATGTAGAAAAGTTCCACTGAGAAATGTGGAAGAAAGCTGCAGGACTTTTCTGAGCATAAATTTACAAGCCATAATACACAGGGCAGTACCAGAGCTTTGCTATATGAGCTTATTTGGGGCAGCTGCTCTCAGACGTTGAGTGTGGCATTTACCTGGCACGCACAAAAGTTATCCCAAACCCAGGACCCAGCCCAAATTGCCCAGAGCATTCAGTGAGCACCTCTTTTCAGATCACAGCATCACTCCAGAATGACTCCAAAAGGATATGTTAGACCACTGGAAAGGGAGGGAAAGCAGGAGTGCTGGAGCTGCTGAGCAGAGCAGCATTATAACAGAAAACACAAGTCAGACTTATCAGAAATAATGCATCATAGCTGTGCGTCAGTAATCAGAAAGTTTATTGCATATCACTTAAATCAAGTTTTCTTTTGCTGTGAGGCATATGACAATCAAGACAGAGACAGCTTTACAGAAAATAGCACACATACTCAGTGCCCGCCTTTCAGGGAATTAGCTGCAGACAATACAAAGCCTAACCATCAATCAGACAAATGACAGAGTCTGTATGTATGATCAGGACTCTCTTGTATTTGCTTCCCAAAATAGCTTTGCTAAAGATAATCATGTCCCACATTACTGTCTGCAAATCTCTTTCATGGCACACAAAGCAGCATCAGATACTATGAATGAGCAACCAAATGGCAACTGAAATGCTGTGGGAAACAGGTACGATATCTGACAGGATGATGTTCCAGTTCCAATTTAGAGCCCACACAAAATTTGCAGCAAAACAAGGAAACAATGAATTAGAGCTTTTTAGAAGGGTTTTTGCTACATATTAAACTGTGATCCATGAAATCCAAGCTTTACAGTTTGCAAATGCTAAGCTTTTAACACAATCAATTGCTCTCCATGTATTTTTCAGAAGCATTTATTTATATTGTTTTTTCTGAGTAAATAATCCTTGTCACCCTGGTATTACCCACAGGCTTAAAGGAACAATCACCAGTGAGGCCAGAGCTGATTACTGTAATAATAGCTTTCTAGCCTGCTGAAATCAGGGAATTAGATGCCCATCATTTTACAGAAGACTAACTTTATGTTAGCAGAACGTGACCCCCTTGTCCTCAGTTCAGACTACAGAAAATGTCATCTCCCCCCCCCCTCCCCTCCTTTGTGGATTAGCTTAAACAAAAATAAATTACTCAGTTAAGCTTTGGACCTGATCTTTTCATGAACTAGTTTCAGTGGAGATTTGCAATACATCTACACAGGAGTCTTGGCTGTGATTGGAACCCAGTGCAAGATAAAGCTATTAACCCACAAAAGCTAAGGACACCACCATTAAAAAAACCAAAAAAGCCATCCCCCACAGCTTTCCATCTTCAACACAGAGCTGGCAGAGCAGGGTGCGGGTCTCAGCCATTTCAGAGCCCAGCAAGAATAACACACAGCTTTGCAAAGAGGTGCCAGAGGAGAGGCACAACTTACCCTCTGCTTACTGCAGGAGCAATAAATGCTAACAAAAGGTTAGGCGGACAGAAGTCATTTATAAGTTTTTAACCCTCCAGTCCAGGTGTGAATCTCAAAGACAGTAAGTTACAAGTTTATACCTGGGCAGTTACCCAGGCCCAGCCTGATACAGTCACAACTGGAGTGCTCCCTGCATCCAAGCGAGTGAGTTTGCTATTAGCTCCCGCATGCCCCCATTTTGCTGCTGTCACTGCTCTGACTGCATGTCGTTATGTCCTGCAGCTGGCAGATGACTATCAAACCCTGCTACATTCTGGATCAGCTGGGCCATGCAGAGAAATGCTGACATTTTTTTCTAGAATTACATATTCTGCATGAAAATTACAGCAGGAAAAAATTAACAAATTATTTTCTCCTCCTCTGTTTCCTACTCAACTAAATTATTTTTGGTGTGTGGTCATGGTTCCAGGTATAATTTATGCATTAAATAACATCCCCAAGAACTAATGGGACCCTTAAACTATATTTTCTGGTTGTAGCTCACCTTCTGCTATTCCCTAAAAAAACTACTGCTTTTTTCATTTGTATTTTTTGCAATCAACAAAAATTTTCAAGGCTGCATTCAATATTCTAGCTTTTGCAGAAATTTCAGGGTCATCTGACGCCATACAGAGATGTGAACGACACCTACCTCTGTCAGGCTTAGAGCAGTATTTTCTGACAAGGATTTGTTGGGCAAGCTGACAGACACGTTCTCCAGGTAGCCCAGCATGTTGTCAGGGGAGCGGAAGTTCCCTCTCTCCTCGATTAGATTAGTTATGATGGGGTGATAGGCATTTGTAGAGAGCTACAGGAGAGAGATACAATTCATCTGAAATTATTCCAAACGGCAGTCATTTTTTATTGTTTTAGCCCAAAAGGGAGCTTGAGGCAAAGCAGACTGCTGTGGTTACACATGGGAGGCTACATAAGCTGAGGGAAAAGGAAAGCACGGACAGATAGAGAGGATAAACAGAATTTACAGGCACAGCTTCGTTTTTTCATTAGCAATTCAGGCCATATCTGCCATGGTTTCCTGAAAGTCTCTGCGAACAAGAAGAAAGCTAATAGAACTTTGACACTGCAGATAGCAAGAAAGTGAAAATACACTGCAACAGCGAATTGCATGTCGACTGATTACAGCTGATTGTATGTATTCTATATATGAAAAATTAATTTTATTTAAATCTTTTTCATTAAGGATTTACTAAAGAGATGAAAACTAATTTTGTTATTGTGGTGGGATATCTTTCCTCATTTTAAAGAAAGCAAGATGAAAAATTATTAAAATGTTTTTGAGTGTCCTATGTCTTCAAAATTCATTGATGTATTTCAGAAGTTTCTGCATTTTTCCTTTTTTTTTTTTTAATATAGCAAATATTTTTATTTCACAATGAATTCTCTTTATCTGTCCTATATTAAGAGTTCTGTGGTGTTCCCATCTTCCCAGGGTGGCTAAAAATTCTCCCTATGCATATCTGAAAATGTTCATAATTGGGGTACTAAAATAAGTGCCACTAACGCAAATTGTAAAGCGAGGAGGGTCTGTAACTATATATATACACATTCTGAAATTATAGAAGAGAGTTATGAAGACTGTCCTACCATAGGTTTTGTAGTGGTCGTCACCACAGACCAAGGAAGCGTTGAAGAAAGCAAAACTTGCACACCTGGGGAAAACACATACACGAAAGAGACCGTCAGTAAACCTGGCATTCCCACTGCAGGTTGAATCAGTTCTAACAAAGTAATATATTTGCTGTTCTGTGCATTTTACTTATTTGCAGTACTGTAGCTACACAGGCTTGTTTAAAGCATTTAATTTACTGATTCTCTCATCAGTTTTATTTCGTCATCTTTATATAGACAAGCTTTGCAATGAAGTCTAAGTCGTAAGCACTTAAACCTTTGTTTGCAAACAGGAAATTTCAAGTGTTATAGCTCAATAAAAAAAGGACAACTGTACAATTAAAACATTGGCATCCATCTTCCTTCTCTAGGTCTTTCCCCAACATTTATGCAAAGTATTTATGGAAAATTTAAAAAAAAATTATGTCTTAATGAGAAATAAAAACCTGTAGGCTCTTCTGACAATTTCATGTACAACCTTGCTGTATTTCTGTATATGTGATAAACTTGGACTAGGATCATAAAGACACTGGAAAAAATGAGACTCAGGTCTCAACTATGATCTCCAAATGCTAATGTTTACTTATATCTTAAGTCTAAATTGCTTGAGTGCCAAATAAAATCACACCCATGAAGACAAGTTCAGAAAGACTTTCCCACATTAAAAAAATCTGCAAGAAATATTCAAAGCAAATGGAAATACTTTCATTGCTTGGAGCAAAACTAAGGCATCACCCTTAAGTAAAAGGACATTGGCAGAAATAGTAGTACGCTAGATATTTTGGGGCATGCTGGTTTTGCCTAAAACAAACAGGGATCAAGGAATCAAACCACAGCCTTCATTAGCAGTTTAAGCATACTGTAGATAATGTCTCTATTAGGTGTTTTTAAGTTGATTTCAAGCAGCAGTGAGGTTGTTATTAATCAGACAGGCTTTACTAATAAATGTCACCTACTAGCACTATATCCATTGAAAATTACCATACGAGCATGTCATAAATGATTTGTCAAGACAGAAAATAAACTTGATTTTGGATAGTTTCCAGTTGCTCCATTTCAAAAAATATTGATTCCTTTCTGGGCAAAGGGATTTATTGGTCATTGGCGATAGAGAAATGAAATTTTCTTCTCATCTACATCTTACCAAGAATTTGTATTTGCCAGGAGTGTGGTATTTCAGTACAATCAAACAGTAGTTGCATATATAGGACATATTTTACTCATGGATCCAAAAGGAATATAATTATTTGTTCTATTAAAAACAGGCTGTCCTATTAAGTTTTTATGTCAAACCACATTAGTCCAGCTTCAATCCTGCTTTAAGTTCTCCAAGGTCAATAAATAGGTACCAAGAATATTTTTTTTATTATTTTTTTTTTTACTATGTTGATTAGTATTGTAATAGCCATTTCTCCCTCTGAGAATGTTCTAACTCAATCCATCAAACTGGAAATTTTATAAATTCTGATCAGTCCACTACTTTGAAGAAAACAGCAAAAAATTCAATACTCTACATTCCTCAAGTGCTCCAAATCACCTGGACACTTTAACATAATATTGCCTTGAAATTCTTCACACATCAGAATATATATACCTGGTATCACTTTACATTTTAATTCCTAAGCCCCTGCAAAATACACATCAAGGTTTACTTTCAATTAAGAGGCTAGAAATTTATTTTTCATAGAAAATTGATACTTCCAGATGACCCTGAAGACCTGTGAACTAGAGGTTTAAGGAAAAAACCCAAACACCACCTAATGTCATGCAAATTGCAGTAAACTCATAAAAGCTCCAGCATCAACATCTCACTGTATAAATCAGGGAGTTTCCTATACAGCCTTCTAAAAAATCAGCATGGATTGAAAGGTAGGACACAGGCAAAATTCTGTACAACTCATTAAAAATTTAGACTTTAGCAGAGTCTGAGGCCCCAACTCTTTCAGCAGTGTTTAAAAGCTCGCTACAAGCATTAATGTCCAGGAACCAGATATTTGGAGCCTCAGTAAAGCTCTTTCCAAACTGAAGTACAGAGGAAAGCAGTACAAACGGAAGTCCTAAACAGGATTTGCATTCAGGGAAAGAGCTTTCCATGATGCCTTGATTATTTGTTAGAGTGAAGATGGGAGGGTGCGGGGCTGCAGAGGATGGTTGCTGGGAGTTCACAAGAATTCAAGGGGTTAAAAAAAAAAAAAAAAAAAAAAAAAAACAAAAAAAANAAAAAAAAAAAAAAAGAGTTCTCTCTGTATTTATAAAAGTCATACTTCTCTGACAGTGAAACAGGGAACACATATAGATGGATCAGGTCAATTTGAAAATCTGCTGCTCTTCAGTTTAGCAACATAACATTCTTTGTGAGTTACACTAAATCAAAGACTGTGATTTATGGTAGCTTTGAGTTGGATAGTGTTATAGCAACCCTAGATTGTTGTGAAAAATAAAACAGTCAAATACAGAAGTGGGGGTATTTTCCCCAACATGACCAGAACATTATAAAGTTAATAATTTATTTTTTTTTTAAGATTTTAAAACTATTTCCTGTATCAAATGAGTATTCCCCCAATCAGAATTTGTGAAGACTTTAGAAAGCACTTTTTAAAATAAAAAGGTTTTAAAATAAAAAGCTTGCTCTCAATTGGTATTATTTGTGTGGCAAAGCAAACAGATTGCTTGATTATATATACTAGATGAAGCATTTTTTAGTGACTTCAATTCTACAATTCTACAAAACTAGTTTATATTTTCTTTTTTATAAAATACATTTTGTATATACTTGATTGCTATAATCAAACCTGAATGTGAAATACACATACATTCTCATTTCCAGGCACACATCAGATGTTCTGTGTTATTCAAAGAGTTTCCATTGTGAAAATATTTCCCATGGGTTTAAAGGCACAAGAGTTATGGGTGTAACTGCTTTAGCTCTCTGTAACCTCGTAAGAATAAATGAAAGCAGGGAAACTGCCAGTGAAGCCAAACGTTCCAGACGCCCCATAACTTTATTTCTGAGATGGATGTTTTCTAATTGCTGCTCACACACAAACACTTAATAGCAACAGCCTTTCTTGTAGCGAAAATTATTATAAAGATCCATAGAATAACTGATAGGGTTTACTGGCCAGTCTTCTAAATCTCTGTTCCAATCCTGATTCTTTGCCTTTTATATTACATTTCAGCTGATAGCTTGCTTTTTAGTTGACAAGCATACATGAGTTAATAAGTCTTTATCGTTCCAGGAACTAGAGAGAGAACCATTATTATCCACATCTGCTGAAATACACTGAGTGACTTGGCTCTAAGTTACACAACAACCAGAGTGCAAGTTAGAAATACAGAGTCAGTCTTTCCTAATACTGTTCTGCCTCAAGTCTCATTATTACTCCTCTTCTCTTGATCCTAGGGGATCTAACAATGGCTGGATATGTCAGGTCTTGGTAAATTTTTGATGACATTTTAAAGAAGCTAGAACCAAGGATGAAAAGACTGTACATCCAAAGACACCTGCACATTTTGGTGACATTTATACCGGACTTTTTCTGGCTCTAAAAATTACATTCAATAGCTGAAATACGTAAAATGAACACAAAGTCTACACACTAAACAATTTTAAGTCAGCATCTTTACAGATGAATTATGACAACAGTGCATATACTCACCAATAGCAGCTGTAAAGTACTGCTCAATTTCATGGGGTGTGAGTGCCCTTTCCCATATAATGAATTCATCAAATGCTCCATTCACATAGCGCTTCGTTTGATCCCCCTCTGTCCCCGTCAGGAGATTTGCACTGGGGTCTCCGTAATCATAGAAAACTTTCCCATCTGGATCAGTTGTATTTAGAGTTCCATTGACATAGACTTTCAGTCCTTCTCTTGATTTCCAAGTAAAGAGAATATGAGTCCAATAAGGACCTGCAAAACGTTAAAAGTCACAGCAAAATCCATGAATCAATTCTATTCAGAGTCTTTCCTGTTCAGTAAGTTTTTGCTGACTTGTGCAATTCTACAAAGCTGTATAGGAAGTGCTAAGAGTGAATTATGGAATGCTGATGTCATGTATATTAATCTTTATACCCATGGGGAAGCCTATACTCTGGCAGAATGCTTGTTAGCTTTTGTCTGAACTCTAACTTGGGCCCACTGCAGTTTCATGAATTACACTTGCTAAGTATTATTGGCCAAGATTTGAAGTCTCTTCAATACTGTCTCCAAACCCAGTTCAGCGAGAACTGCATAAAGACTGCAAGGACTGGGGAACAAGCAAATAGACTAATTAAAAGTTGCCACAGTTTCTTTGTTATACTTGAGAGGCTGGAAACATAATATTAATTTTCATTTGGATAATCCACAAATGTGTGAATTATTCGTACCATTTAGCAGCTTTCCTCTTAAAATAAGATTTCTTACGCTTTATGAAACTCTGCTACCTGTGAGGTCAGAAAGTTCTATTTTACCAATGTACAGGTAAGACATCTTAAGGCAAGAAAAGATTTAGTGACTGTCATTGGCATTACTAGAAGACCAGAATTTGTTCCAGTCACTAGGTAATACTGCTCCCTAACAATACACAGTTTAGATAGAAAGAGTAAGATGTGATATACCCAAATGTTTATTAATACTATGCCATGGTATACAAAACTTGACACTTGGATAACAAAATTACCAAAGCACTAAACACCCAGTTAGTTACTAAGTAGAGTCTTAATTTAGGAGGCAGTAGAGGACAGTACATGTATTCGGTTTTAGATTGTACTGAGAACTGTCAGGGATTAACCTGCGTTCTTCAGTCATGTTTCCATCTAAGCACTCCTTAATCTATTGATATCAGCAAGAATTCCCCTTCAGAAACAACTGGAAGTTGTGTCTGAAGGTTGTTATTAAATGGAAAATGTTCCATAATACAATATCACTGTTTTTTCACTTTGTACTTTCTCTCTCTCCTCTCATCAAGCAAATTCTTGAGCACAGAGCTTTGTAGCTATTTTCATATATCCACTTCTCTTTCCTGAAGTTGTGCTCTTACCACTACAGCTCTCTGCAAGAATAAAGTAAAAAATAACAAAGAAATTAATAAAAAAAATTATAAACTTTACCTGGGGGACTAAAGCTTGCTTTCCACTTCATCATTGCATTCCCACGGGTGTAAAATTCCACTGAGCCTTCACCTTCATTTGAACAGATTTTGAAACCACTGGAAATTACTTGTCCACCAGAGGCAGGGAGAAACTTAGCCTGCTGGTCTTGAGTCTTCCAGAAAAAGGAAAATGTTACTCCTGATGAAAGTGAGAGGAGATTTTAATGAAGAAAAACAAACAAAAAAACACAAACAAACAAAAAACCAAGTGCAATTAAAAGTTTCCAATACTGTAGAATACAGAGAACAGGAATGCTTTTGAGGTCAGATCATCTGCTAACAAACAAGAACAGCATTTTTAAAATCAACAAGGCTCTAACAGTTTAAACCAAATAAATATCTCTTCCTAGGTTTCATATCACATGCGCATACCCAGGACATAGTAGTGATCATTGCTTCCTGAGTATCAGTTAAAACTACTGTTCTTTGAGCACAAAGTAATGAAGTCTTTCTTAGATTTATGCTTCCATTCCCTTTGCCTTATCTCTCCAGTCTCCTTACCCTTCTCACCCTCCTGTGATGATCCCTTTTCCTGCTGTGATCTTCACTTATTTCAAAACACAAGTTGCTCTGATATCTCCATATGCTCCACCAGCATCTACACCTTTTTTTGATGTTGACCAAATGCCAACAGAGCCAGAAATAGTACATTGACTTGTTTCAAGCTACTGATGTGCTAACTGGCTGCCAGCGTGCCCATGCTTATTGAGTAGCACCCATTGCTAATTACACTTCAATTCTTCTAAGGGTGTTATTACCCATGTTTTCACACTTCGGTGCTCCAGCAATTGCTGAAAGTAAAGAGCCAGTGTAAAAGAAAGGGATAGAAACATATGCAGGGTTGAGATAAAGACAGTTGAATATGACAAAAAAAGGAAAGTAATAATAATAGAATATACAACACAAGTGATGCACAGCACAATTGCTCACCACTCACAGACCATCAATGCCCAGCTAGTTCCCACGCCATGATCTAAACCCCTGGCCAGCTTCCCCCAAGTTATATACTGAGCATAACATCACATGGTATGGACCATCCCTTTGGCCAGTTGGGGTCAACTGTCCTGGCCACGTCTCCTTCCAGCTCCTTGTGCACCCCGAGCGTCCTTGGTGGTAGGACAGTATGAGAAACTGAAAAGTCCTTGACTTGGTGTAAGCATTGCCTAGCAACAACTAAAATATCGGTGTGTTATTAACAATATTCTCATCCTAAATCCAAAACTCAGCACTATACCTGCTACTAGGAAGAAAATTAACTCTATTGCAGCCGAAACCAGGACATCATAAAATTGAAGAGCTCTTCAGATTGCACATTAGTGAAGAAATATGGTTTCTGCAAGAAGGCTTGTTTCTTTAATAAAGGTTACCTCAAAAGGCTTGACTGAAACACAAGTAGCAACTCAAACCTCTCTTGCACTTCAGAAGTTCATAGGAGTTCTGCTGTAGAGGTTCTGCAGTCATATGCAATTACAAAGAAACTGGCTTGACTAAACAGGTCCTAAAAATGTGCATCTCAATTTATAGTACAAAGCGATAGCAATAAAATCTGAGTTCAGAGCAGGTTGAGGAAAGGTTTATGAAGTACAGAAGTGGAAGAGGTTCTGCCACAAAGAATCATAATGAATTAAGTTGGCTATGACCCTGAAGATCACCTATTCTAATCTGCCTGCTCAAAGCAGGGCCAATTTCAGAGCTGTATCCGGTCGCTCAGCTGAGATTTTAATGTTATGATGGATGCAGACTGCAAAGCCTCTCTGCACAAACCATCCTGATGCTTGGCCACCTACATGGCAAAGAAACTTCTTTCCTTAGATATAATCAGCATTTCCTGTTCTACAAGGTGCCTGCTTTGCCAGTCACATTTGTGCCAGTGCACATTTCTGCATGTCCAGGATTGTTAAGCTCCGTCTGCTTCTATAAGCACCCATCAGGTAGTTGAAGACAGCCCTTAGCCTTCCCTCCCATGTCATACTGTCCACCCCCCTAAGTCATCTGCTGGACTCACTCTGTCCTGGCAGCATCTGTCTTGTATCAGGGGACAAAAATGAGACATAGAACTTCAGATACAGTCTCATGAGCACTGAGCAGAGGGCAATAATCATTTCCCTTAACCTGTTGACTGTGCTTTGTTGACATGTAGTCAAAATATCTGTCTGGATGATTTTACAGTCAGCAGCTCTTCAGGCCACACAAACAGTAAGAACTTTATCAATTTGCTACCAGATAGCCCAACACAAGTTAATGAAGCCCTCAAAGTATTATGCATATTTCTTGTTAAAATCATAGGGGTTTTTATATGTTTCATAATTGTATGATTAAAGATGGATATGCCTCAGAAAGCTCACTTCAGTCATCAGAAATATTCTCCCCCACACTACTCTCCCAAACATAATTTTTTTATATTTCACATATTCTTTTTGTCACATTAACTTAGCACAAAAGTTTGAAATTATATTATTGCACAATAAATAATTTAACTATGTAGTAACTCCCTGCCTAACTGATCTGTTTATCCACATGGCAGCACCTGTCAATTTACATGATTCCCTAAATGCTTTATACACGATAAAATAATCACCATGGAAGCATTAATCAATTATCATTGGCCTCCTAGAAATCAAACAGTGTAGGAACATCATCAGTCTCAGTTTGCTAGTTCTTAATGGATACGTGTTTAAAACTATAACTGCTGCGAACTCCCAACTGAAGAATTTGAGGTCTGTTGTACCTTCATCAGCAGATAAGCCTGGGTTCATATTTCAGCTGTTTTATCACACCAGTAACAGGTTGAAACACTGATCCAGCCCTCTTCCCAAAAACCCATGCATTTCCCTTGTATCTGCACACCATCCTTCACCACCCTGGTGAAAGGGCCACCAAGCTCAACTGTGTTAATCTAGTACGACTACTACTGCGATTCCTCTGTCAAAGTGTCTCACAATCTTTTTCCAGTGCTTCACCACATTTCTGAAAGGTATGGAAGAGCTGCTGTTTCTTCTTTACAGGCTGAGAGATGAAGTTAACATGACGTAGACAGACAGACCTTTACACAGCGTGTCTGCAGTGGAGCCAGTTTCCCTCACCTTTGACTGTCTATCCTAGTGGACTGCCCTGTAGCCGCTGATCATCCTGTAGCCACAAGAAAACTGTGGGTCTAAATTCTCCTTATGCATACTTTGGTTCATGAATCATAGAATGGTTTGGGTTGGAAAGGACCTTAAAGATGATTTAATTCCAACCCCCCTGCTACATGCAGGGACACCCTCCACTAGAAAAGCCGAAGCTAAAAATAAAAATTAAAGGCAGGTACACAAACACACAGCTTTATGAAATGCTATATTGTGCATAGGGCTGCTTTTTTAATTATTTTTTTTTAATTTCATCTTCACATATGTTGACTAAATCCAACTTCTACTGCATTCAAAATAACGATTATGAGAATACTCCCTTGCATCTTTCACAAATGTTTCTTTTGACCTAAAATGCCACTTTCTTCTCTTCACGTTTTATCTACTCAATGTTTCAGTGTTTTATGTTTTTAATGTTCTTGTTTATGAGATACTGGGAGTGCTCTAGTACTATAAAAATAATTTATTCTGATTATTATGTTATACTATAGATGTAGAAATAATATGACTTAGCGATGATTTTTATTTCCCAGTGGTATGAAAAAAAAAGCATGAAAAGATACAACATGTATCAGAAAATGTGCCTGTAGTAGGATGCTGAATTACTTTTTCTAATATTCTCAGGTAATAGCCATGTACCATCTGCTTTCTGAGTTTCTCCTACTTTCTTGGAAAATTAATACACAAGTACTTGCTATAGCAGCTCAGAAATAATAATAATAAAAAAATCTTATTTCAAATAATGTTACCCTTTTGAAGAATGGCCTAAATCAATAAGAGCATGACAATTCAGTGTTAACAATACTGCTTAAGCTTAAGGGCTGCTGGAGTTTGTGTATAGAAAGCCCCCATTTTCCACTGATCCTTCCATTTCTACTGAATTTTAAATCTCTAGTCAATGTTCTATGCTAGTGACTAGTTGTACATTTGGTTTGACAGTATATAGTTTTAATCATCTTCTGTAATCAACATATTGTTAAGCCTGTGCCTCCTATTTGACCTGTCACTTTGTGATCCCAGCCCAAGAAGAACGAAGAGAAACAGAATGAAGATATTTAAGCACCTACAAGGACAAATGGATTCCAAGACACCAGAGACTTAAAAACTTGATCATTTCTGAACATAAATCTAAAAACCCCCACCATTCCTGCTAAGAGGCCACACTGAAAAACTGTGTCCTAAATTTGAAACCTGTAGGACAACTTTGCTTGTGAAACTGCATTTCTTGGAGGAATTAATCTTGGTGCCACAGGCAAGATTTTGGGCACTGTAAGCTTATTTCTGTATTTGTTGAAATTAATTATACTGTAGATCATTGATCTGAGTAGCTTGTGATTAGTTCTAACCTAAATTGCAGTTAGAAAAGACTACATTTTCAGCAATCAACAGTCAATTGTTTTAAAACTCAATAAAGAAAAGTGTCAAACTAGACTTTTAGAGTTTATTCCAATCAGAAAAGAAACAATGATTGAGTTACATAAATTGACAGCAAAAAAGCAAGCAGTAATTAATGAATTTACAAACCTTCAGGTCCACAAACTTCTGGATTACTAATGCAAGAATTTTGATAGCTTCCAAAGAAGAGAAAGGTAACTCCTTTCTTTTCAGTGACGTAAATTCCTTTGTTCACCATTCCTTCTACAATATCTAAAGGAAAAGCAAAAAATAGTTTAACATTTATATAAAACAAAACTTCCTGAAAACATGATTTTAACAGACTCATGCACCTCATATGTTTATCTGGTCCCAACTATAGGTTTGCTTTTCTTGGGTTTTTGTTGCTGTTGGTTTTTGTTCAAGTTTGGTGGGGATTTGTTGGTGGTGTTTGTTTTTTGGTTTTTGTTTTGTTTTTTAAAGAACCATACAGATAACTCTTTCATTTCAAATTTGTAAGAGTTATACTCATGTCTGTCACTCATATTCTTGATTAACTAAGACTGCTTGACAGAACCCATATAGCCAGAAATTATTATTTAATCTGAATAAACCTTATGCTTTCTGGAGTTCTGAATACCAGACAGATCATAGAGGTATTTCTATCTTACTGTTAGGCTGACTTTGTGAAGAAATTCTTTAATCTATCAAAATAACAGCATTGGGTTCTTTTCATTTTTCTGAAAGGGAAATTTTGTGATCAAAAGCCACTTTTCATTAGAAAAAATAATTCAATGAAATATACTTGGCAAGCTATATTCAAAGGGCAGAAATGTATATCCTTTTCAGACATCCTTTGGTATGGCATCATTATCATTTGAAAACTATTTCTTTGTCTAACATGGATAATGACTAATTGTCTTGTGATTTGATTGTGATTTTCTTGTGTTCCCTACTAAAAAGCACTGTTGATTTATCTCCTACCAGCTAAAGAACATAAGCCTTCTTAATATAAAAAAAATAAACCATGGCAGTTGTTTATTATAGAAAACCTCACTAAGGTCTGAGAGTCCAGCTGACAGATGATGATGGGAAATTCATTTCTTTTGTCCCAAGATAAAAAGGACTAATTTTAGCAATGAAGACAATAGGAAATCACAATCAAAACCCAAAAGAACACAGAACATTCTAGCATCTATGTCTGAGCAGACAGAATGTAAATATTCAGTTTGGAATTTCATGTTAATGCCATTGTTTGTGATATTTCTGCAAGGATTGTGAAGAGTCAGGATCTTGGTTTTAAGACCCTTCTCTATAATTTCTGCTGAAAAAGTGTTATGAGAAGAGTTGCTCCAAGGGAAACACAAGCAATGAGAATACAGTCTTTTCCTGCTCTCATGTGGAGAAATTGCCAACTAAGAGCTGTTCGGTATTTGAAAATCTAATGAGATCATAAGGGAAATGAGGAAGGCACACAAATGGTCTAAAACATGTGAAGGGTGGGACATAAAGGACTTCTCTCTGTATTTGTCACTGTACATCTACCTGACTTAACAGAAGCCTTTTGCACAGCCGAGTACAGCACACGTCACGCCAGAGATGCATGTTCAGTGCTAGGGACAGACCATCTATCCAGATGGATAATCACAAATACTGTTGTCATCACTGCTTTAAGATTGTGCATCCCTTTATGCAATGGGGGATGGGCAAAAGGGCATCTCATTTTCAAACTGTAGACAACCATTAGGTATGAGGACAGCAGTCACAGTGCTGGCCCATGTGGGAGATACCCTCACTCAAGGAAACAGCAACAGCATGATGTAGCCCTCAGTGAATGTATGTACAAATATTCTCTTAGTTCATTCCAAATATCAACACAAATATCATAGTTTTCATGTATCTTCCCCTCCCTTTGAGTAAGAAGTCATTAAGTTCTGTCTCGAATTGACAGATAAAATTTAGTTTCTTTTAAGAATTGTAGCGTGTATTATGGAGTGAAGCAAACATTTTTAAGTTCTTCTTGAGTCACTTGAATTCTAAGTTAATCTAACCAGAATAAATCCCATAAAGTAACGCATTCCTGCTTCCATAGCATTTCTTTTGCCATTGATGTCACTCTTTTTACTGTTGATAGTTAATATATCTTATTATGTGAGAACCATGCAAATAGTCTATAAAGCAGATAAGTGAGGACTGAAAGGAATTAGGGTCATTTGAAGTTCATTATTAATAGAGTTCACATTTGCCAGCATACTTTTACTGTTAGAGTAGAAAAATAGTGCGTTTAGCCTTCTAATATAAACCTCCTAGTATCTGAGCAGCCCAAATGACAGTTCAACCATTTCCATCCCTTTCCTTAGGTCAGATTTTTGAACAACTAGATGTGAGTTAATACCCAATTGTAAAGTGACAAGAGGTCATATTTCAATTGCACCTACACAAGTATACATCTTAGTGACTTAATTTAAATTACTTTAAGCTTATGTTGGTATAGATGTAACTAGTTTCCAATCTGTCAGGTTTCTGACTGGAGACTTGCCATTTTCCATTCTTCCTTTTATCTCCTGGTGTGTTGATGTAAAAAACAATATATATATGTGTGTGTGTATAATATATATTAATCTCATTAAAAGGACATACATATGCAGCTTTTTTCCTTACTTTAAAAAAAAACCTAACAAAACAAACCCACAAACATGTTAATCAGAAATATCATTATTGACAAGATCTGACTTCCAGGCTTTTAAAATTTACTTGTATTTGTCTTAATGTGTCCTTTAAAAATTACTATGAAATGGTGAAAAACAGATGGTTTCTTTTTCCTCTTAACCTTGAAAGATGAGGTGGGGGGAAATCAACCTATCTGATCTTAGATGTTCCTCTGAAGTGTCATCTCTGTTTCTTTTAAGTTTAATATAAGTATTTTAAGTTTTGGAGGATTGCTGGGGCCTCTCCTCCCATGATCTGCTTAGCATGGGGAGATGCCTCACAGGTAACATTGCAGGAGTGCTTTTTCAATAACGGATGCCATGTAAGCATAAATAGACCTTTACCACTTGACCCAAAACTCAGCGTTAACTTTGAATCCAATGTTACAAGAACCATCCAAGCTTGACAAAAGGAGAACAAAAAAATATGTAAAATCCTCACCTACAGTTGCAGAGAAGTTAGAGTAGGCAGAATCATTGGTATATACAAAGGTAGAGTTATGGGAAGGAAGCACAGTGAAGTTGTGGATTCTTAGAGCTGGGTGGAACAACAAAAGAAAATAAGCAAATAAGCAAAACAATGAATAAACACAATCAGTAATGAATTGACCAGTTCATATCTCTCAACATAGTACAAGTCACAGATGTTGATCAGTGGCATTTAAAAGGACCATACAACCACTTCTCCAAGGACTTGTGTGCATGTGAACATTGAATTCTTGAACTACCTAAGTAAATAAACTATCACTAAAACAATTTTTTTTGTTACAATAATTGAGGAGAAAATACTATAAAAAAATACAACTGCAGATGAAGGGCTCTGAAATATAATTACAGAGTTCCTTACCAGCATGACTATAACAAAAATCACTATACTGGTGAAAAAGCAATTCCAGTCCCATGTCTAGTTCTGGGCTCCCCAGTACAAGAGAGCAAGTGCAGCAAAAGAAAAACAAGGGGCTCAGGGATCTTATTAATATATATTAACACCCCACAGGAGGTATAAAGGTAGCACCAGACTCCTCAGCTCTATCCAGTGAACAGATAAGAGGCAACTGGCAAAAATTAAAATACAAGAAATTCCATCTAAACATAAGAAAAAACATATGACAATAAAATTTTATTTTCTTTCTTTTTTTCCCCCCCCTTATTTTGATAATTTACAAGTATCTTGCACACTAATTATTTACCCTGGGCAGGCAAATGGAGCTTGATGGAAAGCCTGTGAAAGTAAATAGACACACATTGATTTGGGATTTAGACCAACTGAGCTCACAAAAGGGAAAGGCAAATGCTCTTCAAAAACAGAAGGCACACAAAAACCTCAAGAGAAAAAAATGTATGGAAAACAAAGGGTCAGATGAAAAAACCTCAACACAGCCACTTCTTTTTTGATTTAAATATATTAAGTTGATTGTTTCCCTTCAATTGCTTCTACTGCTGAGATAACAAAAAAATTAATTTGCTGACACGCTCGCTCAGAACACAAACGCATTGAGAGATATAAATCTGGCTTCACACACAGCGACTTCAACAAATAAAATGGATTAACATGATGGACAGATTATGATGCTTCAAGGATTTAAGAGGAGAAACATGGAATGAAAATAATCGCATGATATGATGAGTAGAAAAACAAGAAAGACTAGCAATAAACAGAAGAGTTGTGTAATCAGAATGGTATCAAAAACAAGCAAATTGCCACCTGCATTAGATTATAACAATAAAGAAAAGGGGTTTTTGTATATCAAAGTCAAATATCAGATAGATACATAAAACTTCTGCTGGAGGCAGTTGAAATACTATCTGTATATTACAAGACGCTAAATATAAGCGACTGAGAAGAATTTCAACTATCCACTACAACATTAAGGAAAGAATTCAACATTGTCAGAATTACACTGCAGAAAAAACTTTTGGCTACTGGCATCCTCTGCAAATAATAGTGCGACAAAGTCCTCCAAACTTTTTTCAGCAAAGTCATACAGCTGGCTCATTTATAAAGTTATTTAACACAGTGTCATAATAGGAGTCAAAGGAGATTGCTCATGTGAGCCAGCCCTATTTCTGTAAGTCAAGGTTTGTGGAATCAGGAACTTAATATATTCTGCTTGATCTCTTCCAAGATATAACTGAAGAGATTTCTGAACTTTGCTGAATTAATGTAATCTAGCATAATTTGAAAAAAAAAAAATCTAACATCAACTGCCATTTTTTCAAGAGCTATATTTTATATATCGCTTTCAAGCACTTTCAAAACAACATCTTTGTAACGAGTGCCAAAAAATAACAGCTATCAAGTGCTTTACTCTTCTTGAAACTACATGAAGTCCAGTGTCAGAAAATTACTTTAACACAGTGTTAGAGAACTCATATGGTAAACTTTTTGTAAGTCAAATTATGATTCTATTGAAGTCCATGGGAATGCTGCCATCAGCCTCTAATGAGAGCAGAATATTGCCATTATTATTTCTGGTCAGCCGATTTCATTTCTTTCAGAAAATTTGTGGAAAGATGGGTGAAAGTTTAAGCTAAAATACTTGAACACCTCCAGAATAAAATACTTGAACACCTCCAGAATAAAAGGTTTTAGATATTTATGGATCTTTTTCCCACTTAGGAATAGAGATTGATGTTTGCCATTTTTGTATAGTAAATAGCAATAACTTTGCACTTTCGTAACATTTTTCATGTAGGGTTGTAAAGGTCTAACTGCTGATTTAATCTTCTGCAATGATCTTTCTAGGTAAAGATACTACAGTCACCAGGAGTAACACAGCAGCTACCCCCTTGCACTAGTACAAAACAGTTTAGCTCAACCGCTAAGGTCATACAGCTATAGTGTGAGAAAAACTGGGGAATATACATCACCCAACTTGGAATTGTCTCAAATATCAGAAGAGAAAAAATAGTTCATGTGAAAATTGCTAAGGGACCTTTGAGTCTCAGGAGGCAGCAGAGCAGAGCTGAAAATTTCATGAGAGGAATGGCCCTGCACACACATGATGCTGCAATGGGATACAGCGGTTTGGTCGAAGCTCCGTTAATTGCATTGTCAGCACATCCCGAGGAAGCCCCCATCACCTTTTTTGCTCCTGATGCGAAACATCAGAACCAGAAAACTGCTGAATGCAGACTGCCTTTTAATATCACTCCTTCTGGGATCCTGCAGTCCTGACACCTGGCTTTTTCAAATCAGTGAGAGCTTTGTCTTATCAAACCTCTCTTGGTTTTGCCCGATTGGAAAAAATTTCTGAACTTATGCTGCAATACCACTTAAGGAAATATCCAAAAGCTGATAAAAATGAGTAAGAATTAATCAGATAAGAGCTTACACTTCTCTTTCTATGGATACTATGTGCAATTCTGAAAAGTGCCTGAAGAATTTGGGCATTTAACTTCTTCCAAAAAGCAAAAAGAAGCAGGCATCTTCACTGCTGGCACAGCCAAAGGTCTCAGTCATTGAATGTATTAGTTTATGTTATGCATGTACCAAACCAGCTAATAACAATGTTATTTCAATGACTCTTTGGATCATAAACCTTTTCTCTTTATAACCTTAAGAATGCATAGGTAGTCCATAAAACGTCTGAGAATACTCTATAAAAATCCGTTCACAAATACAATACTATTTGGATATCAGACCACTGCAAAAACATTAACTGAAAAAAATATTTCAACTGCTGTAGTACAAAAGCTAACCTCTTCCATTTCTCCTGTTCCCTTTCTACTTACAGATCATCACAAATACTTAGGTTATTTTCATTGTCAACAAATCCTTTGTCTACCTCCATTCGTATCCCGAAACTCATGAATTCCATCCACATCTTCCAATGGCCAGTAATGGGAAGCTGATGCGAGAACTTTGAATCCTTTCAAGAAACACAAATGAAAAGGTTATTAAAGTAAGGACCAACAAGAAGTGTAACAAGAAGAGAACAATAAAGGAGGTCAATAGGTTAAGTAAAACAAGATATTTTATGTAAATCAAGTACGGCACATAAATGAGATCATAAATCAAAACAGCAGAGTAGATTAAAGCCATATATCTGATTGACCACTGCAGAAAACCTATTTTTCAAACGCAACTGATTTTTATTTTAATTGCACTTAAAATGTGCAACAATCTCTGACTAAATCTCTGCTAGCATATGAGGCAGCATTCATTGAATAACAGTTGAGGAGTCATTTAAGAATAATTTCAAGATTTTAAACACGTAGTGGATAGTGCAAAGCAGTGAGAAAGGAATTCACAAGGGAAACGTTTAGCCTCTGTAGCATACTACCTCTGCTTCTGTCTCCTCTTGACAGTTCAAGGGAGTAGAAGATGCTAGATTGTTCCCAGCAATTTACCCTCTTCTCCAAAACTCACTAGAAAACCAGTGCAACACCTTCCGGTGATGTTAATCCAAGTGTTTTTTCACCTTTGGTCTTCTATGGAAAGACACTAGTCAGACATTGCAAGCAGTACTCAGTGAAAGAGCAGCTGCAACATGGGTGAGAGTACAGGTGCCTGCAGAGTTGTTACTGCAGTCTAGCCTCCCTGATGTCTCCAGGTAACTCTCACCTTGAGAGAGTCATATAGCAGAACTTAAACAGAAACAATTTGATGCTCCTCAAGAGAAGGAGTTCCAGAACATTAAGTAACATATAGAAAAGAGTTCACTCCTCCCCTCACGACATTAGCTACTCCTTCAGAACCTTCTCCACTACACCAAAACCACAACAACTGACAAGAACATTTTGTTTTCTTGTCCTCCTTCGCAACAGGTGGAGAAGCTGACAAAAGCAAAACATCTGCTGGTTTCCATTGGCAGATTTATCTGCACAGTTGAATTGATGAGTTTGAACAGATTTCAGATGTGACTACTCAAACCTGATCAGAAACAGGCTGCCCAAAGCAATCAAATTTTGTGTTAAGATAACAATTCTATTTTAAGGGTAGAGTATTAATAATGTAGGAAAACATGAATTGTAATTTCTTATTATCTCATTAGCTGGAAGAAATTCCTCATTCTCAAAATAATTAATTTAAACAGCTCTGCTGAAATAAATTTATAATCTTCTATATCTAAGAAAGTTTTAGAAGGTTGCTACAGATATACAGAAATTTCACTGTGAATGCAAATGTGTTTTGTTGACCATCATAGCATATCAGCCTATTAGTTTGAGTTAATCTTTTCTTTGAGGGGGCAAGGAGGGGGGGAAGTGACACAATGGACAACAGGTACAGAGAGAACAAGTATTTCTACTACACCATAGCTAGGTCTTTGCCCTACAATCATTTTTCATGCCCAAGCAATCTTTCAAGAACCTGAGGTGCAAAGCTGAGAGACATAAGTTTCTTAAAAACCACTTCAGCTGTCATACGCCAAAAGCTTCCTACACTTAGTATGCAAATTAAAACAAATCACAAGCAGTGTCCTTTGACATTTACAGTCTATCCCACACCTTTCTTCACTCTTGAGATTAAAACAGCTTGCCAATTTGACAATTATTCTGTCATTTTAACATCATGGATACAAACAGGATTTCTTTATCATGGATATGAAGGTGCAAAAATTTTATTTGCATCCTTAAACTGCCTAGCCCACACAGCGGAGATCAGTTTGATGTCCTCCATCCTCATGGTATAGTTTCAGAGCTGTAACACAGAGAGGATCCTAACATTTTCTTCAACAGTGTAAAGCTGATAAAAATGGCTAAACATCACAACAAGGAATTGTAGATCTGAGAGCACAGAACTAAGAAGTTCTGCACCTTGTGAGGATACATGAACTACTCAGACTTGCTTCTAAACTCAACTATACCAAAGATATCTAACAAATGATTCATAATTGACCAGGATCTATTATTGGCCTACCTAACTATAAGTGTTGGCAGTTGTCATGTAGGTTTTCCCACAGAAAGAGAGCATGAATATAAATAGATAAGATGGGGGTGTCTTTAGAGAAATGGATTAGATTCTATGGCTATACATTTCCTTGAATATTTGGAAGATACAGAGAAAGGCACAACTGCTAACAAAAGGAGAAAGCTACTGCCAACGTAAGAGAATAATGACTGAGAATAAGCATATACAAAACCCGGTCTGAGAATTCCAGGCAACCCAAGCTCAACTAAGCTGAGCATGGCAAAGCACACTGAGGAAACGGGATATAAGAACAAGATTTTTTTGCATTTACATAAATTAAATCTGGGTATGTACTTAATTCTATCTTCAAAGAACATATTCTGGCTGCTGCAAAAAGAAATGAGAGTTATAAATTTCTATGGTATTACGAGCATCCACATATGCTAATGTAACTCCATCTGACTTTCAAACTACCGGTTCCATTTGGCATAGCCCAGAACATGCCTGCTGTTCCACAGTGTGCTTATATGCAAATATCTCTTGCTCCTATTAACATCTCCCTTTCATATCAAGGAGAAAAAAAAAAAAAAAAAAGATTAATGTTTAGAGGTGGTTAGGGGAAAAAAAAGAGAAAAATACAAAAGAAAAATCCTGGAAGAAGATTATTTTATGCCAAAAAATTGTGTCACAATGTGGCACAAGTATTTTAGTAGCAGCATCACAACAAAGGCATTGCCATGGTTGGCATCAAACTCATAAGAAGCTGCTATATTAAAAGGAGCTTACATGTAAAAGCTAGAAAAAAAATGAGAAAAAAAATGGGAAGGGAAATAGATATATGGCAAAGTGAATTGCCTAGAGCCACGCTGCACGCCAGTGGCTTTCCCAGCTCCCAGTTCTGAACTATATAAAGCCATATTGTTACCCCACTTCCAGCCAAGCAGCCCTAAGACCTCCTCTGAAAACAAATACCTGTTGCCTTGAATTCAACTTATACCTACAGTATCCTTTCAATAGGTCACTACTCTGCATTTAGAGCAAAATCACAGGACTTGTTTACAACCTAGTTCAAATCCAGAAAGCACCACTCGCAGTTATGCTTCCCCACACACACTATACTACAACATAAATGTTGTTTAACTTGCCCCCTTATTGCTAGGGGCCTTTCCCCCCCCCCTCATTGTTCCCTCAGCTAGAAGCCAGTGATTCTCATCTATAGGAAATGAGACTGTATTTCTCTGGTTTTGAGTGAAGGTTGAACAGAAAAAAAAAAAAAAATCTAATTGAGCTGAAGCTACTGCAATACCAGACAACACAGCTTTTCCACATCACACTGTATTTTACTTTGAAACTAATTGCATATGGTTAAAACTGAAAAGCACAAAGCAATACATTAATTTATAAAGCAGTAAAATTGTACTTGTACACCACCATGAGGCTTGAGGTTAAACTATATAAAAAAGGATTCTGCAGTTACACACTCAGACCCCAAATAAGCTTTGAGTAAGTTTTTTCTACATTGAAAACAGATGAGAGATCCTTAACATGCTCTATAACTGATTTAAACTTAAGCATGAAGGCTGGGAGGAGGGTAGATGACTTGAAGACATGCCAAAGTACTGCAAAGTATATAAGTTGGCATATCTAACTGTAAATCATTGAACTGAAAGTGCTGAACACTAAGACGTTGAGGGGGGGAAAAAATAGTCTGTGTAGAGGTCTGATTCAGAAACTCATGCTCAAAAAAACTAATAAGCAAACAGTGTATACAGGATTTTTCTGCCTACCAAATACAAACCATTTTCTCCAAATATATTTCCATGCAGAATATTTAGTAGGTAGGTTACTGAATTAGAAGAGACTGGAACAGTCTGATACTTTAGACTTTATTACATTTTTAATACAGAGCTGACATTCAAATGTAGCATCACAGTTTCTTTGGGGCTACTATGAAAATGAAAAATATAAACTGAAAAAGCAAATAAATATTTAAGCACACTGTCAAAAAATGTAAATAGAACATTCCTTACCTGGGTGTTTGGATAGCTGGGAATAGTTTCCATACACCTGCACATAAAATATTACATAATGAGACATAGTGAGGCAAAACTTGCTAAGAGGAATCCAAATATATCTCAATACTGACCATATCTGGAACATTACCTGATATTTGTACTGAAATAAAATCAGCAAAGAATAATGACAACAGAGCAGAGATAATAAATTCTCCATGGTCTATTTAAGGTTAAAAGTACAACTGAAATGAAATTCCTGTAAGATTTCAATCATAAGTTTTCCTTTTAATACAAAAAGTATCAAAGGGACGTTTTCCATGCAGGTTCAAAAAGTCTGTTCCTTCAGCGATGGTAAAATATCCTTCCAGACCCTTTAAGTAGTATTTGCTTGCTTCACACTTTGATCTCCTCATTTAACTATAAATAAATTACCGTGATTGGAGGAAAATTAAAAGAAACGTGCATCAGATCCGAAAGTTGTACTGTTCCATGGAAAGAAGTCAAATATTTCTGTTACAAGCTGTGCCAAAAAGAAAAGATCTTGTTTTCAACTTTCTTCCTATGGTTGTCTTTTTCTTTCAATTACTTTCACATTGTCAGAGATCTGAAGCCAGTTTTGGTTTTGCTAGCAAGAAAATGTACTTCCTTATAGCACATAGGGAGTATATCTCTCACTATTTCCTCAGAAACCGAGCTGAAAAGAGTTGCTAACTCCTTGCTTGTCCAGCTCACATTTGCACCTCCATCCCAGATCTTTTTGGGTGGAGAGCAAGTCTGAGTGATGTCATGCTTTCTTCTCAAACTTTGTCCCATTCTGGTACTCTATTTATATCACGTTGCTGCTGTCTCTTTTCTGGGTCCTAACACCAGCCAGCTAGGAGCAAGTGGAAACAAGTCAATGCGCTTCAGCAAACAGATAAAAGAAATGACTGCTCTTAGCAATCTGCACACTGGAAGAATCAAAGCCAGAACAAGTGTTTATAATTCAAATGCTTAAGAAAATTAAAACAGGTTTTGGACAGAAATTTTTTGAAGGAAAACTAAGATCTATTTATTAAAATCATAGATTGTATTTCATCTAAAAAAAAGTATGACTTTAAAAAAAATACTCATTTAAGTCGCATGGCATTCCAAAGGATTAATTTCACTATTTCCCTACCGAGAAGGGGAAACTGAGGCACTAGCCATTTCACTGATTTGTTCAAAGTTGCACAACAAAAGTACTAAAAGAACTAGAGATACTTCTATAGTTACCAATTTATTTTTTAATAAAAAATAATTACATTTAAGTATTTTTATAATTTCCATATCAACCCCTTCTTTATCCTGACACGAGCCATTTAAAGGTGATGTAGGCAAGATCAGAAGCTAAAAATCTGAACCAGACCACGCTAATATCTCAGCAAAATTCAAATTACTTTATTTAACTTTTCTTTTGCCAAAAGTTATGTCAATAAACTCTTACTTTCAGCCCCAGATGCTTACACATGCAGCAAAACATTCCCTGCCTAAAATCAATGGACACACAAGATACCAGTGTCCAGAAAAGTGATCGCTTGTTGCTATGCATGCCAGGGCCCCTCTACGACTTACCTTCTGACCTTCACCATCCTTCCCTCCCCACCCATCCATGTCCCGGCTCAGCCCCATCTCTCCACGTCCCTGTGTCAGCCTGTATTTGCCTGGTTCATTTTCTTAGCTCTATTCCTTCCAAGATGTTAGCCCTCTTACTTGTCTACTTCTTAATCACAACTTCTGAACCAAACTCTTGACTAGAGTTGATTTTAACTTTTAGGATGAAACAGTTTGCCGCTGACAGTTTATATAGAGATTAAACAGCTGGAAGCCCACCAAGGTTGGTATCAGCTGTGGCCCTGATTTACCCAGCTGGCTCCCCAGGTGAATATTGAACTTCCAAAACTTCTTGGTGGTAACTAGCTCCTTGCAGACAACTGGTGAGTAGATGGGACTCCAGGGTCTAAGGACTGAAGAGATCAAAATTAATTTTGGAAACCTTAAGATGTTCATGTGGCATGAATGCTTCAACGTTATCAAGTTTTAATATTACAAAATTTCAGTATCAAAATAAAATGTGTATTATTTTGTAACCCTGATTTAGAACCTACAACAAAATAGTTTTAAAAAATTTGAATTTCAGTTCCTACAAAAATTGAGCTTCCCATTTAGTTATAAGCAGTCTGACTTTTGCCTATTTCCCTCTCCCTCATTACTGTTAGCCACAAACTCCTATATCCTGAAGGAAGAGAAGTACTGTATAAACCCTAGGAATTCTGTATCACATACTAACAAGTAGAGCCACCCTTAGAAATAATAGAGAGCTGCAGCTAAAAATCCTGAGAAAAGCTAAAATGTAAGAAGAGAAAGACAGGAATTTGAAATATTTGCCAAGAGGGGCCTGTCAAGGGAAAGAATATGCTTACCAAAACAATTGTGAGAATCCAAGCAAACATGTTCGCTGCCAAAAATTTTTGTGGAAACACTAAATTGCAAGCAGACATTGGAGATTATTTGCAGAAACAAATTCTGAATTTATTCCTGTGATCCTCTGGAAACCTGATCTGAGAAGTCACACTGCTCCCACCGCAGACCAGAGGCAGCACCGGGCATCTCGCGTGCAAACCAGAGTAACTGATCTAATGCTCGGAAGACAAACAGTCACAGAGGATTGCTCTTGAAGAACCTGTGGATTAAATAACGTTCATTTGAAGTACGTGCACGTCAATAAAAGCACAAAGGTCCGCACATGCTGGGTAACAGGGCAGCCTGCGCTAAGCCCGCTGGAGAGGTTTCTCCCCAGCCCAGCTCTCCCACCCCGCTGCCCTGGGGCCCGGCTAAGGGAGCAGGGACGGAGGAAACCGTGGCCCCGTGTTACAGCACTGGGGGGGCCGTGAAAGAACTCTAGATTTTCTGTGCCACTTGAGCAGAGCGCAGGAAAAATGCCATGGAGGACCTGCTCTGCAGCTCAGCCGTTTGCTGACAGGTAGAATGGGTTCCCCAAACAGCAGGGACAGCCTGATGATCTGTAGCCACAATCAGAGGCTCGCAAACAGCACAGGGAAATTATACGTCCCAGGTTTCTCTCCCATATTTATTTTTTTCTTCCCTTTTTTTTGGGGGGGGGGAAGGGAGGAGAAGTGGGTGGTGTTTGAAGACAAAGTTCTAACAAAAACAAAAGATTAATCGTTACGATACGTGGCGGCTGTGTCCGCTGCAACATTTTCACAGCAATGCAACTGTGACCTATCATGCAATAACTAAACTTAACTTTCAGTTTCAGCTTTCCTTGTTCACCTTGTGTTCATTCAGGATGATTATATTATTGAAACATAGGATTAGCTGTAGCCACCATTTACCAGGAAATTAAAAATAACCTGAAGTTAAAAAACTTTATTGCTAACTATGTAAATATAAGCAGAGAAAATAATCCTATAAAGAGTTTTTTACACTGCAGAAGTCAAGCAATCTGTAATACAGATTTCTTCCTTTGTTTTCATTGGACTCATTAGCTTCCCACAAGAGAGCTGGTGCATAATTAGGACTGAAGTGTTTTAACAAATATCTCAGAAAGGAATACTTTAAGAATAAATCCAACAGCTAGATTTTGTAAAACATCTCTAATACCACATTCACTACTAGTACACCAGTAAATATTCTGGATTAAAATGACTCCCTGGACAAACAATTTCTCTACTGGCAATAGAAATTACGTACAAGGTGGTTACAGCTGATACATCACCAGTCATCTGCTTGGATCTGTAATTTTAGTGCTAACTTTTCTGGCTTGTCAGGGACATCCAAAGTAAGTAGTTGTAGAACTGATTTTATTTAACTTCACTTACACACAAAAAACTCACCCCACAGTTTTATAAACTAATTCAGCTGTCCTTTGTTATAGGGAACATCCAGGACAACTCTACCAGCTCTTTTGGAACTATTCAGATGTGTACAGCTGCAATTTGATTACATTTGCACATCCACAAGGAACCAGAACAAGAGCTTATGCAAAAACTTACCACCTTCTCAATGCACATCTTTATACTAATAACAAAAATAACTGTGCTGGTACAAATTATTTACTCCCATAACTCTAAAACAGAAGCATTTTCCCAGATAAAGAGGTCACCTCTAACAGACTTTACTACCTTTTCTTTATATAATATTATCCCAATGTAAAATCGCAAGCTCATACCAAGTATGAGTTTTGGTGGGGTTTTCTTTTTTTCATTTAATTAGCTTTTTTGTGATGAAAAAGTCGTTCCTAAACCTATGAAGCTGGCCTTGCACAGGAATGTGGCAATTAGAGGGTCTTGCATTAGCACTCAGATCAAGTTTGATATAGTCACTAACAAAGCAGCACATTGGTACTGTATTTACAAACTCTTGCAGTGCTCACCCTCAAGAGGAAGGTCAAAGACTTGGCAAACAAAGTTCTCCCCCTCTAGTTGCTGTGCAAGGACGAAATACAATGAGGAACAGGGTGAAGAAGCTGTCCTTGCTGATAGCCGCTCTCCCAGCATTTGATGGAGAAGCGACCTGTGTCATTCACCTCATCCTTCTTTGATTTGTGCATCCCTGTCTCACAACCTCTGCCTGGATTCTGCAGTCACCTTCCTAAACCGGGAACTGTGCCCTT
>VXBL01005970.1:2511440-2527737 GCA_013400195.1 Aramus guarauna | reverse complement strand
CCCCCCCTCCCGCCAAGGTTTAACTGGCTGCAACCAAAGCCACTTGACCATAGCTTGAACGCCCAGGACCAAGAATTAAATTGACAGTACAGTTTACAGGCAAGAAAGGGAGTTCAAAACTCTTATTTCTTTCTACTAGCTAGATCTCATGTATTCAAAGGCTGTGGGTATCAGTACCTGCAATGCAGTCTCAAAGCTGTCTCTTCCATTGTGTGGCTCATTTCAGCTTTTCAAAGGAGCCATGGCTTGGTCTACACCAGCTGTATCGAATTCACTGGGACAACGACTTCCTTGAATTTTAAAAACAGCTGTCACCATATCATGACAGACAGGTCCACCTTGCATTTGGCAGCACTTAAAAGCACTGTAGTTTGAAGGGTTCTTTTCATTGTTGGGTTTTTTCCCCCATTTCTTCTTTGAGCAAGGGAACGGAAAAGGATCATTAGAGTGAATTGGCTGAAAAATATTTCTCTCAAAGTACTTTGTATGTAGGTAATGCCTTTTAGCACTTAGTTACCTAGCTCTCATTTTTATAGTATAATTTATCTCTATATTGTAAATGAAAGTTTAAAACAGAGGCAAAAATTATGTGATTTGGCAAACTGTTCATCCAGATTAATTGGTTATCTAAATAACATACTGCATATTGGTTAATATTTTGATTAGTGTTTCCAGCACATTTGTTATATTCTCACAAGTTTTGCTTATTTAAAACAACTATTGCTAGTGAAGCAGCTTCTTTCAATTTCAGCATATAAGTCCTCCTCTTCCTTAAAAGGACAATTTTCTCCAAGTAAGATTTTAGACAATCTAAAAGATAACCATTGTTCCAGGCTGCCCAACACAAATTCTTAATAATATTTTCATACAGTGGGAAGAATCATTTGCCAGCTGTGCCACCTTCAAAGAGATTGAAGAATGTTTCCTTCCCTGTGTTCTTCCTTGGTGTATTACAATAAAATCATGACGATACTCAATACTAATTGGCAAAGTAACTATGGAAGAGTACTTTAGAAATACAGCACTGAAGCGCCCTGTTTCTAGACAAAAGGAAAATATAAATCTCTGAAGATTGTTGCTTAAATCACCAATTGTTGCTTTAAAAAAGCAACATTATTATTTTAAATATTATCATCATTGTAGTAATTTGTATTGGTGTATTGGATGAGGCAGAAAACCTTGCTTTCTCAAGGTTTTAGTACACAAATTCTCTTTTCCTCCTGGGTTGGAGTGCACATACAACTGTGGTGACCACACTTTCCTTGTGTGCTGAAAGAATCACGTGGCATCTGTTCTCAGGCCTGTAACAACTACAGACATCTTCTCATTGTTATCCTCTATATAAGGGACACCAGGGCGATACTTAACTACTAGTGAAAAGCTGCTCTATGGTAAGTTTTATTTAAACTGAAAACATACACAGCCTCCTGTGCCTTCATAACTCAAGACTCTGCAATTCTAGGC
Organism: Aramus guarauna; assembly: GCA_013400195.1. Lineage (NCBI taxonomy): Eukaryota > Metazoa > Chordata > Aves > Gruiformes > Aramidae > Aramus > Aramus guarauna. Next base: position 2,526,273 of record VXBL01005970.1, on the reverse strand, counting down.
AAGACTGAAATATACAACTGAGGGGTTTTTTGCTGTTATTTTGAAAACTGTTTTAGTGCTTAGTCTTGTGGAGATGTTGTCTCGTGTTACTGTGCTAAGTTCTCCATAGACAGCATTTGCTAGAATCCCTGCAACATTCTTTTAAATGGTAAACATCCGCTGAACTGTGGATGCCTATTAGTGAACAACAGTTTGAAGTACATAGTACCCATTTTCTCAAAACATTAAAACCAAACATTTAAATATTGGTCCCTTTTCTTTTAGCACTTTCTCAACCAAACAGCTAGCAAAACTTAACAGAAGGATTTTATTTTTTTTTTACTGTTTAAGTTTTCTTTCTTTCAGTGCAAAAATTGGACAGCAGGATTAATTGCTTCTCTTTACATTGAAAGAAATCAATCATGCATGAAAATGCATTTTTATTAGAAAAACTGAAGAGGGTTGTATAATTGACATTAAGGATGTTTTCATAACAACAAAAGTGTGGCTGTAGCCCTTATAGTAGCTGAAACAAAAGTATTGTGGGTGGCAGAGGCCAGCTACCATGACCTGTCATGTCCAAGGAGCCAGTCAGTCTTGCTTGCTACACTATGCCAAAACTTGCTACAGCTTTGCTTCTATCGCTCTTTGTGTAACACTCAATCCAATATTGAGCTACAAAACTCAAATACTTATTTTTGCATTTAGAACTAATACAAAAATCAATTTGATTTCATATCTACCTTTTTAAAGTCATCTATTAGAAAGGTGTTGGATTGGCATTTGTTGTTTTGTTGTGTGTAGGTTTGTTCTTTTTTTAAAATCAATCTCCATTACTGGATATCTTGAAGGCTGGACAAACACTTATCAGATAATGGGAAAACACTTAGTCTTACCTTGCAGCATGAGAATGAGCTAAATTAGTTCTTTTGGTCCATTCCAACCATATTTTGCCATGATTCTGTGGCTTCTGAGATCATTGATATTCTTCTTTTTCATTTTTTCCTCATATTCAAACAATATTAACTTTGGCTTATACCAACATTAAGTTTTACACTGCAAATCCTGAAACATAATAAATTCGAATTTCCAACACATAGCAACAAAGAATCCAAACAAAAACTCTTGAGATACTATAAAGAACAATTTTTATAAAAAAAAAGCAAGACTTTCTAGACCTTATGGGAAAGGATTATGCATAAGATTTTGTACCAGCTATACAAGCTAGTGCTGCCTTTGAAAGAATGAATGGTATGGGAGGGATGTAGAAGTTTTACTAGTGTGAGAAACATCTATTACATACAGATTTTATTAGCATCTGTATTACTGTAGTTAACAGCAGGATGATTCTTGATAAAGTGCAGCTTCTCTTCACAGGTTTGTGACCTTCAACAGCACAACCAATGCTGACTGAGCAGCTATCAGATGTGATGTAACAAGCAACTTCATGAGCTCGTAACTGGGCTCCTGACTCTGGGAGGAATCACCCTGCACAAAGAGAGCTGCTGATGAGCAACTCAAATCCTTCTCGGATCAGCAGAGAACCACAAAAGCTATGGAAAAAGCTTCATAGGTAGAAGAATTTCAGGCATTACAGTTCTTATTTGCACAATGACATCTAACAAAAGACAATCAAAGGGTGGCAGTGGCCATTGCATGACTCTGGTCCCTCAGACACATCGAGTAGTAAAAGATATTTGGCAAAATTAGTCAGAAAGTAGGCCACACCTTAAAATATTGCATGAAGTTTTCTTTGAGTTGATTATACTGAAGAGGACAAACTGAACAGTTCAGACTGAAGAAAGAAAACAAAAATCCTGGAGCTAATTCAAAAAGGCTAACACTATCACAGAAAAATATTTTTCTAATTAAGAAAATGAGAAGTTGTTGGTCAGTGCCAGAAAACAAAGTAGAGCTTTTCAGCAATAAAGTTTAGCTCTAATCAGATGAAAATACTTTTATAATGCTATATATGTATGTCAAGCTGATTTAATTTGTATATTCTTTCTGAAAACATTAGAGCCTGATGCTTCAAAGACCAAGCAGTGAATAACATGATATAATAAATTACACATTTAAGTTTTCTTTGGATGAGGTCCCGCTTACTAATAGTTATTTGATTACTCTTTTTATTATCTGTTTACTGTATCATCCTGTTTACTAGACTTTTTTGTGTTGTGGCAGTGTCTTAAACTTCTTCATACAGTGAAGAAAAGATTTGATTTTTATTTTTCAGAATAGTTCAGGCTTAGGCACAAATCCCAAAGATTTAATTTAAGCAAAGCTTTGATTATCTGAGCCTTAATGTTTTATTTATCCAATTTTATGTAAACTTGACATTATACAAATTCTTCTATACATGATTAAGCCAAATCGTATTTGCCAGAAAGCCACTGCCTCTAAGTGCATATTTTTGGTATCATTCAAGTAGTCAGATTTTCTTAATTACAGAAATATTTCACCATTATAAAGTTTTGCCTTTAGAATTTATGCCAGTTTTTCCTCTTGCTTAATTCTCTCCTGCTCTTCCAGGTAAAAGCAGCTTGAAGTTGCTTCAAGAAACTTCAAGCTCCATTCAATTGCTTTGTGAAACAAGTTTACTAACACAAATGGAGAATACACCCAGAAGCCAATCTGCAAATTACTTCTCAGTAAAAACATCTGAGCCTATTATAGATGTACATATTAAAGACTTTTCATTCAATGGGGAATAACACAATTCCCGTCTTTTATAGTTTCTTACTTTAGATCTAAGTGGCAAAAGCAATGAGAGGGTGGGGACAGAAATCAAAGAGCTGGCTAAAATGTTGGCAGTAGCTTCCAAATCTGTGCTCTTACTAGGATCTGAAGAGTCAAATCTGAAACACAACCCATTAATTTAAAAGCATAAAAACCTGAATTCCAGGGTTAAGATCCAGACTAAGCCCTGCAAATTTCAGGTACTGAGTCTTGGAGGTTTAGTACTCCATTGCTAGAAGAGGGTCAATACATAAACCAAACCCTAGCATAAGTTCCCTTCCACACAGTCTTTTGACCACTGTGACTCCTATTGGTGACTCCTCCTCTGCTGTAAGGCTTAATAATCTGACTAGAGAAGTCACTTACATCTGTTAGCTGCAATAGCCATCCCAAAGATCCTAAAAATCACAAGACACACCCTAGAATCACAGAACTGGCTAAAATCCTATTTTCAAAACAATAAACAGAAGGAAGAAATCTCATTTTGTATCTGCCACTGTTCTTAATGCATGCTGCAGAACAGCAAACTAAAATAAAAATCAACCATTCAAAAAGGTTTTTTGACTATGAAAATAGATATGATATGGAGATTAAAAAAATCTCCCCCTTTTCTTTTTCTAGAGGATTTGTCAATCTCCCAGGGATTTTTATAGGCTCCTTAAATAGCTATCATTTACAGATGCCACTTGCAGCTAAAGACAACTGATGTCACCTTCTTCAGGTCCTTTTTAATTAGTTAGAAATACTGATTTTAAGAGATTAAGTGTTTCCTTTCTTTCTCTTGAGCTTTTTAGCACCTGTTAGCACATGTAAAGTCAGCTGAGGTGAATAGCAGGAGACAGAATCATCAAGAAACACCTACCACATCAACATTCACATCTGTAGCACTAAATAAGGAAGAAAATTCTGTAGTCAACCCAGTAGCTGTGAAAGTGGCAATACAAAGCTTAACATGTCAGATCTTAAATAGCCAGTGATATATACCATGTATTTAGAAGTAGGATTTATCCATTGCTCAGAGGGGATAAAAGCATTAGTCCTCTGCTAGCAGTAAACCACTAGTAGCAAGTATCTACTCAATAGAAGTGAACTGAAATACAAATACATTTTGAAAGCATAATTAACCCAAGCAGATAGCATTATTTTCTTCTATTAGTTTTACAAAGGCAGAAGAGAAGTTTTTATACCGATATTTTTTCATTTGCATTTATTCTGCAGAGTTGATATATAATGTTTTTGTGAAAAATAAAAGTATTGTTTTCAACGTGTTGTACTGAAGCTTCCAGGTCAGGACATGGTCTAGTTGTACAAGACATTGTATACACACGTATCAAAGAGACAGCACCTACCCATTTAAAAGCCTATAACCCTATAACCACAGCACTTGAACAGCCCTTGCAAAAGTAGTCAACTGAAATAACTGAAAGGAGTAATAAAAGAGGTAATAGAAAAATGCTTGCCCCAGGGTATGTCTTTCAAACTGCAACACAATGTTACATGCCTAAGTCATATTTATCCCTTCACATTACTTAAGGTCCCTGCTGTTTACAGAAGTAACACCCGATCTGGAAAAGTCCAAGCTATTTACCTACAATAAAGTGGCAAAACACTCTACCTCACAAGTAATCTTCAAGCTGCAGGGTGTTAAGGTAACTTCCATTTACATCACAGAACTTCTAGTGAAGTCAACTGACCTGTGCACAACAGAGATTAGCGATGGAACAAAGTCAATTATTTTCCGTTAGGTCCATTTCTTCTCTTTAAAGCATTTTGCTATGGTATCCTGTCAGTACTACCTGACATGCTTTCCAGCAAAGCGCAGGTGCACAGTCAGCCTCTCCATGTACGGAAACAGGGAGTTCTTGCAATTTGTTGGATACCAAGCTGGTCTTATTTTAAATTCTCTGTGGTGGAGAATCATTTAGTGATGTTCTCAGTTGCCAGGAGAATTTTGTCATTTCCCCTCCCTCTCCAATCTGGATCTTTCTTTCCCCTACTGCTTTCTTCTATTTGTTTTTATATCTAATAGCAGATTTCCATTAAGTATAATTACTACTAGTTAGTTATACTTTGGAATGTTGCATTAATCATGATCACATTATTAATATATGAACATTTTTTTTCTCTAGTCTAATTTATGTCTGTCTTCATCTGCTCTCCATACCTTGGAGAACACCCATCTTGCGTGCATGCTGTCTTCTTCCTGCTTTTGAGTTCCCTCGTACTCCTCCTCACAGGTTCAGCCCTTTACAACAGAGGTGTCATCTCGCTGCCTAATGCAATGTTTTGCTGGTTGCATTTATCTTACCAAGAGTCTAGGCTATGCTTCTGAAGATGCCACTTTGGTTTTGTGTCACACTGCCCAGGCTTCTCCTGTACAATTAGTGCCATCAGTTCCACGAGTACTACCTCAGCTGGGAATTTGCCTGTGTATAGTTAGTCAATTGCTTATTCCACACTCAAGTACGGACCTCAGCTGGACAGCACGGATGCAGTTTATCACCTAAAAAATATGCAGAGTGCATTTGAGGAACTTTAAGTTAGCCTTCTCCAGCATGACTAGAGAGAACTGGCATAGAGTAGTTCTTCCAGCCATTCTAATTTCAAATCTGAATGATTGAGTGGAAAAATATCTCTCCCCCTTATTTTTACAGTCTCTTTACAGAGACCTCTTTTCCAGGTAAAGGTATACATTAATTCAATGTCAACAATCAAGATGTTGACTAATTCCGTATAATAAGCTCTAATTTTAATTTTTCTTTAACCTAAATTTGCTGAATAGTAGGAAAAAAATCAGAAAGTATGTGACAGTAGTGCCTAAGCTTTGCTATTCTAACAGCATTAGGATGACAAAAATCTTCCTCTAATTCACTGTCTTGGTCTATTTCACACTCTTAGTGGATTTAAAGAAAAGAGACAACCTTATTAAGGTCCAATTATATTTATCGCATTTTGCAACAAATAGAAATACTGTACAAGAAATTATTATCTACTCCTATTTTAATTTTTTATCGACTAGCCTCTGCTACTGCACACACATTACAGCTGTTCACTACTGTTAATAAATATAAAAGCACCCACATCGCTTCTTTCTTGAATACACGATGCTTGTGCAACCCCACCAGGTGTAGTTCAGCTTACCACGTCTCCCTGGAGCAAAGCAGCTACACGGGCGGCGTGCCCCACCGCGTGGCTGGAGCTGGTACCACAAGAGAATCCTCCCTCCCATCAGAGAGGTTTCAATCAAGCCTGGAATTACTTTGTCTTGTCAGATGCTACACTCTCTACTTGTATACAGCTAGCGAGACCAAAGAATTACGCAGTAACCACTCGATCTCCACAACAAAAGTTTTTTTTGTAAGCTGTAGCTCACTGGCTGAACAAGTCTGATAAGAACTACTCTTACTCTGGTTTAAGCCTCATGCACTCAGCAACAACTTCTGCCCTTCTGACCGGCAGATGATGCGTCTCAAACAGCTGTTTTATACATAATCTTTGAAGAATTACTGTACTCATCTGCTACAGTTTGAAGTAAGTTCTATAACGCAACATCAATTTAGGTATTCAATTAAAACAAAACATCCAGACCCAAATAAGAAATAAATATACTAGATCCAGAATCAAAAAGCAACAAATAACGCCCAAAAACACAGGCAGAAGTTTCTTGTTTGTGGTGATCCACCTTTTTATTTATAAATGGAACAAACCTCTTTGTATTGAGCTCTTTTCCTAAATACTTGCCCTGGAAGATCTGGAAATTTTAACAAATATTTTTTATGATGTAATCCATTGAAAAAGCCCAACAGGAAAGTTAACTTTCTTTTATATTCTCAGCATAAGCAAAATACACATTACTTCCCTCCAGCACTATTTTCAAAAGTCACCAAGATGAAAAAAAAAGTCATCAGCAAGTTACCACTGGTTTTGTGCAGTGAAAAGCTTCTAAAGCAGCAGCAACAGGAGTCAGTGTTACAACTGGGAAATCAGACTGGTACTGGCTCATGCAAACTAACTCAACCTGAAAAAAGTTCAAAGAAAAAAATTAACTATTTGTATTAGTTACTTGATTTGCTATCTTTAGCTTAATGCTTTGTACAGAAAACAAAGATGCTGATGCTTGAGTATAATCAGTGATTTTGTCACTTAAACAATCCTAACAGGAAGGACACCGGTTAAAGTTTTCTTCTTTGATGTTATTGATCACAACAACCTTATGAGCTTCCTGTTTATGACTGTACTTTACAGTTAAGAGTTTAGTTGTTTTAGCTGCCCTTTTCAGTCCCTATTAATAAAATGTCAACATGGAAATAGGCAACTGAAACTAGCCAGGCTCATCGTCTCCTAGTAACCTGGGACAATATTGATAGAATTCAACTTTGACTGCTTGCATTAATATACTAAAACCATAACTTCAGAGATAGTGGATCAAACTTGTTAGAGTTATATAGAATATGAAATTCTGTTTAACATTATTTGATAAAATTTATCCTTATATTTTCAGGTTTCCCCCCTCAAGCAAGTAGCAGAAATACAGAAAACTGATTCTTTTTAAATTCTAGGATCCCAGTAAGACAGGCATCAGCTCTTAACTACCCAAAAAAAAAAAAAAAAATCAAACAACCTATTCCTATACTGAACTAGTCCTCCAATATGGGTATTGGCCCATTTCAGTAATGCAGCTTGTAGAACACTAGAATTTTGGGGAAGTGCTATTCACCTGTTGAACAATCTGTTCACTTTGTGAACTAGGAGACAATTACCCACACAACCCAATTAAAAGTATTTGCCTTGTACACTCAAATCTGTAACCTAAGATGACTTAGGCTATGTGCTAGAGCCTTGGTATAAATAACATGCCTTATGTTTCAACCCTCCTACAGTTACTGAATAACTGGATATCTAAAGAGGCTGTGGTTTGGCTCATCACTAAGTCCCACTAAGTCTGTTAAACAGGCTGTCATATTAAGCCTTCCTTTCAAGCATAAAATTCTTCAAAGTTTAACTTGACATTATTTGTTAGGCAGAGTGTTTCGTGATTTGGGCCACTTGCAGAGATGATCAAAAGTGTTACAGACACATGCAAGGAAGAACTCCTTCATTGGATGCTGACATAGCAGCTTGTGCTAGGAAAGAGATTCTTGAAGGCAAACTTCTGCCTCACACAAAACCAGCCTAGAAATTAATGCACTTGTACGAAAACACACTGATCAAAGCAGCAGCAGATTTAGCTTTCCAGTTACTTATAAGACATTGCTATCAATTCTGGTTTAAGAGCCCACAACCATTGCCAAAACTCAGGTGAGAGAAAGTGACCAGTATTACCGATCCAGGTCACGGAAACAACTGGCTTTTGTAGTTTATGAAGGCGAAGGAGAAAAAAATCACCACACACCCCACTGTCTCAGCACTGTTTTCTCCATCAGTTAGTCTAAGATTGTATTAGCAACACAACAGAATCATTTCTAAGGTAAAAAGAGAAAAACTTTGCCCCTCTTATGTCTGCAAGTTACAGTACAACAGACTTCAGTCTTCTTGGCATAGATTTCCATTTGTTGTAGAGAAGTGTTCTCTGTCTCTAAAAAAAATTCTCTGAAATCCCGAGAGATCCAAGGGCAACTCTAGCTTTCCTAAAGTCTCAAACACTCCTTCACTTCAACATAGCAAGTAACAAAACATTTCCTCTGCCAGTTTCTTGAACTAACAGTTTTGCCTTATTTTGCACATGCACTAGTTCTCCAACTACTCTAATACAAGCCTTCGGGCTTGGACACAGCTTTATCATGGAACTACAAGCAGCAAGTGCACCTCCTCCTGCTTTTGAAAGTGAAAGCTCAGCATGGTCTGTATTAAGTCACTAAAAGAGTTTGAAACCAGAAATCCTAGTGACGGAAAACTCAGTGTATAAAGAACACAACTACTCCTACAATTAATCTGCTCTAACCATACAGCAGTCAAGTGACTAGAACAAAGTAGGTACTGCAACAAAGGATTTCAGATAATGGTAGAGCTCCGATACACTGATGTATTTGGTACAGAGATTTTTACAACCCAAGTTTTACTCTCCTCAGTACTTGACTAAAGAGTTAAAAATTTATTTTGCCTAAACTTAACTAGTGCAAAACTTCTTAGAAGTGTTACAGTTAACTTCCAACTGAGGAACCTGCACATGCATATTAAGGCTACCTGTATTATTTAGAACCAGCAATTGACAAGGACTAGAATGTGACAAACCAAGTATAATGCTGCAACAGATGGACTTAATTTCACTCCGAAAACATTGCAAGTTGAAGATTACTTTACAGCAGGACTAGTATTACCACCTGCTTCAGAGCTAAGTTTTTGTGGACTTGGAAGTAATACTGAAGATTACAAAGCAGATCTCATAGCAGTTAACTAGTCTTCAGCTACTTCACTTTTCATAAGTCTTTTCAGCTGTTCTGTAGGAATTCATACTAATGCTAGTACCCATGTGCAACAGACAAGTTGTAAAGATGACAGACATGCTATGAAACAATACAAGTACCACTTCAGTGCTGCTGTCTGTCCTTCTTAAGGCATATAAACACTGCAGAACTACTGACATTTTCAAAATTAATGTGGATTTTTAAGCAGCGCATTTTCAGAAGTGAGATGGCCTGAAGACAAAAAAGCTACTACGCCTAGTAGAGCAGCAGCAGATAGTCAAGCTAGCAATATTAACCAAGATATGCACAGGTAAATTAGTAACCACTACAGGCAAGAACCTACACTATGAAGTTAAAGCAAGATGATGCAGCAAGATTCAATGGAATGTTAAGTGGGAGTTTGTTCACAAACTAAGTGTATTACATTCCTTATTCTCATCAATGAATTTCAGATCCTAAATAACTCAGCTTCTCATCGACTAGCTAAAAACCCACAAAAGCCCCACATAGAACTCAAATTTGCACCAACTTAAAAACAGCTCCAACAGTATTGTATAATAGTCATAGTCCACTTTTTGCTACGATGTACCATAGTTAAATATTCAAATATAAGTTATGTACACAAACATCCAAGTTAAAAGGAATAAATGAAATGCTCCACTTTATTAAGAAACCAAAAATACAAAACTGAAGAGTTCAAGGCTTCATGTACTCAAACACTACTGAAAAATGGTATCTTAAACTTATATTTTGTTTACTAGCAGTACTAATATTGACCAAGATTAATCTCTACAAGATAGTGTTAAAGTTGACATTTTCCACCATTTGTGCTGTAATAAGCTGAGTTTCAAATTAAGAACTTGGTGCAGTTACAGTAAAGTCTAGATACTTATATAAATGTTGGTTTAATTAATATGCTGTTTTGTAGCCAAGAGCTTTTTAGCTCTAACTACAGCTGTCTTCTAGTTAGTGAATTTTAAGATGCTTACAGTTTGTTTCATCAGCTATAGCCCTACTGAATGATGTTCCATGCAAAGATACAGCTTTTAAGTCGCCTAAGAGACCTAGATGCCATTTGTTTCTGGCTACTAAAAATACAGAGTTCTGTGAAGGCATATTGTAGAACATACTAAAAGTTAAGAGAGTTGAGACTGTATCCAATGGCAGCATATGCAAGCTGAACTACACTTTTCTCTCAACGTCCTGCAGACCACAAACATTCTCATTTGCATGGGAATGTTGATCCAGTCACACTTACCAGTCAAGTGTTCACTGCTTATTTTTACCTGGCAGTTAGTTCAGCTCTCCTCAGGTGCTTTAATTATATGCTTCAGGAAATCAAGGGAAGGTTAACTGTTAGCTCTGATTTAGCAAGAGGAGCATAACATGAGAAGCAGGAGGGAAAAGGAGAACAGAGAATGGGAAATGCAGTAGACAACCAAGTATTAGCTTCAATTGAAGAACAGAAGACATTCTGAAGAATTTTTTAACAATGCATGAAAGTTCACTTGCTTAGAGATACTTGAAATACAACTTTATTATCTAAACAAAAAAGAATGGGAATGACAGAAACAAGATTTACCACTTAACACTCTGATGTGACTGCAGCAGTCTTATATTTGAAACTCAAAAGGGGAAGTAATTGCAGTCCAAAAAACCAGCTAAATATGCAGGTCCAAAATATGAAGTTTTTTGTTTGTGTTTTTTTTCCATTTTGTTTTGTTTGTTTTTTTTTAACTGCCACATTCACTCCGAAGCCCATTCATCTCTTTCAGCATCCCAAAGATTAAGCACATGTTCTGCTCAGCTAGATAATAAAGTGGCAAACACGCTGCACCACTGACATCACAGGACAGTTGCCTATAAAACTAGACTTCTGACGCTGGGCTCCAGCTTCATCCCTCACAGGTCATCATCTTCATCTGGCAGTGCAGTGGTTTGAGCAATCTGGAAGAGAGAAGTCACACTTAAGAACTGCTCTTCAGTTACTTGCCCCAGCAGTCCAAACACTAGTTATCAGGTATGTATTTGACCTCTGTGCCCTTTTTCACCTACCTGTAAGTCTTGCTCATACTGTGCTGCCAGTGCTGGGTCCATAACAACTTCAGGTGGTGCAAGAGCAGGCATGGCAACAAACTCCAAGTTAGGATCTCCAATTAGCTTTCTAGCAAGCCAGAGGAAAGGCTTCTCAAAGTTGTAGTTACTCTTAGCTGAAATGTCATAATACTGCAAAAAAGTACATATTAAACATTAAAGAAAAGACATTTTTAACTGATATTTAGGGCATACGAAGATTAACATGCACATAATATAATCAGCTCTACTTTTACCTTAGTATTCTTTTTGACCATATGACTTCTGTTTACGCTCTCAGAAACAGTTATGACCTAAGTGTCTAGAAACAGAGTTTCACGCAAATAGGCAGACATTGATAATTGAAAAGGTATCCAATCTATCTTTTTCCTGTGACTTGATCTACTTTATTCTCACTTCTGTGAGATCTGATGAGATTCTGAGCAGTGAAAGCCAAATGCACACAAGCTCTTTAAGAACTTATCATAGCTTCTGCTCAAGACCAGTGATGATCATCTTTAACATCATCACTTCCCCCTTCCCTGAAGTTAGGTTCAAGCTGCCAACAAGATGTAAAGTTGGAATATTACAGCCTGTAGTGACAAAGGCAGAACACTTGATTACTGCACAGAACCCAACTGCAGTCAGACCCAACAAATTTGATTCCTACAAACTCATGCCAACATACCTGGAGATTCTTCTTCCTGTGGAAGACAATGGATTTTGCCTTGACTTTTCTGTCCTTAATATCCACTTTGTTGCCACACAACACTATAGGGATGTTTTCACATACTCGTACCAGATCTCTGTGCCAATTAGGTACATTCTTGTAAGTAACTCTTGATGTTACATCAAACATTATGATGGCACACTGAGCTGCAAGAAAAGAATAGTCAAGAGTTGTCATGAGAGTAGGTACTTCCCTGTAAGATCAGAGAGAGAAGAGGTACCCACAGAAATCCCACATTAGGGTTAAGCATTTGCATTAACTTTTCCCTCTCAGCTTCATAGTTCTGAAAGCCCACATTCTGTTAACAGAAGTTCAATGCAGAAGTCCACAGAACTTGGCCTATAACCATTCATCTCACATCTTGAATACCTAGTCTTAAACACCAGCTAGTTTTATCAATGCAACTGTCCCACTGAGTAACACAGCATTGTGTGGTACAGGAATATACAAGGATTACAAAAATCAACTTTGATTTACACAAGTATTTGACAGAAATTGGTTAACACCTATTTAACTAATCTCAGACATCCTATTGAGGCTTTCAGGTAGGTTGAGAGCTTGTAGTCAATGTCTCAGAATGCCCTTGCCCAGAACAGTTTTTCAAAGAACACAGGGGCTTGACTCAATCCTGATACTTCTAAAGGAAAAGCAACAGCATCAAACCCTAGTGATTCCCTGCAAAAGTTTAAGGATATGCAGGTGACTGAAGTACATGCAGAACATCGCTTGGCCAAGGGGAAGTAAGGGACACTACCAGTACTTCTTTAGAAAGACAACTAGACTCTGGCATGGAAATGTACAATTTCGCCTCATGTAAAATATTACGGTGTATTGCAAGTCCTTGCCTCGCCACAGTACATTAATAAAGATATAACTTTGCAGTAACTGAAACATGTATTTTCATCTCTTAACCACTGAATTTTAGCAGCAGCATCTTCTTAAAGGCACACCACTACTCTTCATTAATACCAAGTCTGCCATACCATACTGAAACACAATCTTAGAATATTCCTACATCCATGCAAGTTGCCTAGCAAAATCACATCTACGCAAAGAGCCTGGACACCCAGAAAGCAGCTCATCACTGCACGCCACACTGACAGCTTTCAGAATGGCCAACATGACTGGAATGAAAGATTGAAGTATAAGAGGTACAGACTATTCACACACATAGAGCTTACCTTGGATGTAATAGCCATCTCGCAGGCCACCAAATTTCTCTTGGCCGGCTGTGTCCCATACATTAAATTTAATAGGGCCTCTGTTAGTATGGAACACCAGAGGATGAACTTCAACACCCAGTGTTGCTATAGCAGTAAGAAAAAGCAGTGCAGTTAGCAAGTCATGAATTGCACTTCTATTATAATATATCAGATTTCAAACATTTCTTCAGACATACCTACATACTTCTTTTCAAATTCGCCAGTCAAATGACGTTTTACAAATGTTGTTTTACCAGTGCCACCATCACCAACCAGGACAAGCTGTTGTAGATAAAGGCAAAAAAAAAAAAAAGGTCAGAGCAACACACTTCTAGAGACATTTATTAGTCATTTTTGTAGTAATAATTAGTATTTACACTAAGACCTTAGTCTTACAAGATGCTGTAAAGAGAAGACTGAATTCCTCATGAAGCTACTTACTGTACTAGGACCCAATTTGTTAAGCCCATCATGCTGTACCTCTAGTCTGACTTATCTAGTTCCTGAGCTGAAAACTACAACATGCTGTGAATATGATTCTACTGAACTACAAGTGACTGAATTAAGAATATTTGGTGTTTTCAAACTGAAAGTGACCATATTTAGAGAGGAACTCATTTAAACACCCAGACTAGAGAAATCCACTGTAATTTTACAATTAAAAAAAACCACTAAAACAACTGCACTACTCTAGCCAAGTATTCTAAGAAACACAAGTAATAGCCTTTCATGAAGCAGTCTTAAGGACTTCTGGCTGTTAAAATAACAAAAAACCCACCCCACACAACACCAGAAAATTCTGTTCTGAAACATTTTAAGTTTTTTCATCTAAACAATCACTACACAGCAGAAAACAGACTATTCTAGTTCACTCTAAGCACTTTTTGCTGTGAACTTCACTTCTAAAATTCAAAAATCATTCTATAGGCAAAGCATCACTGAAGTTTATTACACTAAACTACAAGTAGCATCAGGGTGACACAGTGCAACAGGATCTTTCTATGCAAGTTATATGCTATACTACAGTAAACTAACTGCGCCGTTAAGGAAAGACCAGCACTTCAAAACCAAACCTACCATCCACGCTGGCAATCGAGAGTTGCTCATAGTACTCGACTACTGAAGAGGAGAAAAGAAAAAAAGCTCAAACCACTCCCTTACCTTAAACTGCACTTGGGGCTCTCCTTGGGCGGCCATGCTGGGTCTGCAGGGGAAATGGAAGCATGTGAGCTCACAACAGGCGAGCTGATTCAAGGCCGAGCCGGAAGGGGCCGGGCGCGGTTTTCGGTTCCCAAATCGCCTCCTAAGGCGCGTGCTCTGCGCGCCAGTCAGTGGGGCCGGCGAAGAGCCCGAGGCTCGGCCCACGCCGCCGCTCCCCCCCCCGCCCCCCCCGGCATTACAGCGCGCGTGGTCCCGGGCCCATTCATGGGGCAGGAAACGCCTCCACGTCTCCCCGCATGNCTCGGGCCGTTGGAGGCCCCGCTCCATTCCTCCTCCCGCCCTTTTATCTGAGACGGAGCGGAGCGCGGCTCCCAGCCTCCCGCCTCTGCCATTCCCAGGGGCGAGCGGAGAAAGGACACCACACAAGCCAGGTATCACACCCTGCAACGCTCACTCAGGCCCAGCCTCACCCCAACCCGTCTCCCACCCCTGTTCCTAGGTACTAGCTAATGGTGACCGCCATCCCCACCGCTCACGCCTTTAAA
>VXBL01005970.1:2500119-2511050 GCA_013400195.1 Aramus guarauna | reverse complement strand
CCCCCCCCCCCCCCCCCCCCCGGGCGGCAGCGGCCTGGCGACGTTTGGCCCGTCAGATGCAAAGGCAGCGGGGGAGCGGCCCCCTCGCGGTGTGGGCAGGAGGGCGCGCAGGCCCCGCCGCCGGCCGCAGCAGGCTGCAGCCCGCTGAACTGCCTTGTGCCCCGCGCCGGCCCCGGCAGCCCCCGGCTGTTAGAGAGCGGGCTGGGCCCCGGCAGCTGAGTGGCACCTTCGGCTGCAAAGCCCGAGGATTGCTGGTGGGGGTGGAGGCTGAGCTGCTCGGGGAACTCGGCGGTCTCCCTGTTTAATCGTTAAAATCGCATCAGAAAGTGTTGTAGTCAGCTGATGATGCCCTTTCTGTGGACAAAGCTTAAAAATTGTAGGGAGTTACTTAGAAAACCTTTCCAACTGCCTCCAGCACGGTTTAAAAAGGTCTTTAAAAGCAGCAGGAGAAGTTAACTGAACAGCTTTCAGGTAAAACCGGCTGTGTTCAGAGGGACTTCCCTTAAATCTACCTTGTGACCATTATTTTCGGATCTTCACGCAAGTCAATCTGTGTTCACTGGAGAGTGCGCTAATGAAAACAAAGTTGTTTTGGAAGCCCTGCATTTATAATACTTCTCTAAGCTCTCAAGTCCAAATTTCAGTGGAACAAAGTTGTTCAAAAACTGACTTTCAAAGAACGTGTTTTGCATAGATCTATAAATACCACGTTCATGAGTTCACATTGACTTTTAAGGTCTCTGATTTTTTTCACTCTAGTATACTTAAAAACTTCTGTGTGATCTGTATAGTGCACCCCATAATCTAGAATAAATAAATGATTTTTAAAAAATATCGCTGGATTGAATTAACATAGAAAATCTTTCATGGCAGGTGATGTATACAAACATAGCTTATTTCTTGTTCATTTCCTATAGACATAGAGGCAATGTATACAGAAAGTTTTACAAGAGTGGTTGCACTCTGCTGTA
Source organism: Aramus guarauna (assembly GCA_013400195.1). NCBI lineage: Eukaryota > Metazoa > Chordata > Aves > Gruiformes > Aramidae > Aramus > Aramus guarauna. The sequence goes on along the minus strand of VXBL01005970.1, from coordinate 2,510,079 downwards.
ACTTTTGCTTGTTTGATAGTGTAATGCCAATCCAAATGTTGCTTAAGATTTTCTTTGCTGGAAAAATCACTGGCTTGTTGAACTTGCTTTCCCTTTTTTGTATGAGTTGGGTTTGTTGTTTTTTTAGTATTTTTGCTGATCGCCTCTAGGTGTCAGGAAGAATGTTTTTCAGAATATGTAATATCCTAATTTTTTCTCAGCACAACAGTATCTTTACAAAACCCTTGTGAATTCCACCTCTCTTCTTGACAAATAGGCATGCATTTATAAATAGGAGCCCATAAAGGCACATTAGTGGAGTTTGGCAGGTTTTAAGAATATGAACACTTCCAGAGGAAAAAAAAACAAACAATCTGTAACTGTGTATAGAACATTCAGTGTACTTTAGAAGCTTCTCAATATTGTTACAAATGCATTAGCAAAGTACTTTTTTTTTTCCTGAAAAAAAAAAAAATCTGATACTTTAATTTGGAATAACTAAAATAGATTTATAATTAAGTCCCCTATCATAGCATTTGAGCTCCTGGCAAATATCTATTTTGTTGTTATGAAGATAAATTACTCCATGGAATCTAATTTTTATCCTCTGTTTTATCATCACGTGTATCATCATGTAAGTGTTCAGTTCAGAGGACGCACGAAACATCTGCTCCAGATAACCTCATTCAGCACAGGCCACAGAACACTTCCAAGCAGTCATCAGCAGTGTTAGATCACTCTAAAAGATTAGAATCCGTAAGATATCACTAGGTAATCAGCAGAATAATTACTTTTAAAAGATCTTTACATTTCCTATATCTTGACTCAGGTCAACTGTGAACAAACTTAGCAACTCACTGACAGAGATAACGCACAAGTAAAAGGCAGCCCTTACTAAGTACCTGTCTGAAGATGCAAATGAGGAACGTCACAAAAGGTAGTACTGGAGATAAACAGAGTCACAGAGCTAAACAGCATATTTGAATGTAACTGCTGTATTAGCAGGAAGCAAAATCATTTTGTAAACTATAAATGAAGGCAACAATATATGCAGGCAAGCAATGAAAAGGAACATAATCGTACTTCCCAGTTAAAGCACTGACTGCGGAAATGTCTCTGGAATATGAGCTCAAGCAGGAATGGAGGTCTGCACACTGGTGTTCAAGGCGACACAGGAAATTACACTAAAAGGTTTGAAGAGGAAATTAGTCACTTTCAGCACGGATAGGAAGAATGGATCATACAGTAGCAAAATTGAATCAAAATATGTATTCAAAAGACAAACTGTATTCATTTTTTCGCCAAGTAAAACATGTCTGACTCTAGGTTTCGTTAAGAGATTACACTCTTGGAAAATAAGCATTTGCTAGGTCAATGATGAAGGGCAGATGTAGATTTAAATTTTTCAGAAAAAAAAATCAGCAATTTACCATCATTAAAGCGGCTTACATTGCTAATTCAGGATCTTTAAATTCCTGATCCAGCACTGGAATAAAATTCTTTAAATACATGAGGAAAATGACGCATTGGATTTTTATGCTTAGTATCCGAAAGTAACATTTTTAGAATTTGCAGTTGCTGAACGTATAGTCTAGAAGATAAGGTCTGTATGTGATGGAACTGAGATACTAATAATTACATGTAATTGACTATAGTCTGAAGTAGTACCTTTCAGCAAGCACCTAAGAACACAATACCATGGAGGATTTTCAGCCTTCCGTAGTATGTACATGCTCTATGTCCTAGAAACTGCCAGGCCTGTAAGACATACCTGTTACTGTACAGATTTAGGACTTAGGCAAACTTTTGGTGTTTTACTAGAGCCCTAAACATCACTAACAGGCAATGTTTGTCAACACCTTTTAGTTGAAGAGTTAAAGTAAGTCGATGAGCCATCATCTGCTCCACGGGAATGGGTGGGTATAGCATTTTTTTTTTCATTTCCAGTCATGATATGCATCACTCGTAGCTGTTCTGCGGGTGACCAGCAGACTGCAAGCCATAGCTTAGTATGATGAAATGGCAAAGGGATGCGTCTGTGGCCTGTGATGAGCAGAAGTGTGGGCAAAAAGAGACACAGTCTGTACACTTTTTGGACTAAACATGAATTACACAAAGTCCGACTGCAGCCTACCCATATCACATACCAGAAAAGAATTAAATAAAATTCAACTAAAAAAGAATCATATCACAACTTTTTACAACTCCTTCTCTCACGACAGTCTCCAAAAATTGCGTGTATTGTAATTTCTGGCCGGGATACGCCTAGCAGCGCTGCTCCCTTGGATGGGGGTTTCCTTGTAGGTACCTTCACGCCCTCAGTTCCCCAACACCGAGCGTTCCTCTCCTTTGAAGCGCCCCTCTTCCACGTTTACACGGCGCTACTCTGCTCAGTCCTACCTTCCCCACCGCTCTCGCCCGCTCTGTCACGGCGTCCCCTCCGCCGCCGCCGCCGGTGAGCGGGGAAGGGCGGCCGCAGCTGCGGAGTTACCTCAGGACGGCGGCACAGCCTCATCCCCCCCGCGCGGCCGACCTCACCGTTACATCAGCGCGCAAGGCGGGTTCCCCAAGGGAACGGCTGGCGCGCGGCGGCGCCGGGGCGCTGGGACGNGGAGTGCGGGAGAGGGAGGCGAGGGCCGTGCGGGCCGTTACCGCCGCCTGAGGTAACGGTCGGCGGCGGGAAGGTGGATGTTCCGCCGCGGAGCTGGCGCCTCGGCCGCGTCCCTGGGGGCAGGGAGGTCTCCGGCTGCCGCACGCTGCCTGCCAGCTCCCTTCCCGGGGAGGGGGGCGGCTTCCTCCCGAGGGCCGGGGCGGTGCGCCGGAGCCTCGGTCTCTGGCAGCAAAGTTCAAGCTTCTCCGATTTTTATAGCTCACCGTCCCCCGCTTCCTCCTGACCTCTGGCGCGTTTCAAACGTTTGCGTTTTAAATGGCAGATGAACTAGATAATCCGTCCTCGAACTGCCCGTAGTACAGTGGGGTAGATTTATCTTCTTGGGAACTATGTAACCGGCAATGCGGCAGACTTTATTTTTTGCGTGTTTACAAAATGGTAGCTGGTTATATACGCTCTTTCCCTTTCCCTTATTTGTGCGTTGAAAACAGTATCCTAAAACAGAAGAGCGAGTTGGAGGGACATACCATCATGTCTGTCTTCAACAGGATATAGCTTGGTTAAAATAAAAGGATATTTGACTTTCTTTTTTTTCCCCTGAAAAGCAATGGAAATGGAGAACACACAGGAGTTCCTGTGATAGTTCGAGGGCTCCGCATATATGTCAGTGTTGACCTGTGTTGAGCTGCATAAAGTTTTGGGGCTCGTTCATCTTAATCTCATCCACATTTTATCACTTAAAAGTGTATAGTTGATGTGAAGTTTTGAAAAGTTGCATACCTGAGGGAGATGACTTTTGTAAGACTTGATTTCTGCAGGGAACTCATGGAAGTAGAAACTTCCACTTACATCTTTATTTGAAATATCAAAAAGATCATGATTTTGTGAAGGGATTTTCCTTTACTAGTATAAATGCTTTGAACAGTGATCCTTGTTCACACATATATAAGGTTGCTTTGAAAAGGAATAAAAAATGTTTTGCGTATTTTCCAAACTGTTTCAGTTTGATTAGTGTAGTTCCATTGTATTTTATTTGGCTAAATCATTAAATGAAGAGAGTAGAGCTTATATGTTGTGTTTTTTGAACAGGCCTGGGCCTGCAGAATCTTTGTGAATAACTATGCCTTGCCTCTTTCCTTAATATAACAACGTAATTGTGTGTTACTTCGTACCTTACGTGTGTACCACGTTGGGTCTTGGTGGAAGATGGGGTGGATAGAACTTACAAGTAGTTTAAGAGATCCTAGTACTTTATAGCTAGTCTACCCTGACCCATTTTAACTAAATGTAAACTTAAGTTTCCATGTCCTCGTGTGTGTGTCTGGATTTTATTTGACAGCAAGCAAACTATTTTGTCAGTAAAAGTTGTAACGTTTTGCTAGATTTCCCTTTATAAAGAAGAGGGAGAAATGTTACTTATCAGTGTTTGTGGGCTATTAACATAATGAAAGTATCAGAAAGCTATGATAATTTTCATACACTGTGTTTAGGCAGTTAAACCATGCTAAAATGGTTGCTGGAGAAAGGAATTGTTGAAGACATGCAGATTATATAGCCTTCAGATAATGTTGCTTCCTCTTATTTCTAGCTAGAAAAAGTCTTGCTTTTTCAGAAGATAGCAACCATAATTGTATTTGTCTGCTTCTAGGGGACTATTTTAATGTCATTTTTAAATTATTCTAAGCAGACCAAAATGACCTTCTTTCAGCTGTTTGAACTGTCCTTTAATACAATTAATTGGACAAGTGATCAAATCCCAGACTAGTTTTAGTTATTTTGATCATAAATGAGTGACAATTAAAAGAAGAATAAAAGGTTCTTTCTGATCCAGTATGCTATTTTCAGCAGTGCTTGATAGTAGATACTTAGGGGGGGGAAAAAAACAAAAACCAAACCAGAGCAAGTACATAGCAATGATTGTATAAAATATTCTCCTAGCATTCGATGGTTTGCTGTTCACAGATACAAGTCCATCTTAAAATGAGCTGTAGGAACTGTGTTCAGACACTCAATTCAGCACTTTTAGCTTTTTAGTCAGATATTAAAAACAGATGTCTGTTAATAAAACTAATTCCAAATTTTTTGTTATTGTTAAATCGTTTAAGAAAGAGGTAAGATATAAACCTCTTTATTGGGTGGTCTGGGAAAAAATGCAAAAGGATCCTTTTCAGAAGTAGGAAAACATTACTGAGTTCTTTTTTTTTCCTCAGCTTAATTTCTTACATTAGTCTTTATTCAAACATGGAATTTTCTGAAGATGAGCTTTATGTTTCCATGTCATAACAGCATAATTTCTTGTAGACAGTTACCAGGTGATGTTTTTGTGGTTATACAATAATGCTACTAAGTGTGTGTTAATCATTGACCTGCCAAAGCTGCCTGACAGATCTCCATGGCCCTCTGTAAGCCCTCCTTGGCTTACATTGGTGCTATAAGGAGACTCTAGCACTCTGTCACCCACTCCTTCGGTCTGAATTGCTGGGACAGTGGTGATCAGTTGTTGTCCTTGCAGCCTGCCAGAGGAATACAGGTGATCTGGACTGAGGAAAAACCTTGATTGGAATTTCAAGGGCAAGTAATAGTAATTTTTTAGGTCAAAAGCTGTTTTCAATTTCAAAGTTCAGTAATTAATTTGGTAAAACATCTCAAGCTAGACTTAATTATGCAATTCTATAAGGCATGAGAAGTGTCAGGTTTCATAAACCATCAGAATAGCTCATACGTGGAGCTGAGAAATGACATTGTCTGAATATCTGGATTCTGTCATATAGACTAACTTTTGAAGGAACTTGATATATTTTATAAGTCTATGAATGTTTATGGAGTTATATGGCCCAGACTTTTAGTCTCAAGGTCAAGGTATGAGATGCAGGCAGACTTCATTAGATTGCTCTTGGCATTGACGTGAAACTTTTTATCAGTTTTTTATAATACTGCTTATACTAAGGACGTAAGGTCTGGGAGAAACAATATATTTCTGCTAAACTTGATGACAAAAATGAGTTCTTGGTTGAATTGTGTGCTCATCAAAAACTGTATTTAGGTAAGTAGTGATTTAATAATGTAGAGAATAGAGGTTGACAAGTCATCAAGTGTCTTTGAAGTGCTGATGTTCAAGGTTGGCTGTCCATAAATTCTTCAACAAGTTGTAGACAGCAAATTTATCTGTCACTTGGTGTCATTGCAACCAAATGTGAAAGCGAAATAAACGTGGAACTGACTGCAAGGAGGGTAATCGTGAATGCTTCCTCCTGGCCTAGCACCCACAGGCAGGACTTCTGAGTATGATTTTTGTACCTTTCATTTGTTTAAGATTCACTCAGGTGTCTAATGTTTTACTAAGATCTTGTGACCACTAAAGGTTGACATGCTGAATTTCTTAGCTGATACTATTTTCATTATTTTTAGTTCAGTTAACTAAATACAGGATGTAGTTATAAACAATTAGAAAGATTATTCTTACTCAGTAAATGTAAGCAGAAGGTGTTCTTTTACATAGATAATGAAATTACGTGTCTTTAAGTTGTAGCTCATTCTTAAATATTAGCTTATAACTGGTAGCTTTGTAGCAGCGCAGTCTCTGGTATGGGTAAAAGTTGAGTAACTTCATTTGGGCATGGACTTCCTTGCTTATTTGTATTAAGGAAGACTGTTAATTGATTGCAATCCCTAAGGAGAGATTCTTTCATATTGAGTTCTAGCAATCATCCCAAAATGAGTAACTACAAAAAGTCTTTCATGACATACAGAACTATGAGTGATTGGAAGGTGATCTGGAAGAACAGTAACATCTAAATTCCTTTATTTCAGTTGAGGCACTGTGGTTCCCCTGAACATAAAACCCAGATGATTTCTGACAAACTTGTTGTCATAGGGCTTTATGCACTCCCTGAATTTGCAGGAAAGGAACTGTCCCAAAGTATAAGTAATAACTATCCTGGAAGATTCAGGGCAGTCTTAGATTTTGATGCATAGATCATAATTTAGTATAACCTTCTTTATTAGATAATAGCAGTATTTGACATTGGATTAAATTGCAGAATTGTCATGCAAATAATATAAATCTCACCCAGTAAGTCCTTTGTTGCTGTTTTTATTAAATTTGGTAATAGATTCAGGGTTTAGGAGCAGAAGGTGGGTGTTAGAAGGTCAAAGACAGAGGGGCTGGTAAGAAAAAAAGGAGTTTTGAACATGAAAATCCCTTGATGTTACCAATCTTGTAGGTTTTTTCTAACAGACAACCCATTGACTTTATGATAGAATAATGTTTTGTTCTAATTTTGATTCAATGCAGTTCAAACAGTCAGTGCTTTACAGAGGGAATGAGAGAACATGAAAGCTGGAACTCTTTGCCTTTATATGATGCATGTTAATTCTCTCTCTTCCTTCAGTAACATTTGAATCTCAGTTATTGTCAAGATCCATATATTCTGCTGGGCTGGCTCAGGGGTTAGGGAAGTGTGACACAGGGAACGCACTGGGCTGTGTGCCCTGGAGATCCATGAGAGCCTGTCAGCTGGAGCTTCTGCCTCCTTGGCTGCTATTCTAGGCTTTATCGATGATGTAATGCGTGTGTGTGGTTTAGTGTAGCATAATTATGTCTGAATTGGTGTGGAATGGCAGCCTTGAAAACACCCAAGGGCAAAACTAGTAAGCAGATGTTGATAGCTTTTTGTTCCAGCTTTCATTAGATGTGTAGCTTATTGCATCAAAAGTCAGTCATCAGCATCTCTCTTAGTATTTCTTCGAGAGGGTTTGATTTACTGTCTCAATAAACCAAATATTTTCAGTTCGTGTGGGACTCACTGTGGAAGTGTGTTTATGCTGTGAGAGAACATTTATATGCCACATTGTATTTTAATAATTTTTACCACAGGTGGTGAAAACTATGACGTCACTTACTGACTGGTTCTGTTCTGAAGTTGTTTAGAGGAGTACATGCCTTAGCATTCACAGCTTCATGGTTGTCTGGTGACTTTCTTTGACCTCTCTGCTTATTTGTTTTTAGATTACAGTCTTCAGAAAGGAAAACTTACTTTTTTGACTTTGCAGACTATTGACAAAAGTGTGTATGCAGTAGCAATGCAGAAGAAGTCATCGTTGTTTCAGAACAAGTTTTATTGAGTTTTATTTCATAGGTTTGTTTTGTTGTCTTCTGCAGTGTAAGGGAAATGAAGATGGGGAGACAGTTATTGTTGAAAAAGACCACTTTATGGATGACTTTTTCCAACAGGTACAGTTATAGTTTTCACCATGCATTAAAGACTTAGAGTTTTCTCTCCGTGCCTTTTAATTTCTGTAATTAGGTTTAACAATTCATCTACACCCCCCCGCCCCCAATACGCTTTGTAGTGGAATGCCAAATCAAATGTTGGTCGCACTTCTGCTTGCTTAGTTCAGGGTATTTTCTGTCTTTACTGCATGGGAGTATTTTTAACTCCCTGTTGACAAGGAATTTGCTTATAGAATTGTAAAATCTTTTCTATTAGGAATAGTAGCACTTAAGTTTTTGGCCATATAGAATATATTTGCTATTAAGAACACCATTATTTCTTAAAAAAAAAAAAAAAGTGCAAGCTGTTTAAATGTCAATGTTTCTGCTAGGATTTCTGTCAGATAATGACAAGTGTTGCAATGAAATACTTTACAATTTTTATTACCAAAATAAATTTTTTGTGGGTTTTTTATTTGTTTTAAATCTTTGCTCTGAATTATTCTAATGTTTTCATTGCCATATTTCTCTTCCCCTAGGTTGAGGAACTTAGAAATAATATAGCAAAAATAGCACAAAATGTGGAAGAAGTGAAGAAGCAGCACAGCATTATCCTGTCAGCACCGAATCCTGAAGGAAGTGAGTATCACTTCTTAGATTTCGCATATCTGTGGCTAGATATTCTGAAATAATTTTTGTTTGTTTTAGCTCTCTATAGGAATATAACTTCAGGTGTTCAGAATGCAAAATGTAACACAATTTATTTAAGTATTTCCATATTAATTTTGAATTAATATTTTCATTTGCTTATTTTTACCTTTTCTAAGTCTCATTTGAATAAATACATTTTTCAGAATATTTGTTACATCATCCAAACCTTTGCTAGACCAAAACTCAGTTTAATATGGTATCTTGAAATTGACGACATCTTCAGGAACTTAGAAGCTACTTGCATTTCTTTTAATTTGGGAGAATGTTGAAGTTGTCAACCGAAGCTCATAGAGCAGAGCCATTATCTTCTCTTAATTCTTCAGCAGAGGCAAGATCCTGCCCGATAGTAACACTACAGCCAGCTGCTTCAGTGGTAGTAAGAGTGCCATGCTGGAGCTTTGTAACCCCAAAGCTGAAAGTGAAGATGTGCTTTCTGAACAGAGAACTTGAAAGTTTAGAGAACTTACCCAGAAACATGGAACCTTTTCTGTTCTCAACACTGCTTAATTCAAGATATGCCTGGGGTGGTGGGCAGGGTTTAAAGAAGAGGGAAGAAGAGATACTGAGATATTTTTGTGGGATGTTGCAACACTAGCTTAGTATCTACCATCTTGTTGCTGAAAACTGAACTTTGGATGTTAGTTTTCCTTTCCCCTTCCTATTTTCTTTGTTTATGAATGAGCATATGTTTGTAATCTTACAAATTATTTTTGTCTTAACAATTGTGTGCAATCAATGAATCTCTGGTTTAATAAGGGTTCATCTGAATGCTTAAAATCTGTGGTCTCAGTTTATTTGTCAGTTTGTGTTTGTGCTAAAAATTGTGTTCAATAATGCATCTGAATTCACAGAATCATAGAACGGTTTGGGTTGGAAAGGATCTCAAAGATCATCTAGTTCTAACCCCCCTGCCATGGGCAGGGACACCTTCTACTAGACCAGGTTGCTCAAAGCCCCATCCAACCTGGTCTTAAACACTTCGGGGGTTGGAGCTTCCACACCCATGGGCAACCTGTGCCAGTGCCTCACCACTCTAACAGTGAAGAATTTCTCTCTAATATCTAATCTGAATCTGCCCTCCTTCAGTTTAAATCCATTACCCCTTGTCCTGTCACTACAGTCCTTGATAAACAGTTGCTTTCCATCTATCCTGTAGGCCCCCTTCAGGTACTGGAAGGCTGCAATTAGATCTCCCCAGAATCTCCTCTTCTCCAGGCTGAATAAGCCCAGCTCTCTCAGCCTATCCTCACAGGAGAGGTGCTCCAGCCCTCTGATCAACTTTGTGGCCCTCCTCTGGACTCTCTCCAACAGGTCCATGTCTTTCTTGTAGTGAGGCCCCCAGAGCTGGATGCAGTACTCGAGGTGGGGTCTCACAAGAGCGGAGTAGAGGGGCAAAATCACTTCCCTCAAACTGCTGCTCACACTTCTTTTGATACAGCCCAGGACA
>VXBL01005970.1:2483083-2499596 GCA_013400195.1 Aramus guarauna | reverse complement strand
GAACCTGGTCTTCTGCTACAGTGGGTGGTACTTCATTCTCCCAGTCCCTGCCCTTGCTTTCTGTGACCTGGGCAGTGTGACTCAAACACTTGTCAGTGAAGACTGCGGCAAAGAAGCGGTTGAGTACCTCAGCCTTCTCTATATCCTGGGTAATCAGGTCACCTGTTTCATTCTGGAGGGGGCCCACATTTTCCTTCATCCTCCTTTTATCACTAATATACCTACAGAGTTCCATGCACTCCAGCTGGTCACTGACATAGAGGGTGACACCCCCTCCTCGTCTACCCTGCCCGTCCTTCCTAATCAGCTTGTACCCTTCCATGCCAACACTCCAGTCATAGGAGCTGTCCCACCATGTCTCTGTAATGCCAATAAGATCATAGCCTTGCAGGTGCACACACGTCTCCAACTCCTCTTGTTTATTGTGTAGGAACATGACGTTGCTTGTAAGTAATGTATGCTCTTGTGAATATGGTGTCTTCAGTAAATCTGTTAATAGAGATCTAGCTAAGTTCTTAATGAATACTCTGTATAGGATTCTCCGAAAATATAAGTAGTGTCTGGTGCAGTCATGTTAATAAGGGTAAAAGCAATGAGTCCGTGATAAACAAAAGATCTAAAAAAAAATGTGAGATAAATCTGTGTTTTCACTTGATAGACTTCAGTGAACTTTCATTTTGACCAGCAAATGAATGCTACCCTGAAAGTGTTACATTAGGAAAAAACGTGGAATATTTTATCACCTGGCTTAGTTGGTGATTTGGTAATATCATTTCCCAAGTGTAAGGGCCTGTCATAAGGAGCAGGAATGCGATAGTATGCTGTTAAAAAATCATATTTAAAGTTCTGAAGAGTGTAATAAACGTCTCTGCATGGTTGTACTGAATACAGCTTAATATTGTCAATCATTAACAGTTCTAAAAAAAAATATGGTTTTTTGTGTTGTTTTTTTTTTAAGGAACAAAGGAAGAACTTGAAGAATTAAATGAGGAAATAAAGAAGATTGCTAATAAAATCCGAGCTAGGTTAAAGGGTAAGCTGTGAAGAGAAATAAAAGTACTGTTGCTTGTAATTCAGACTAGCTAATTTCACTGTGATTTTTCCCTTGTGAATATGTCTTAATTGTTTAGCATAGGTTTTGAAATATATTGACTGGTTTAATGTTACTATATTACAATTACTATATGCTTTTCTCCTTCTATAAACACTAGAGTATGGTATTTATTGTTTAAACTGTAAAAGCAGCCCATTTTATTACACCTTTTGAAATTTTTCCAGAGTAATAGACAGTAATGCGACTCTACTAAGAGTATTGAAGTAGTTACTGTGTTTCAAGATCTGTGCCAATTATCAACGTTACTTTAACTCTGTGTGTGTGTGTATGTGTATATGTGTATATATATACATTGCTGCCACTTCTCTCCTCCCCTAAATTGTTAAACATGTCTAGAGGGAGCTTGTATATGAAAAAGTAATAATAGTATTTACAAAGTAACTGAGCTACACTATTAAATAATTGACCAAGCATTGACTCATAATGTTCTTGTATTGTTCTTAGCTATTGAACAAAGTTTTGATCAGGGTGAAAATGCTAATCGGACATCAGTGGACCTCAGGATAAGAAAAACGCAGGTAAGAACACTTAATAAGGTTAAAGAAGAGAAAAGGATTCTAATAAATGAGAGAATGAGTTTCACTTTTTTGAAATAGTTTCAGAACTTCATGTTCCGTTTTGTTGGAATGTAAATACTGCTTTCAGTTGTTGTGCAGTAGCATTTGCTGTATCAAAAAAATAAACATTTTTGTTCAACATTTTTAAATCCTCAAAACCAGCACTCTGTATTAGCTCACAAGTTTGTGGAGGTCATGACGGAATACAACGAGACCCAAACTCTTTTTCGAGAACGCAGCAAAGGTCGGATACAGAGACAATTAGAGATAAGTAAGTGACCTCAATACACTTTTTAAAAAAAGATTAATTCTGTTGTTAGTACCTCCCTTGTTTCTTACTACTTAAAGACGGTACAAAGCATTGTACCTCTTGGACATCTTCTTGAAGCATGTGAGGGAAAAGAAGCAATTTTATTGTATGGCATAAACTCTTTGGTACTGCTCTTCAGAACAGCTGCAAAAAAGACAGAGAAAACTTAGTAAATAATATCTTTTATGTTGAAAATTATGAAAGAAAAGATCTTTTTCCTTTGTTTCCTTTATTTTCAGTGTTGTATCTTAAAACATTAAGAAAAGCTGCCTTCTGAAGACAGCAAGTGTTATTAAAAGCCATTCCAAAATTAACATGCTAAACAGGACAACATCTCTTTCTATGCTATGCTATTTTTGTCAATAACATTTATTAAATTCAGCTGACACAAAATCAGTGCTGCTGTTAGATGTACTCTAATCCTTTGTTGACTGACTCACATTTGACTACTTTAATCATTGGTATTATGAGGAGTATTCAGAAAGGTGCCTGACTCTACTCTGTACTATAGCGTCTACCTCAGAAGATGTCTGAAACCATCCATAACATCTTGTACCTAAAATTAGCCTTTTTTATTATCTCCTGTAAAAGCAAACACATATATTGCTGAAATAGGAAATGCAAACAAAAAAGTTGGCAAATTATAAGATGACTTTGCTTTTCACTTGCTTCTCAAATTTGACAATAGCCTCTCATGCTAATGGTTCCATTCAGAGTTTCAGCCAAGCTTATCAGGCAAGTTCAATTCTTCCTTACATACAAGTTTTAGGGGAGGATGTGATTCTTTTAAGTTCATGTTGTTATAACCCAATTAGAGCCTTCAGCTTTCTCTCAGCACTAAACATTTTAAAGCAGGTTTTGCGGTATTCTTGGGTATTAACATCAGAAAGTAATATTCAAACTGTAACTTTCATCTGCTAGGACAGAATTATGTAAGTTATTACAGATACTCAAATTACATTACATGGAAAGAACAGAGATTTGATACGTATTTTTAAAACTGTACCATACAGATCACTTGAGTGTAACTCATAGCACTTTCATTTGTCATACCAGTGTGATCAATAGGATTCAGTGTGCTTAAACATGCAATAATGAACTACATCAATTGTTAAATGTGGTATGAAAAGTAGAAATGAAGGTATGCTATGGTAAATCATGTTCTCTGTGTGGAACACGAATGTAATCCTGTGTTGGTAAAATCAAATTTATGTGAAGATTTTATTGCCCATGCAGTGGTGGCAAGCAAGTAAATTAGGTGCCAATGTGACATGATTGATTAGGTAAATATTGAATGTTATATAAATATTGTGTATCTCAGGTGCTTCCTTCTGAAGAACACTCTATTTGGCAAGGTTCATATGAACATTGTAAATGGTTCTGATTGAACTCTTGAATTTGACCAAAAAACCTAAACCAAAACCACCACCAACAAAAAACCCACCACTAACCAGGAGGAACTCTTCATTGTAGCTGTGAATCTACATTTGTTTTCTGCTATCACTTGATATTTTCTGATTTTCATATGCAAAATGGCAGTCAGTAATGGGTAAACACTACATTGTTTTATCATGGAAAATGCTCAATATGAGAATTTTCTTTGAATTGTCATCCTTCTGGTATGGTAAAGTTTTATGTTCCATAATGAGTAAGTGATGAAGTACTGTTGTTTTTACCCTAGCTGGAAAGACCACCACTGATGAGGAACTAGAAGAAATGTTAGAGAGTGGTAATCCTTCAATTTTCACTTCTGATGTATGTATTTCTGGCCCAGTTATATGTGTGTCCTATTCTGCTGCTTCTGCTATTTAGAAGTGTGTCAGCACATACTTATGTCCATATCTTTTTTTTTGTTCTTCCAAAGATTATATCAGACTCTCAAATAACTCGGCAAGCTCTGAATGAAATTGAGTCACGTCACAAGGATATTATGAAACTGGAATCTAGCATACGGGAACTACATGAAATGTTTATGGACATGGCAATGTTTGTTGAGACTCAGGTAAATGAACCAATTCAAACACCTTTATGTAGTGGGAATTTTTTCCCCAGTCTTCCTCTTTGAAATATGCAGAAACAATTGCTTATACTCATATAATACAGAGCTAGTGTTTTTTGACTGTGATTAGAATATCTGAAAGTTAATCACTAAAGGTGTTTTGTTCTGTTTTAGACAAACATACAATCTAGATGTGCTTGTAGTATATGCTATAAATAACGAAGCATAGACTTTCTTTTCAGTTGGTATACTTAATATTTTCTTCAACATGCTTACATTGCAACATGCTTGAACACATTATGCTTGTTTAAGAAAGAACAACTGTCTCCTGGAATGTTGGCTAATATCTTGGGAATATAGGATTCTCATAGACATGGTAAAGGACTACTGTGGTAAAATAAATTGTGTGTTAGCAAGGATGTACGCAACTTGTGCGTACTACAAAGGTATGGTTACTTTTACAGCTAATGTGAATATAAAGGGATTGACAAGTCAGGCAAGTAGTCTCATTCATAATCTTTATCTTGACATGTACATAAATTCGTTCTATTTGTAGTCTTTACATCCCAATTATCTAACAAAAATATTTTTAACTTCTAGTCTTAAAATTCTTTGACTTATGCAGGGAAGTGAAAAGAATAATGTTCAGGAGAGAAACTTTCCTGAAAAGCACTTTTTTTTTTTAATTGGGTTTTGTTCTAGAAGTCCTGTGTTGCTTTGATATTAAATACGTAGCCAAGGCAAATTGGTAGCAGTTTTCTTTTGAATTAAAAATGAACAAAAGTTACTTGTACATCATTCTTTAATGCTTTGCTGTTTACTGCTGCTGATTATTTCTTCTGATGGACAGAAACACAGGTAATAGACTTCCTGTAATTTTTCACCAATCCTCCATTTCATTACCAAATTTCATTCATCATAATTAATTTGAATTTGTTATGCATTGACATTCTAAACCCTCATTTCTGAGGAACTTTAGAAGTTGCTATTATATGTATACTTTTTCTTAGATAACTCTTGAACCTTGTGTTAAAATAGTCAGTATCCTTTCCCACTTCAGGCACGTCAAGGATTTCTGATCACTTTAGTATGTCATTTTTAGTTGTGGCTGTTAAAACATACCTTGCATTCAAAGGTATGTTTTCAGGTGTTCAGTATTTGTTCCTGCAAAAGGGAGAAACATGCCTGCCCTGCCCATGAATGTTCCTTGTTTGGTTAGAACTTTGAGCCTTTGCTTCTCATTTCCCTTTTCCTTTACACATCAAAGCAGAAAAAAGTCAGCCACTAATATGTACATTATTCGCTTTGTTTTAAACAATCGTTGACATTCGATAGCCTTTCTTCTCTTAAGTTCATTAAACAAGGATCCATGGATTCCAATAATTTTTTTCTTTAAAATTTCATTTTAAGGGTGAAATGATCAACAACATAGAAAAGAACGTGATGAATGCATCAGATTATGTGGAACATGCAAAAGAAGAGACAAAAAAAGCAGTTAAATATCAAAGTAAAGCACGAAGGGTATGCTGTCTTTCTGTAATTGTGCTAGCCAGTTTATTAATTTAGCACAGTATGAAGTGGCCTTCAATTTTAGTTGATTTTTTTGTTGTTGTTGCTTTATTCAGTTCTTCAAGGTAGAACTAATATATACATTTTACTTTTAAGTAGTTAATGAAATTTAAAATTAGATTAGAAAATGTTCTTATAAATTAATACATGACAGGGGAAGATTTACCAGCGGATTTTACAAACAAAAGTTATCTGAAAGAACTCAGAACATTTCCAATATAGGGTTGGGTTTTTTGTAGTTAATATTAAAAATTGATATTACCAGTAGAGGACAGAAACTTCTTGTACTACAAAAATGAATAAGCAATTCATGCACAACTATGGCTATGTTCACAACTTCCACTTAAAAAACTGTCATTACAGAGTGTAAAAACCCCAAAAGAAGAATTATTATGCTAGTAGATAAATTCACAGGTGGTTCTTATCAACTACCATGAGACCTTAAATTATTCAGACTCTAAGCTTAAAGCTTTCTGGGTCTTTATCACTGGTAAACTTACCTGAATTTATAGCTATAAAATTGCCATGTTAGCAGGAAAAATAAAATTATTGATTTTGCTGAAGCAGGCTTAGTTTTTTAGAATTCCATCTGTAATTATTCTTTTTGCAGATAACTACTTTTATACTCTTGTAAAAGTAATAAATTAGGGGCATCTTCCCTCTGGAAAGGGTGCGACGTTAAACTGTGAGGCTCAATTTTGTAGAGGAATTGAGCTCAAAATAAGGCTCAGGCATTTTCCATTGGCGTGGAAACTTGTTTTGTATTTCAGTATCTCTCTTCCTCTCAGCCAAATAATGTATTCCAAAATCAAACTACTAAGTAATTTATTTTTGTATTTTGTAACTGTATGGCTGCAGTGACTGAATTGTTCCTCTGAAGTAATTTCCCCTTTTGTGATGCTGTGCAGTGTTGTGAGGCTTTTTATGGCGAGTTGGAATTGAGACAGTAATGTATCTCTATATAGATAGACAGATATCTACATATAGATAACATGCTAGTTACACTTAAAAATATTAAAGTGTCAAAGAGCCCACTTAATGTATTTGTAAATGGTTGTTTTCTCATCTTTGGTGACTATATAGGTATTAATCATACTAGTTAACCTGTAAACATTGTTTAAAATTGTTTATTCTTATGCAAGAGTATACAGATACATTTATCTCAATTTGAGAATACTTCAGGCTTTAATAAAAATGAATGTGATCTAAAAACTGAGTATTTTAAAAATTGAAAATAAATGCAAGTCTTACTGTGCTTAATACTAAAATAATAATACCTTGTTTTTTGACAGAAAATGTGGATAATTATCATTGTGTCATTGGTGTTGATTTCCATAATTGGTCTAATTGTTGGTTTGTCTGTTGGTATTCGGTGATGCTTGGATAACCTCAGCATGCATGACTTCCTGCCAGTGTGGCAGTAAGTAACTAATCAACTAATTTTGCTCTTGTTTTTCTCCGGTAACTTGTATTGTTCTACTAATCGTTAATATCTGTACAGTTACGGGGGGGTCGGTTTGAGATGGATTGGTGGATCTTCTCTGACTCTGCATACTATAAAAGTGCGGTGCATGCGAATATTGAAAACTGACATCTAGTGGTAAGCTGCTCAATCTACAGAATGGAGTCACTACATAAAACTCAGAAACACAGAAGGAAATGAGACCAAAAAAATCCAGTTATTGTCTCGCATTATTTTGATTTATGGGTTTGGGGTTTTTTATAGTGAAAGTTCACATCAGCAGATAATCTACAGTGAGACATGGAATACTAGTTACACTGGGAACTTTCTCAAATGGGGATTTCTGTGGGTTTAAGTAGAGCTTTTATAAAAGTACAACCATGAAGCTGGCTATTACGTTTTGCAGAACATCCTAAAATTTCTTACTTTGAAGCTGTTTATTAATACTAGACTAAATGAAACAGTGGGAAATAATGTATTTTTAAAAGGAAATCTACAAATATTTCAACTGAAATTTCAGGACATAAATTTGAGAATTCTTTTAGTCCTCAGATTTTTTTCTATGTTAATCTACCATTTCTTGTCAAGATAACACCTAGCCAGGCTAAGTAGAAAACAACAGTTAACTCCTCTGAGTCCAATAGAAACTCGACTTTTTACATACAGTATCTTCAAGCTGTATGTGAAGTGCTATGAGCGGGATGTTGTTTTAGACACCTAACTGGGAATTCAGTTTTCTGTACTAACACTCTTTGAAGCTTTTAGTTTTGATGTTAGTTTCTTCTCAGCTTTGGTTTATGGGCAGATAACAGGGCTTACTGTATCATTGCTTGTAGTCAGAAATACCTGACCTAATGTGAGACTTTGATGCATGTATGTAGAACCCATCTCTTTTTTTTTTTTTTTTTTTTTTTTTTTTTTTTTTTTTGGTTGTTGTTTCCTTGCAGTTCTTCTGAGCTATTACCTACACAATGTTTTTACTGATGCTTTATTGAATTCCACTAAGCATACAATTGTAAAGGTTTGAGCAGGCTACAAATATTTATCCAAGGAGGGTGACAGTAAGCCGTGTTACTGTACTTGGACTTGACCTTGATAAGTAAACGTTCACTATTGCATCTGTTTCTATACGTAATGGTATTTACAGATGTTGGGTATGAGTAATAACAATTATTCTGTGAATCAAAACAGAGAAATGTTAACATAGATAGCTCTATCTTGTAACTATGGTTACATGTATGTTAGAAAAGAAAGACTAGAAAGACTAGGAAGTAATAGCAGTAAGTATTCTTTAGAAAGAAAATCCAAACCCTCAGATTAGGTGTCAGTATTTATTAATTTTCTGTGGCTATGCGTGTATTTAAACAGTTCTGTATCTGACAGGGTATTTGAATCTCAACTTTTCTCTCTTTTTTGCAGAAATTGATGTTCATAATTATATGTGTAACTGTATTGCTTCTGATACTTGGAATTATCCTAGCAACAACACTATCATAGCAAGCACATTCCAAGAGTTCCGAACCTTCAGAAACTCCAAAATACATCTTCAGTAAAACCAAACCTTTTTTAATAAATGATGCCTTACGCTGTTCCATGATGACGACCTATCACTAATGGTGAAAAATTAAAACAAAATCACTCTTAATGTTTACTGATAAATGAAGATGAGAATATATTAGGGTATGGATGGATTTGCATCATAAACTATACATTTGTGAGACTGAAACTTGCTCTTAATTGTTTTGAACTAAAGTAACTTGGGGTTTTTTTTGTATGTCAGTGTTAAAAACAGTTTAAATAGGGAGTTGAGAGACTGTTGAGTTTTGATGGTTTGGTTTTTTTTCCTATTGTTAATACAATTCTAATCACAAATTCTAGTACTTACCAGTGCTGCTTTTGCTAGCACTCTTGTGAACATTTTTATGAGATGTAGCCTTGTCTTTAATTATTTAGTCACCTTAACCTTTCTAAGCTTTATACTTAAAAAAATTTTCTCCAATACATGCTAAAATATTTTATCCTGAAAAGACTACTTATTTAACTGTCAGCCTATGCATTACACTTGAGAAGAAAAAAAAAACAACCTTTTTTACACTTTCCAGGTTTTTTATTTTTTCTTTCAATGTGACTAAGGTTAATTGCTTTAAATATTTACTTGCCTTATAGTAAGTTAGTTGTAACATTTCTGGTAAAAGAATGCAGGAGTGAAGCACACAGAATTTGAACTTGAGTGGATAATTTTACAAATAATCCTTGTGCAAAGGAAACTGGTGGATCAGTTTAGTTCATTGTTCATCTGAATTTGACAAAAATTGTACTTTCTCTTTCTAAAGCCAAGTCAAGATTTCTTATTCAGTAGCTTGCTAATATTGATGTGTGAATATAGCACGTGGGGATAAACTCCCTCAGAAATGTCTGAAACATAACACAAACTAAGACACTGATTTGTTATGAAAAGTATGTGTTATATAACATATATGAAGTGTTTTAGTATCTACATACCTGTTGTAATGCTAGCTTGCAAGACTTGAAAGACTTCAAATGTAACCAAATAACTGCATTTAATGTTACAGGTTATTTTTGTATTTTGTGTGTAAAATATTTGTAACTTGAATTTTTGACTTCTCATTGTTTAAGGATATCCATGTAGATATGTAGATATATTTACACTGTAAGAGGATTAGAGGAAAATATAATGTGTGCCTTTCTAAATACAGCCGAAAACTACGCTTGTCAATGTTTCCAAATATTCAAGTATAATGTTTACTGCAGTAACTTGGTCCTAAATGGTTAGAGTCCTTAAACTTACATTTTGTTGAAGGTGTCTGAGATCAAAGTTATTCAGTAAACTATAATTCAGTCTGACTTAATGAAATTCAGCAAAGTTTACAATTTGTATTGTACGTATGAATATTCCTGCTTTGCTGTCCAAATATACTGTGAATGTGCTGGAGCTATTCAGATGTCAAACATGTTTAAAAAAGAAAAAAAATATTATTACTGGTCTTTTTGCAAGTCAGCCATAAAGAAGTCGCTTGAAAAATTTCGGCTTCATTGATGAACAAATTTCTTTACCTCTAAGTCCAGAACACTCACCGATGTTTGTGAGGAAGTTTACATGCAAAGTAAGGAAAGATTGGTTGCCTTAGTATTCGTTCTAGGTAAAATATATTTTTATTCTATAGTTTTCTAGATTTTTATCAGTAAATGTTATTTATACAGATAGATTGGGGGCGAAAAAATCAGTTCTGCTGTTTAACAGCTGGTTACCTAAAATGACCCCCAAAATCCCATCATATTGAGGTTTTTTTATTTATAATGCAATAATTTGCCAATCAAGACCAGAAATTTGATTAGGCCACTCCATATTTTTTACTTGTTATATAGCTGCCTCAATGAGTTTGTTTTAAAACAAAACACAGCTTGTTTTTCACATGAACCTCTTTGTTCTGTTAATATTGGAGGGGAAGTAAATCTCTAACCTATGCACTAATAAATTTATCTAAGCAAGTATCTTGTGGCTATTTTTATATTCATGATGTTACTGTGACCTTTGTGAATCTTTCCAGTAAGTGCTTGAATAAGGCTGGTATGTTTTTGTATGACATATGTCACACAACTGATATCTAATGGTAATGTAAAGGTAGTGTATTTCCTGAAACTTTTTACTGAGAGAGATGTAGAGACGATCAAAGTAGGTGTAGAGATAATTATGAAGGCATTAATGGGATTTATTTATTTAAACTATGCCCATGGATTTCTCCTTTAATATTAAACTTGAAAAATATGGGAATTATTTATTTGAATAAAGCTATTCATGTATTCTCAGCAATTCCTCATAAAAGTGCATGTTTCACAGTCCAGAATTAAAATACCTTCCTGTTCCCTGCCTACCCCAGAATTGGAAGTTTTGGAATAGATTTGGGGTTCTGATGTCCAGAACAGGTGGTAACTGGAGTCATTCCCCCTGCGCTGCTCAGAGCTTTTTGCTGGCGCGGCGTTGGGTGATGTTATCGCAGTGACAACGCTGTACCTGTCTGCTCTTGTAGCCTGGCTCCTTCCAGCTGTGGCCAGCTGTCTGCAGGGCGTCGATCGCCAGCAGCAGCGGTGAAGAGTGAGCAGCCTGCTCGGCGCTGACAGCCACGGTGGCTGCGCTGGAGGGGAGGAACAGCTGCCACCGGCTCTGGGCAGCACGGGGACTGGGGCTCGTCTCCTCCTGGTGCCTCTTCTCCCTCATCTTCCTCGGTGTATCACATGTCGAGGTACATGGAGCATTTCATACGGTCAGTGCTCTAGCAAAGGCAATACAAGTGTGAGTGTGGTCCTGTGTAGGGAATGATTGGTTGTGCTGATCTTATGTGGGACTTTTTCAGAGAAGTTCTGAGGAAAAAATGGCCAAGGTTTCCTTTGCTTTCATTTGAGTCAGTGCTATCTTTGTCCAAGAGTAACTGTCATTATAACATTTGTAACAGTCTGACACAAACGAGGATTTGCATGCAGAGTTAATAGCAAAGCACTGGGGAGTTGGCCAACCTCTGACAAATGGTAAGGTAATTGAACAGTTACGCTTAGATAGGTATTCCTTTGTGGTATTGGAAAAACTGGATAGGAGTGGGAATGGTGAACATCCTATTAATAAGGCAAACTTGTCCATAAAGGCAAACCAAGAAGGTAAAATCTTAGCGCGGGGAAAATGTTAAATGGCTGTTCTTAAAGATGCGTACAACCAAAATGCTCAGGTAATTTATAAGTGCAGGTGTCAGCTGCTTCTCATGGGTGCCACACCACCGATGGAAAAAGCACCAAATCTGAACAGAAATGAATTCAACAGAATGAACTAAAGCCATTTCAAAAATTCAACTGTCTTTATTCTGCTTCTCTTTGTAGCGCAAAGCGCAGAACAGACATTTCTAGGCAATGCGGGATTTGTTTGGCATAGCACTACGTGAGTTTTGATGAATAAATCTGATAATTCAGAAGACAAAGGGAAATGAGAGAACTGCTGCCTATGAGGAAGGATTTTTTTTCTTTTTTTTTCTGCATAAAAATGATACTATTTTTAAAAAAGCCCACCCTTTCAGAGAGTTGTGCTTAATGTAGTTATGAGAGAACTGTTTGGATGTGGGTTGTGGGGTGTTTGTTTTTGGGAGGGAGGGAGTGTGAACGGGGGTTTAAAGACTTATGTTACCTAACGTTAAATTTGCTGTGATGCGTTCATCTGGCTTGTATGCAACTTCTGAAAATAACCATGGCATTCTTCCTCGTGCTGCAGTCAGTGGGGCAGCCTTTGCACCTGTGAATCAGCTCAGGCTTTCCCGTCATGTACAGTAATTGGCTGCTCGGTTATGCGGTGCCGTTTGCAGCCTCTTTTAGCTACCTCTGTCAAACACACCAAGTCCTTCTGCCAGTAGTAAAGCACTTCCAAAAGAGCATTTTGCAATAAAAAGAGCATTTTATAAGCTCTTGTAACTAGGTTCTGAAGAACAAAAGCACTTCTGGAATAAAGGGGGTTACAGAGGGAAATAAATAGAAATGGTAAGTAATTACAAAATAAGTGTGTTTGTGTTGTAAAGAATGATTGCTCTTACTGGCTGCATTTGAATCCATTTTACTGCAAATGGGGGAAAGAAGGATTTCGATGTTGAAGAGTAAATAGTTCTTAAGCAATGGCTACGTTATGATACAAATAGCTAACAATATATAGCAGGCTGTGGGTTGGGAAGATAACAAGGATTATTTTGCATACAAAATGATATTTCCTATATCCATACTTTAGAGAGAACGGGAGATTACCGGGTCAGCCCATGCCAATTGAAAGTAAATGGAGCTGGACAACCCTAACACAGTGCAACTCGGTTTGGAGAGTGTCAGAATGAATACGGACTCAGCAGAGGTGCCGTTTATGTAACAGCTCGCTTTACACTCCTTTTATGTAATCTTACAGCAAATGGAGAGGCAACTTCAATGCGTATTTGACAAGGTGGTTTGCAAGTATTGCACAGAACTGTTAACTTTCTGTACTTACAAGGCTTTTACTTATTTTGAGTCTGCTATTATATAACGAGCAATGTTTCTAACATTGGGTAAGTCTGTTAAGGGAATTTTCTTTAAAATTTCTGAAATGAGATGTGGAGGCTGTAGATGAGAAGGCATACAAAAATTAACTTGCGTGTAATAATATTGACAGGTCGTTGTAAAGAAGTCTTTAGCTTCTCTTTTAAGGTCCTCGTTTCCTGAATTGTGAGATTGCATAGTGGTGAACATCTGTATCTCATAGAATCAAAGAATTACTTGGGTGGGAAGCAATTTCTGCAGGTCATCTAGTGCAGCCTCCAGCTCAGAGCAGTGTCATTGGTGAGACCAGACCAGATTCTCGTACTGTTCTATGTCACCGAATGAAACGCCTTTGATTTTAAGTGAATCTTATAAGCATGTATTTATTTTTTAAAAAACCTAAACTTTTTCTGTGATGACTGTTCGTATAGTAGAACAATCTCTTGCAATATTCTATGGAATGATGGAACTGTTTTTCTATAGGAAGTCCATCAAACAAAATAACATTTTACTAGTCCAAAAATCCATAAGAAGAGAATCTAGCCTTGAGAAGAATTTTTTCCTTGGTCTCCCTGTGGAACCAATTTCTGTTAACTGAAGGATGTAAGTGGTTATTTTGAAGGGCATACTCTGGACTAGTTATAAAGTACATGAGCTTTAGACAAGGGGCAGGGGGTGACTGGCCATGGTATTTCACAACAAAGATAACCAGACCGATTTCCTCATGGCGTGTAGTTTCATCCTACCTGAAACACGTTGTTGGCCAGTCAGATGTTGCTAACTAGAAGTGAAGGAATTGCAACTGTTCCAAAGCCTGTTCAAGGCTTTACTTGGCTCCCATTTGTAGGTCACTGTAGAATCAAACACTCACCAGAGCTGTTAGGGAGCTGTTCTGCTTACGTGTAGAGTTGGAAGATTAAGTCCTAGTTCGTCCAAGCCCCTGAAGTGACTTGTCCAAGATGACATGGAATCTGCGTGGCAGAGCACAGTGTGTGTTACCGGGTGCCCGTTCCAGCTTACAAGACTGTCTTTGCCTTTGGTGTGTGCATGAAAGAGTGTTAAAAGAAATAGTCCTAGAAAACTTTTAAAAGTTCATGCTTTGTGTTTACTGTTACTGTCAAAAATTTTAAATTATGTTTTGCCATCTTCCTAGAGAGTGAAACTTCTTAAACTTTTTATTTCAAAGAAGCATCTGTATTGTGAGATTATTTTAGCCAGAGGAAGGAAAATTACCTGTAAGATTTTGTAAGATCTGTGAGTAACTCTACTACGGCTGTGATTTTACTGCTTTTTTTCCAGAGTTATCTGGCAGCATTGGCTTATCGAGTTCTTACCTAGAGCATGGTTAAGTAGTGGATGTCCAAATTAGTGAAGACAGCTTTAAAATCTCAGGTTTCAAAGTGCTTTACAGAAATTCACTGTTGTTGAAAACATTGCTCGCACTTTATAAATGCGGGAAGAAAGTTGAACTGAAAGAATTAGTATTGACACTTCAGTTTTCTACACATGTTGTTCTTTCGGTATTAAAACTTTGGACCATGTATACCCCTCTGCAGTCATGAGTTACATCCCCTGCTGTAATTCAGGTCCAGATTTGGTTCCTCATTACAAAGGATTCCCACAGAAGAGGAGGAACTGCCACTGCAGCCTTGTGCTCCAGCATCTGAAGTTGCTTGGGAGGAAGAGATGCCCCGTCCTGTGGGAACACAGGGATGCAGGAGGGAGTTTTTTCTCTCATTACTTGTACTCTTCCATCGATGCATTGAAAAGTGACAAAACCCTTTGCTGTTAGTCCCATTCGTTCGGTGGTCTGGAAGAATACTTTTTCGCTTCATAGTTCATCTTCTGAACAAATTCATGTGATTGGTTTAATCATCTTAATCCGCATTTCTCTCTGCAGAGCTTTTCATGAGGGTTTCCCAGTAGTACTTCACACACACCTCCAGGAATTTGGCCACAATGTAGATGCTGTGTGTTGGCTAGAATCTCGACTGACTTGGCAGATTGACTCGTGCTCTGTCACTGTTCCAAAACAGCAGGCTGCTGGTCATGAAAGGTGCTATCCTTTAAAAGTATGACTAAACCCTGATTTGTTTTTATTTTATCACTAGGTTTTATATTGGGAAAGTGGAAAGCAAATCCTTTGAATGCTGGCAATGGGGTAGGCAAAACCATTTCATTTGGAGCTCCCTCACAACCTTGTTTGTTTAATGCTGTAAAGTTCAGCTGGATAGAAATGCTTTCAGAAAACACAATTAATTCCAATTTTGTATTTCCAGACCATTCCCTGGGATTTCTGATTTAAGCACAGTTAGCAATCTGGACCCGAGTCTAGGGAAAAGATCTGATACCTGGGCTGTATTTAGTGTGAGTAATTAAGCTACAGTACCCTCTGCAAAATCAACTTGGAAAAAAAAAAACCCAAATCCTCATTCCCAAGAGCTGCCTTGACAGAAGCAGGTCTCTTGCCTCATTGCTCTGACTTAGGAGAGCTTTATGTTCAACAGTAAACTTTGGATGAGTAGGGGAGTAGTTTGGTGAATGGTACTCTTGAAACTGCATTGGGTGCATCAGCAGGCCTGCTTGGGTTGATGCCTGCTGTGCATCTTATTTTTCTAACTACATTTTCTCCTCAAGTGTCACAGGCAGCGGCGCGGTTACATCGCTGAAACAGCCCTGCTGCAGCCGTCAGTGGGGATGGTCAGCTGACAGATCTTGCAGATCTGCGTCGGTGAGAAGAATTGGAAGTTTTGAGGGACAGGAGGTTAAACCTAAGGAGAAACCCCCTTATCTTCTACATTACAGCAAGTACCGTAGGACCTTTGACATCTGCTGAAGCAAGACATGACCTTACTACTATAGTCATTTTATTTAAAATCAAACAAAACAAAACCAAAAAACCCCAAACAACTAAACCTGTGTTCAAGGGTTTTGGTTGTTTTTATTAATTCTCAATGAAAAGTTTAGTCACTGAAAAATGCCTGGCAAAAATCAACAAGAAACAGATACAAACCAATGAAGGTAGTATTAGCACTGATAATGTTTGGTTTTTTTAAGTGAAGTTTACTAATGTGAATTACCAACAAAACCACTTCAAAAAATGACAAAATTTCTCACAAACATTTCTCATGAAACATTTTGAAGGTTTAAATCCATATATACTGGATAAGGTTAATTCGGCTTAGCTCATTTTGTAATGGGCTCACGTCTCCTGCCAGCATGGGAATGTATTGAGTTGCTTATGTTTAAAAGAAAGGACCAATTTGCACACAGTTGAATAAAAATTCAAAACAATTTGAATTCAGTATTTGTTTGTTACACATGCATATTTATTAGAGTGGTAGTCTGACTTGCTGAGAAATTTAGTTTATTGTTGCTGTAAATCTAAGTGAAGCTCAAGCTCTGGGACTGAAGCATTCAAGTTTTGTGATTAGCTAAACAAAAGGGG
>VXBL01005970.1:2470931-2483046 GCA_013400195.1 Aramus guarauna | reverse complement strand
GGGGGGGAAGAGGTTAGTTGTCCTGGTGTGTTACATCTCAAGATACATCTGTAGGCAGACAGCTTTGGTTGAAGTGGTTTTACTTTGCAAAGAAGGAAGTCTATGGGGAATTCGCAGTCAAATCCTCTAGTTCTGAAATAGCATTGTACGTTTCGTTTTGAAACCATAATCGTTAGAACATAGTCTGACAAATACTATTCAATTCCCAGCATTGATGTGCTATGCATTCGCTACAGGGGTATCGGTGGTTGATAGTGTAATGAAGCGGGAAAGGAAGAGAAGTGGCAGTTACAGGAAAACAAGTCAAGGTTTGCCAGCCGCCCACGGTGATGGGCTCCTGCGGGGTGACCGCTCGCTCCGGAATACGCCGCCGTGTGGAATCTCATGGTAAATGCTGGCAGGGAGGGACAAGCGGGAGTGGAGCAGAATGCTTCATGGGATCGGAGTTTGTTTTTCCCAGGTAGCCTAATTAGCTGTACTCAGCTCCTGGCAGTGATTGAAAGACTGGAGAAAGAAGTGAATAGTAGAGGGGAAAGGAATCTTACTTTCTTTTCTTAAAAAAAAAATAATTCCCAATTACTCTAGGGTTTGGAAACCCGTTTCTGGGATGCATTTCTTCAATGTCTTTAGGATAGCCTTCTGCATTTTGCAATAATACAGTCCATTTAATGCTCATTTCTTCAATCTTTATACACCACAGCATTGTATCAGGGCACATATCAGTCATACATATTGTCTTAATGTTAGCTTTCTAGCCTCAAATAATGGCTATCTAGTGTCCATTAACTTAAATAACTTCAGTATCTCTGGGCTGCCTCTTTGAAGAGGAACTTAAGTGCCCTAAAACTGCTGCTTTCTTCTAACACTGGCATGAGTTGATCTTTTTTTTAATTTTTTTTATTTTTTTTTTTTTTTAAAGTATGCATCTCTGCCAGATGTGTCAATTCTCTCTAGGCTTTGTGGTTGCTGCTGATCTCCCTTTTCAAAATTTCAGTAATCACCTTTGTGAAAATTAATTCACTTTTCTCAGTTTCAAATGCTGGAGATTTGTCTGCTGTGCCTTTTCTATCTAAAGGATTCCATGATTGCTAACTTGCTCTGCAGACTTGCCATTTTCCTCTTGCTACTCTAATTTCTTTAATGGACTTTTGGCAAAGGCCTTTTGAAATACTGTGACTTGTACGCATCCGCCTTCCGCAGTGCTACAGACTGACTTGGGACCTGACCAGGAAAATATTTGCCACTTTTTCATTCTGTTGCTATAATTACTGGCAGTACTCACAGAATGCTGTTGAAAAAGGTAGTCACTTTTCCAAATGCAGGCTTTCTTAGCTATTGAGCCATCTAACTGTAGTTCTTAGATTTTTCTGCCCATTTCTTCTTTTGGTCTTTGGCTTTCCTTTTGTTTAGGCTGTTGCTTTTAGAGGCATAGTCTCTGCTATTACTGAATCCACCTCATAGTATTTGTAGTGAAGAAAAATGGCATTATGTGTGTTTAGTGAAGAAGGACAGTCACCCATGATCTAGACTAATCTTGGTTCTATTCACATGGCTGCCAACCATCTTTAAAGGGGTAAATTAGCTGCTAGCAAATGAATCTAATTGTATCAGAAAAAAATCTGAAGAAATAACTACATACTTAAAAAAAAAATGCACAAGCTGCTTTTAAATCTGAAAATTTGAAAAATTTGAACAACATCCTAGGTTTAAATCACTTCATAGAAGTACACATTGCATTTCCAGCTCACATGCTTGCTCTGCTTTTGATTTTCCCTTTTGGCAATTTATTCAGAGTAGAGTTAGTGGATGGAATCTCAGAGGAGAATAAAAGCCAGTGTTTTGAGAACTAATGAAGTAATTATCTAAAGCATTATTTACGTTGGTTATTTAGAAGATAATGAGACCCTTTAATTATGTTTGTTCTGCATAGCTAGCCTTTCAATAATTCAGGGTATTGCTGTACAATTTCCTCTATATTTACTTTGCACATTTTTATTTAGAAAAATGACACAGCTGTCTGCAATGCACAAATATGCATTCTCATTCTGGATATCATTTGTCACATGAGAATCACCTGCTCACTTCGGTTGAAGTAAGAGGCTTTTGAGTTCAGGCTTCTTTAATGTGATGTGGAAGAAAGTAAATTATGGGTGAGATAAAGGTGAGCCTGTTAAATGCTGTTATGACTTTATAGGAGCCCTAGTATTAACATATATATTAGTCTAGTGATGTTTCTCTTAGCATTTTTCTTATTGGAGGTGAAGTTTAACTTGCAGTTTATTTTTATTTTGGGAGTCACAGTAATTTTGTTTCAAATGTGTGGGTTTTGTTCTTGTTGGGATTTTGTTTTGGTTTTTTAGAGAGCTTTACTCATTTGCATATCAAATCAAGACATTCAGAGCATCATTAGCATTTTGATATCTAATAAAAATTTCAGTAGTATTTTCTTATGCATCAGTGAACTTGCTGTTAAAATAGACAATTCTACATAAGCACATCATTAGCAATGCCTCAATAGTATATAGTCCCTGAGGAGATGCATCTTTTGTCATAGGCTAGGTCTTCATTTGGTACACCAATGAAGCATTGCTTCACTGACTGCAGTGATGCTACTCCAGGTTACCATGGCTGATGATGTAGTCCTTGATGATTAGAAAGCGATAAAAAACCCCTTAATCTCAGAGAGGGTCTGAAGGCTTAGAGTTTCTGTTCCAGCATGGTTGGCCACTTATTTAGAATCAAATCATCTCCTATAGGAATCTTTCACTGCCTTCAAGAGATGCTGCAAAGGGCAGCTGGTCTCCTACCTACCTTCTGTTCCTTTGAGGTGAGTCGACAACATGAGGAGGAGTGTATTTTAATTTTACTGGAATATAGTTAAAATCTATAACACAGGATCATTTGAGAACACGGTAGAAGTTAAAAAGTTCAAAAGGCTTATTAAGCAATATAGTCTTGGGTTTCATGTGGTTCCTTATGAAAGAAAATCTTAAAATATTACATTTAAATAGTGGCAAAGACTACAAGTAATTATGAATAGACAGCGAGCTTCTGAAATACCTGCACACCTACAAATAAGCTGCCTGAATCTAGTTTCTCTGCTGGACTTCTTGTGTGCTGAAGGAGGGACTTGTACAGCCTCTCTTACTGAAATTCACAGCGATGCTTCTGTCGCTTCAAAGGTGCTTGGTTCAGGCCAACATGCGAAGTAGACTTAAACCTGTGACTCCTGAGATGAATAATTTGTGCATTAATCTATTGTGCCAGGAAGCACAATTCTAGTTTAACTCTCATTCCCCCAAATATTTTCCTTCTGTTATCCACAGCAAGTACATCTTTTGCCCTTCTGAAGTGTGTTAATACTAGTGCAGGCTGCGGATGAATGCCAGTGAGGCTAGTCACACCATCATTAAACAAGCAATACAGGCATTAGCAAACTTGCATCTTCAGTATGAATCTTTGAATTTGTATCCTGTAGACACCAGCTTTTCAGTCCCAGCTGGAAAACCCAGAACACATTAGACAGAAAGCTCAGTGTGGTGCTCAGTAGGAGCAGTCATGGTTCTGATTGCTTTCTCTCTTCAGCTGAGGCAGGAAGCTTAGATTGAATTCCTCTGGACAAATGTCGCAAGAATAATTTATCTGAACATGGGTTTCAGCTGCTACTCAAATATAAGGGCCATAACTGGACATGCGTGGTTCAGTGTCTTGGTGCCTGACCCACGGTTTTAGGTAGGGGAACTGATTTTTCTTTTCGAACTGAATGATTGGTTCCGTACTGACTTACTGGAACGTACAGCCTTTTCTTCCACCCAGGAAAGTGACCTTGTTTCTTCTTTGTCAACTCGCAATTTTCCCATGCACTTTCCATTTAATTTTTGGATATGTTTTCACAATAAAAGAAAACTGAATTTCAAACCTCAATGGGTTATGTATGTTCTGCATGTAGTTTGCAGATATATGTTCCTTTCAATCACTTTTTGATGGATTTTTTTTTTTTTTTTTTTTTTTTCTTTTTGCAAAATGCTGTTAAACTAAGCAGTCTATGAATTCACTGCAGTGAAAGCCAGATACTAGCTTCTCAGCATATAAATGCATCTGAACTGGCTGGGAGCTGCGTGTTTCTCCTGAAATCTGTTCTAGGCTTTTTCATCTCAAATTGGGTCACTGTGCCTGCAGTTCAGAGCAAAACAGAAAGGTAGGTGGAAAGCACGATCTCCTTTTGAGGGCAAAGCTTGTAGTCATCGGACTCCCCCGTTCTGAAACTATTTGAAATATTAAGTGTTTGTTTTCAGTAGAAATTTACATTTTACTGTTAAATATTATTAAAGAAAACACCAGACTATGTTGCTAGGTGTTGATGCACAGCATTGTTTTGCCTGTTGGGAATCTTTTAGACTGCTGTCCTAGAAAAAATGTTGTTGACCTCTGTCCAAATTCTGGATGGGAAGAAAATTACTCCCTTTGTAAAACATTGCTGAAGCTGTAAGATTCACTCTATGACTACGCTTTTACCTGGCACACGCTGCCTTGTTGCATGGACATTATACTCAGCTGTTATAAATACCAAAGAAAGAACAATCTATTACTCATAGGAACAGAGAAGTGTCTTGTATTAGGTGGAGAATCTCTGAGTGCTGACGGGAAGCTGCTTGCTCTCCAAAAGGAAAGGCACAGTGCTGCTGCTTTTTGATGTTCTGTCTCACAATACCTACCAAACATTTGGGAGGCTGTCTTGTTAAAAGTACTGGCTTCCAAGATTCAAAACTGCTTTGGCTGCTCATCTGCAATAAAACCCCTTAGACGAAAAGGGAAACTTTGAGCCATGCTTATTTCTCCTGGGACTAAGTATCTGGGTTTTCTTTTGAAAAGCACTGAGAGGAGAAAGGGAAAGGCAATTTCTTTTTCAGGCGTGCTACAATACCCACCCAGCATCTCCGAACCTTGAATTAGAGATGCAAGAGAGACCATGAATTTTTTGGACAGGAAGGAGGAATTAAAGGCATATAGAAAGGAAAGAAGGAATATCCAAGTGACATGTCTGTTACCTTGAAGCTGTAACTAGTGAAATGGTGCTGGCTGACTTTATTAATAAAGTCAGAAGGCCTGTAAGCCAATTTATGCTTCTCGCTAGAGTTTAAATGCTTTCAAGCCACCTTTCCCTCTATTACAGAAGAAGACTGTCAGTCATATTCTGGATCATGGCTATTCTGTACTGGATTCCCCTGAGGCAAATCAAGCATTTTCAAAAGTGGATAAGCCCTTGACTAAAGAACAAGAGGAAGACAAAGTGGTGAGTAACCATTTCCAATCCAGGACATGCCAGAATTTGTCTGAAAAATTGCCCAGGTTATTCTTGTGTTTGGTTTTTGGTAGAGGAACTATGTAAAGCCTTATTAATAAGCTTTATATTTTAGAATATGCCCCTAGTATGCAAAATAATTAATTAAAACAAAAAAATCCTTCTATTTGGTAGACAGCTTAGTGGAGATTTTTTTTTTTAAGCAGAAAGTATGTGGATGATAAGCACAACAAGAATGCAGCTTCTTTGTGAGCTATAAGGTCATAACGTTTACACGCCTGCTTTGGCTACAAAGATCGGGTATTTTGGTTGTGCTGTGGCTGTAATCATGCTGCCGATTCCATCAAAGAGCTGCTCTAGAGCTTGTGAAACTTTTGATAGCAGGTAAATTTTGGTGCCCTGGTAAGTCTGGAGTGAGCTCTAGATCCAGTTTTTGAAAACCAAGCTCATGGACCCAGAAGGCCACGGCTGCTCTTTCAACCTATCCCTATTTCTTGCACTTCTGTTGAGGAAATGCTTTTATCCCCACAACAAATAATTCACATTAAAAATTGTAGTTTAGTAGGTCTAAACTAGTTGTCTAGTCTAAACCCAGTAGTTTCCTGGGTTTGCCATAAGGCATCATAATCATAGTTTATAGAAAATGATTGCCTCATCTGTCTTCAGCTATGTTACCACATGGGATATCACCATTCGTGGTGAACTGATGCGACTGTCCCTGATGCCTACATTTTTAGGCATTCATTGTTAAAATAATTGCAGCTCCTTTTCATGTTCCCCATATAAGAAAGTCTCTGCTTCCTAAGCTGCCTACCAAGTGGTACGTTTATTTTTAAATAAATTAATTTGCATGTGTAAAAGAGTACATTTAGTCTACTCCTACAATATAAAGCTATTTCTTACCACATATTTACACAGTTCCTCAATAGTTACTGATGGCAAGATATTAAAAAAAATTCATCTAAAATTAGGTTCAGAACCATTATAAAAACTATAGCAAGTTTCTGCAAAAGACTTTGAAAGTACTTAGCAGAATATTGTGTGATCATCATTTCTGAAATGAAGTTGGATACTTCTGAAATGAAGTTGGACAGTTGACAGCCTACGTATGAATTTAGGAGGCTAATTTTAGGTTACAGTAATCTTGCCTGAAGACTTGATCCACCCTGGAGAAGCACCCACTCTGTCTGCCAGGGCAAGCTGGGGAAAAGCTCTGATGTTCTGCTCAGACCCAAAGCATGACAGCTGGGCACGCGTGCACTCACTCGACTTTGAAGCTATTTATAAGGCTTTTGTCAGAGTTCCCATTTATACAGTTTCCCCTAGTTTATTTTTGGGTCTGATTTTCCTTCCAATATGAGGCAAATAAAACCATGGAACAAATCAGTCGTAGAAAGAAAACAGGTAAAATCACAGGATGATAAAATTCAGCAAGTGTTGAAATGTCTTTTTAATTACAGCTGATACTTTTTTTTGTTGTTGTTGTTTTGTTTTTGTCCCCAGAAATAACAAATTACTGTAAACTTCGAGTGAGTTTGAAGAAAATAAAGGCAAAGTCTCTACATTTCCCTGTAATCCATCTGGATTCGCACATCCACATACAGGAGTTGTTTTTAGATGATATATTTGCTCTCCACATTTTTTCTCATCTAAGTTGGTTTGTTGCTAAGCTATAGGCAAGCATGCGCTACACAGAATGACTCATAGACTTGGGGCCCAGGATGCTTTTCTTGGTTTCCCATTGAGCATTCGTTTTATCATACACAGATACAAATAAGTGCCCTCCTTGACTTCCCTATCATTTAGTACTAGGAAGATAAATCTGAAATTATTTTAATTGCATTAAAATGTTTTCTGTGACGAAAGGGGGACTGTTTCAATATCGTCTGTTACAACTGTAAAAGTTCTGTTCTTGCATATTGACACATGTAGCGCCACAACACAATATAGTAACATATAGAACAACATAAAACCTGAACTGAATTGTTGTAAAATAGTGGTTATTTAAAGAAAAAAATGAATATGTATGTAACATTCTTATTAAAATGAATTACTTTCTTGTGGTCTGAGAGAAATCTGACGGCTTTAGGAGGAGGCAGTGAGGTTTCACAGACCCCACTGGTTTGGAAATAAGAGCTTGAAAGGGAAAATGGCTTTCCCGTTTCTTTACTCTTGGGAGGTGACACAGGCTGTAGGAACAGAAAAGGAAAAGAAGGTGTGAGCAAGGCTGGGAAACTGCAAGCCTTTTGTTTTTCCTAGGGGTGGTAGTCTCTGGCGTTGGTGCCAGCTGCTGCTGCTGTGAAGATGGCTCCTGTTCGCGTTAGCAGCGTCTCCCGTCTGCCCTCACCGTCATCAGCCGCAATGAGCTCTGCTGGCTTTATCTGCACCTGGGGCCAGCTCAGGTTCTGGTCAAGAGCTCGTTCAGTTTTATTTCTATTTTAATCTGGTTTTATTATCTAGGTACGATGGTGAACTAAAGAAAAATATTTGTCTGCTGTACCAACTGGGCTTATATAGATGATCTTATTCAGGGTCCAGCAATAACCATTTTTTTAAATGTCACAACACTTTGCATTATTACTTCACATGTAGGAAGTTTCATTTCATATAGCCCGCTGTGCAGTTCCCCCTCAAGTATGTTTGCATTTGTTGTGTATATTTACTACCCCTCTGGTTTCAGTGTCTTCCTGGCTGTGGTGGGTTCCCACCAGTGGAACATAAGATGAAAACAGGAAAAATTCACAGAATATGGGGGAGGGGGCATTGTTTTAATTTTTCTGAAAAGACTTCTGGATTCCTCCCAAGCATCCTGGCCTGCAGCAGAAATCGTCACAGCTAAAGCAGTGACAGATGGTTGGTGTTTGTAGTACGAGCAGTTCTAATGACTACCTTCAGTTCACAGACAGTGACTGCAGAACAGCTACATAAAAGGTTTCTTTTCAATTCCAAGCAGCTATCTGCTTTATTAGAACCAATTCACTTTTTCTTTCTATTTGATTAATTTTGTTGCTTTTTCCTCCTACCATCTTCTGCTGGTGGGTAATTAGATAATTTCAAGGGCTGATTAGTGAAAGAATAGATTTTAAACTTCCTTTCCTGAACACAGCTTCCTGCTTGGTATGACAAGGTTCAACTTTTCTCAAATATGAAACCCACACCTCAAATGGTACAAAATGTCAAGTCATCCTGGCCAAATAGAGACAGCCTGACTCACCATCAGCAGAGAAGGATGAAAATAAGGGTAGTGGTGCTTGGAAAAACAGATCTCAGTCACTTTGTTTACCCTCTGGGAGCAGTCTTGGTTATTGAAGATTAAATGTTATGTAAAAAAAAAAAAAAAAAACAACCAAAAAAAACAAACAGCTGCTTTGCCAGTGCTAGACAGCACACAGAGTGAGGGACAACAGGAAACTCTGTTCTGAAATTTCCCTTAAACATCCACAAACAGAGGAAAGGGATATCAATCTTCCTAAAAGAAAGAGTACTGCACTACCTTGGACTGAGCAATATGCTATGAGGCTAATTCCCCAGTTGTTTTATGTTGTTTATTTGGCTTTGTAAGTTCTAGGAGATAAGACAGTCTTACACTGAATGTAGCATACTGTAAAATTGACTTGTGATTTCAGCAATACCTTGAAATGTAAAAAAAAAAAAAAAATCAATGCTAAAATCTCTAGCACGTTTAAAATAATACTGCATATTTATTCTGTACGCTGTCATTCTGTATTGGGTAACAGCAGAAGGAACAAAGGTCCCTCTTTGTGCGCTTCTTTATCCCACTTAATTCCAGGGATGTAGCAGAAAGTGCCCTCTTTTGACTGAGTAATCTGATGAAGCAGTGCCATTTACCATTTAACTACATGCTACTTACACCCCTGCTGTTTTATCTATCTTCCACATAAACCCAGTATGAGATTCTTCCTGTGACTGACAGAGACAAAATGCCACGCGAGGAACAAATTGCTGCTAATAATATTACTTATTATTTGGATTGCAGTGGTATCTATTCTCCCATGCCGTGGCATTAGCGCAGTTCACGCTGTGCTGAGCACTGCACACGCAGGACTAGTAACTGGGCTCTGCCGCGGAGATGTTGCGTCCGCTGCTGTTGGCCAAATGCCGCATCTGATTTTTGTTCCATCAACCCTCCTGAGCTTCAAGTTTATCCTTTGAAACTTGTGCTTTACCATGCAAGAACAAATTGATTAAGACCAACAGAGTCACTGAGACATTTTAGATGTGTTGTAATATATTTTAATGAGCTATTGATGAATTTTGTTCCACAGTTCAAAAAGGGCAGCAAGAAAGCAAAACAAACATCTGAAAAGCCTCCGCGCTGCAGATCTGAGGGCAGAAGCAAGCAGAAAAGTAGCTCAATAAATGTTAAGAAGAGCAAGGTGAGTGTTACGTGCTCTAAAATCTTCCAGTGGCTTTACTGCCAATTGCTGAAACAGCTGTCACGGCGGTGACACGAGTCAGAAGCGACAACGTCAGGTGAAACGACTGTCTGCACGCTCCCTGGCACCGCACGCACTGACATCTGTCTCACGTTTTGCCTCCCTGATCCGTGTGTTTTGCTGTTATGGTCCAGCACAAATTACTTAACTCTTTGCTGTTTTAGGAGTTATGCTATGAATGTTAACCAGGTACAGGACTGCACCACTATGATTTTTGCCTTTTTTTTTTTTTTTTTCTAATTACAGTTATTTACTACTTTCATTGCAAGGTACCCAATTTAAAATATTGGTCAATTTGAAGTAATCACCCAATAAAAAAATTATATGCTGATGTTAAATTCCCTTTGTCATGATTCCAGCATAATAGTTGGCACACAAGGCTTGTGAAAGATGGGGACAACACCTTTCCGGAAAAAGCCAAGTCTGCGGCTGGCGTAGGACGCGGTGAGGATAGCCCTTGTGATGGAGACAGCCCTGTTTATGTACAGGGAAACTGCTTTTCCAATGACATTGGGGAGCATCAGTGACGGGGAACTTTATCTGGTGTTTACTCCGATTCGTCTTTTCTATTTGCTAATGAATTCGCTCTCCAGAGCTTTCAGTGCTTCTCCTTTCCGTAGATACAAACACGATAAAAATTGCTTTAAAAAAAAAAAATCAATGAACACTTAAGTGTTTGGCAACTCTCAGGCTTTTTACAGTATCATTTACTCAACAGTTTAATGCTTAATAGAAGAAACTTGCCTCTTAAATATTCATGTGCAGATTTAGGAGATAAAACACACCACAGTTTGATTTCATTTTTCTAGCTCTCTTTCATTCATGGCAAAATTAATTGTTTTGGAGCATAGAAGTTGCATTTTCTGGAGTGTAACACCTGAATTACTCATTTGAGGTCAGTGTCAGAATCTATTTATGAGAATCTGTCGGTATTCAAGTTTGGGGCAGTGAAGTTTTCGTCATTCAAAATCTGGAGCCTTTTTTTAGCTTTAAAAATGAAAAGTCAGTTCAAGTTGATTCAGTTTACTCAGCTGTATCTCATTTATGTTGCCACCTCCCTCACCCTGAGAGACTGGTTGCTGTGCTGGGGATCTGCTTTGATATAGGAGATGAAGAATGTTGACCACTTCAGCAGAGGTTGTCCTCTGATGATTAGATTGTATTTTAAAATATTTTAAATGCACGTACTTGATGGATGTCTGTGCCTGGGTGCTGGTGGCGGGAGCTGCAGGGACCTCTGAGGAGAGGGCGGGGCGCCAAACAGTTCTGGTTCCAGCAGGTTCCGTCAGGTTCCGTCGTCAGGCTCCAGCCGCCTCACCACAGGCACAGCTGAGCCCCTCAGCGAGGCTGATTGCGCCTCTGGGAAAACACGTTTAAGAAAGAGCAAAACCTGCACAAAGTGAGGAAAAAAAGAGTGAGAAGCAGCCCTGTGAGCACCCAGGTCAGAGCAGGGGGAGGAGGTGCAGGTGCTGGTGCAGGAACCAGGGCAGAGAGTCCCTCACAGCCATGTTGGAGAGACCATGGTGGAGCAGACCTTTCCTGAAGAGAAGGGTAGAGCAGTTGGGAATGAAGGTGTGAAATTGAGCCTTGAAAGGTGGGGGAAGAAGGTGTTGTTTTAATTATAAATGAAATTAATTTTCCCCAAGTCAAATCTGTTTTGCCTGTGATGGTAAATGCTAAGTGATTTCCCTGTCTTATCTCAACCCACAAGCTTTCTCATTTTATTTTCTCACACACACACACCCCAACCTGCTGAGGAGAGGGAGCAAAAGAGCGGCTGGGTGGGCCTCTGACAGCCAGCCGAAGTAAACTCATACTGCAGTAAAAAGAATTAATATAAATGTTTGAACAATCCAAGCTAAAACATAATTTGACAGCTATAGCAGTATTTCAGGTTGCTGTTAAAATACGAATATCTGCTGATATGACTTGCTTGGGGACATATTTACATTTTTATGAAGTACGTACATTCTTCAGGTTGTTTGATATTTGAGAAATTATTATTATTGTTTTTTTAAATAGGGTGTCCCACTGCTTCTGTAAGTGTTAGTCTTCCATTTTGTGAAGTACAAGACCTGTTGGGAGATGCTTAAAAATTGGGCTATCTCTGATCAAATTTTGATCCTGAACTAATCCAAAATTCATGGGATTTTGTTCAGTATATTATAATACTATAAATGTAAATAATATTAAAAAATAATTTTCAAATTTTTCTTGAGTATTCACTAAGTTTGGGTATGTTTGTATTAGTGATGTGTATTTGGCAAATTTATGTTTACAAGGTTCACATTAAGTGATCTGAAATCTGGACTTCACACCCCTCTTTTTTTATTTTTCACACTTGCAGTTAAAAAAA
>VXBL01005970.1:2381022-2470902 GCA_013400195.1 Aramus guarauna | reverse complement strand
AAAAAAAAAAAAAAAAAAAAAAAAAAAAGCCCAGAAAAGATAGATAGTATAATAATGTTAGTGGATACAGCTGTTCTTTGGTTATACTACCTCAAACAGATCTCATCTTAGAGGTTTCCAGTGGTTACTACTTCAAAACTAAGAGAATCCTGTGGGTTTTTATTATTACTTGAATATGAAAGTTTGCCTTTTTACATGTAAAATACGGCTTGTAATATTTACTGTAGTTTAATGACTGATTACTCAGGCTTCTAAAGCTCTTTATCACACCAATGTGCAATGATGCCCCAGCAATGCCCTTGGAGGGTCTCTCCTGGTCCCCTTGAGGGAGTGGGCAGGGCTGGGTTTTGGGGTGAGCTTCACTGAGCTTCAGCACTGAGAGAGAGTCATGTCGTGGGCTGGCTGAGCAAACACTGAGAGAACAGGAGCTCCTCACTGTGAAACTGTGCTTCTCTTGAAAGTTTCATTTTGGTTTTTTCACCAGTGATCAGTGTCTGGGCTTTTATCATAATGTGAGTTTGAGAAATATGACATTGGGTGTGTTTCTTTCTCTAGCCCAAACAGGAGGAGGAAAAAAAAAGAAAAAACAGGCAAAACTTTCATGAGGAAAATAAGAAAGCATACTTTATAGACTATGGGGATTGCACATCACAGAATAATGAACTGAGAATTAAGTTGTCCTCTCTAAAATTAGGTGTGAAATACAAGAACAAAATTTAAGCAAAGTGATAGCCAAAAGAATGTTTTACTCTGCTATAAGTAAAACCCTACACAATCTAAAGCTATAATGTCAGTTTTCAGCCACGTTAATATTCTTAGCTGAATATGACACAGATTGGGGCGAGTTATTATTTCTGTATTAAAGCTCCACCAAGCCAGTTGTACGTGTAGACTGTGTTTGAAAAATTAGTAGCTTGTTCAATGATGTACTAGTTGCAAGTGGCAATACCAGGCTGGAAGTGATATTCTTGCAAGCATGTCATAAGAAGTTACCTTTTTTGTCTCCTGACTTAGTTTGAGCTTAATTATAAAATGAAAGACCTTTAAATGGGTCTACCTTTGTATATTAATTGTTGAGTGTGTAGAATTAACATAGAGGGTACTATATTTTTTGAAAGATTTTACTCAGTGTTAATGGATTTTGAGAAAGGTAGTTAAATGTTACAAAAAAATGGGATCTAGATAGCTGATGAGGGTACCCGAAGAGCTTAATTTACTCCACAGAATAATACTTTTTGTGTATTTTCCATATATAGAGATATCTAGACTATTTTGATTTAAAAAACCTAGAAGAAATAGATTCAGTGAAGGGAAATTTGTGGTACAATCATGGTGACTTGTAAGAATGCCTTTTGTCTTAGCACAATGGCTGTGTATTCAGCAGCAGAATTTCTGTGAATGTCTGGAGGACTGTGAGACCTAATATCTGTTTTAACAGTACAAATGGACAGTCCTAATCAAAACTAAATTTATTACATGACACTCAGTATTATCTTGCCAAATCAACCTTGAAGGGTCTAGAACACAAGTCTTAGGAGGAGCAGCTGAGGGAACTGGGGTTGTTTAGCCTGGAGAAAAGGAGGCTGAGGGGAGACCTTATTGCTCTCTACAACCACCTGAAAGGGGGTTGTAATGAGGTAGGTGTTGGTCTCTTCTCCCAAGTAACAAGTAATAGAACAAGACAAAATGGCCTCAAGTTGTGCCAGGGGAGGTTTAGATTAGATATTAGGATAAATGTCTTCACCGAAAGGGTTGTCAAGCACTGGAACAGGCTGCCCAGGGAACTGGTTGAGTCACCCTCCCTGGAGGTATTTAAAAGACGTGTAGATGTGGTGCTTAGGGACATGGTTTAGAGGTGGACTTGACAGTGCCAGGTTAATGGTTGGACTTGATGATCTTAAAGGTCTTTTCCAGCCTAAGCGATTCTGTGATTCTAAACCTGCGTCATTGGGCTAGGTTCTCATATTGTTGCTGAATACTGTCTTACTGCACAAGAGAGCACATCAGGACGGTCATGGAGTAAGGTAATTACTGAGTGTAAAGCAAGAAGACTTGGGACATAAATAGCTGTGAACTGTCTAGTTTCAGAAGGGAGCTTCAGTTTCTTCCATCGCTCTCATACAGTGAGTTTGATTGCGTAATAGTTGATGCCCAGTGAAGGGTTTGCAGTGTGGTCAAACATGCCTTTTGGAATACAGTATTTTGGATGTAGCTGGAGCACAGCTTCCAAGCGAGCTGCGTGTTCAGCAGCAAGGATAACTTCTTAATTGGCTGTGTGATACAATGCTGAGTGAGGGGACCAGAAGTAGTGGCTGAGCAGCAGCACTATGTTGCCATCAAGTGGTAAATACGTTGATATCTATCTAGTCAGAGTGATCATGGGTCACTGCTATCCACTGAATGAAGAAAAAAAAAAATTAAAACAAATTGTCTAATTTTCATTTCTTTGTGTTATGCCTATAGAGATAGGGATATGGTGATTGATCAAGTGAGATTGTCTCTTGCTCACTTACTGTTTGAATGAAAGATCTGAAGAAAATTCTTGAATAACGCATTTATGGTATGACTTCTGAAATAATTTGAATTATACTCTTTCCCTCAGTCAAAGCTTTAGCAAAAATGACATGCAAAATGTATTTTCTCTTTACCAGGATGTCAGTCCCTCAACTTCATTGACATTGTCATCCAATAACACTGCTGTCATCACAAGAACAATTACCAGAACACTTCCTCTAAAGCAGAAAATGCACTTTGTCAATGTTAAGTCCCAGAATCTGCAAAATATCAACAAACAATCCAGAAGTATAAAAGATCTGGAGATCCAAGTGCTGCAAGTGGAGTGCGAAGAACTCAAAAATCAGCTAGGATGCCTGAGGGTAGGTAAAAATCCAGTTCTGTTCTTAATATCTAACTGTGCTGGTAAACAGTTACATTCAAAATAGTTTATTCATAGAGGTGTTAAAACCAAGTAGAAAAAAAAAAAATTTCTGCTCAGTTTTCATCCAAACAGATAACTTATTAAATATCTTATAAATTATCATGTCTAGAAGAGACTTTGGGTCTAAATTCACAGTACTTCTGGTTTAGCCTCCAGTTAAGACTTATAAGGATATAAACTTGTACTTTGGGTTACTGAGTGGCATTCCTATACTTTTTAGTTATTATACTATCATCAGACTCTTCTCAGCATTGTCTTGTACTACTTTTGTGCCCTACCAGCAGCATCTCTGAGCCCTTTGTTACAGCAAAATCTGTAAGAGGAACTTGTTCCAGTTGCCAAAAGTTGAAGTTACCACAGATGTTTTCTACCTCAACTGAACCTGCTTTGATTAATAGCCAGAGGAAGTTTACTAGGCATGAAGTATTAGGGTACTCAAAGGGTAGGATATTGTGCTGCTGAGGCTCTGATGAGACATCTTACTTTTTAGGTAGCAGAGTATTACTAAATTAAGCACAAAAAGTCACATGCAGATAGATATACATACATTGCTATAGTAGATGTTCTTGTTTTGCTAGAAATTTATCTACAGCAACTCATATGTTACTACCACCTTCTATTTGAGAAAACAGAAATTGAAAATTTCCTGTCATGCAGGAAGGGCTGATGGGTCAGAAGCCAGGCAACACAGAGGAGTTATTGAAACAATCTCAGAAAGAGCTGTTGTGGCTTCAGAGACAGCTGTCCTTTATCTCCACAGGAGGCCCTGTGTGTGTTTTGGCAGCTAGCAAGGTGAGCTCCTTTATTATTTTTTTTCAGTCTACCTCACTGTACAAAGTGGAATAAGGAAGGGAAGGGTTTATCATCATTTTGGCTTGTTTTATTGAAACAACAGCACACTGCAAGTTTTATTTTTCATACTAAGGGTACTAAGAAGAAGATTCATCTTTTAGGATCTATTTTAAACAATTGTTTTATG
Organism: Aramus guarauna; assembly: GCA_013400195.1. Lineage (NCBI taxonomy): Eukaryota > Metazoa > Chordata > Aves > Gruiformes > Aramidae > Aramus > Aramus guarauna. Next base: position 2,466,985 of record VXBL01005970.1, on the reverse strand, counting down.
TAATTCAGAAAGACTGGAAAGAACGTGCAATTCATTACGTCCTGTGTAAGGTTACATAGTTAAAATGGCATTTCATAGAGGCCTATCATATACAGAAAGATGTCTTAGTTTTTATCTCTTTTTATAGAGAAAACTGTCTAGCAGAAGGTAGGATCATTATATTGGGATTGTTATTCTGGGGGGGATTTTTTTGGCCTGGTGTTCAGAACTGTAATTCCCTTTCTTCTTTCAGCAGCACTGTTACATATGCTTTCCTAGTTACCAGCAGCCCATCATCAGCATAGCTGCATCCAGCTCTGAATGGGAAAAAATTACTATGAAGCTATATCATAGCTGATACTGATATTAGGCCATATAAATTACTGAATTAATAACAAACTATTTGTGTTAACAATCTCCTAGCATATTACAATTCCAGTAAAATGTGAATTCTCATGTGCTGTGGTATAACAAGTTGAATATGTCAAGTTTTGATGACTCAAGTTTCTAAACATTTACTTGACATATATTAAATCTTCATAGCAGTACATCTGTGCTAATAGTTTAAAAATTAGTTGCTAATTTATTTTCAAGTGACTTTATCAGTATAATTTTCCATATTTTTTAAAAAATATTTCCAAAAATTTTATCATAATTTGCATATTTTATAAATATAGACACACCCATATACAAATATACATGTTTTAAATCCACCTATGAAAAGGTATGAGAAGAGTTGGCTTGGTTCAGTGTAAGGCATTAATAATGCCATTTTACAGTGATCTGACTTATTTTCAACCATCAAATTGGTTTAGCAAAGTTTTGTTTTGTTTGTACAAACGCACATAAAGCATCAGATATGTTCATATAGTCTTCAGCCTTGACAAGACAGATTTCCAAAATGCGTCACCTGGAATGTTCTGGTCTCACTTTGTGTCATATGCTGCAGATCAGTATTTGTTGCTGAAGCACAGTATGGTAAGTGCTGATATAGTCATAGTCAGAAGGTACGTTTGGATTTGAAGCTCATATGTAGCTCAGCTGAGGGGAAAAAAATCTAACTTGCCAAAATTAGAATTTTTATATTTTTTTTTTTAAATAAAACAATTTATGCCATAAATTGGTTATAAAAGTAAGAGTGCACTTGCCTGATGATCAAAGCCATAATCTAATCTGGGAAGGAACATATGATCCTGAGTAGGAGCAGCTTTTCTCTCCAAAAATACCAGAGTTTTTTGTTCCCACTACAGTCATGAGTAATCTCAGGGAAGGTCATTTGGGGCTGAGATTTGCACAAAAGAGTGGTCTTGGATACCTTATTTTTAGAAGTCAGGCTTTCCATTCAGGAAACTGTAGTCTTTCTAGAATATGCCAAGGTAGACCCTAAAGGAAGAAAGCACACATTGTTTATGACTCTTTTCCTCTCTTTCCTCCCCCCCTTCACTATCACAGAGCCAAGAACCAGATTTTAGCTCACTCATTTGTTTGATGAAGGACAGATTTTTCAGAAGCAATCAGTTACTTTGAAGATCACACTGTGATACTCTGCGCTGTACTTTAATTCTAAACCTCTGAAGAGAAATGCTTTTCATCCAAATGAGTGGTGGCACTCAATGTTGCTAGAAGCTTTGGAGGTAACAATCTTAATAAGGCACTCAAATAGATTGATGTTTGGGAACTGGAATATCTGGAAATATAGGCAATGCCATTTTGGAAGGATTCCTTAGCTGTTTAGTAAACATCATGGTTCAAGATGGTTCAAATTTATCATGGACTGGAAATCTAGATAAGACAAAACTTGAGAAAGAGATCATCTGATGAGTCCCTCTTCCATGGCTCTTAACTCCTTCCAGTGCAGCATCTGATGCTGACAGTTCCTGGAGATCAAGACACCCGCCATGCATTTCAACTTCATAAAGAATGATTAGGCTTTGGGGGAAATCTGGCTCCTTTAGTTATGCCGAACTTTTTTGAGAATTGTCCTCCTCTTCCTCATCATGCCTGTTAGTAAAACTGGGGAGGGAAAACTAATATTGGAAAGGGAACTGTAAATTAATATAACCTGTTTCAGTTGCATGGACACTTAATTTTGGGGATAAAAGGGAGACATTAGTAAATGGAGAGACGTACTTCTGCAGATACTTAGGCAGAATTCAATAAAATAGTGCCTCGAGAGTGCAGTATTTCCTTCCTCTGTTTAATACTGAAAGGAAAATACAGAAGTTCCACTCAACATAACTTCATATGTTTTCTTGATAACTTAACCTTCATCAGCCTTTAAAATTCACTTACATTATAGTGAATGCACTCCCAAAGTGGTCAGATTCTGAGAGTCAGATCATCTCTGCTGGAGAAAACAGGAAAAAAAAAAAAAGAGGGGAAAAAATATTAAAGCTATTTTTTTGAAAAATGATTTATTTAAAATCTTTCCCTGTATTCCCGTACAGTGTCTCCCTCTAGTTGCTGGGGAGATGGTCATTCCATACTTAGAAGTTTTGTGTGACTATATTGTATACAGTTTTCTTGAGAAGAGGAAAGACAGAATGGTTAGGATGCTCCAGGTAATCTGTCTTAATACCCTTCTGCATTTGAGTTTCTAAGCCTTCCATTGGGCAGGCTTGGGAGTGAAAAAAAAAATGCAGCTCACATTTACAGTTCATTGGTTCGTGCCAGTAGGCCACAGATGACCTACTGAGAAGATCCTGTGATAGCATTACTTGGAGGTAAAATAAAATCTCCCAACACCCGCCTCCCCCCTTGCCCCCCCTCACTGAAACACACCCTTGCTGCGATCCCACTTGCTGCTTGTCAGCTCCTGTCCGTGCTCTGCTGCTGTGTCGGGGTTAATACTATGTGAAAGAGAAACTGGCAAATAGGGAAAGCCATCTTTGTGTGCGTATGTGTGTGCGAGCACTGCTGTTTCATAGGCTCTGGCAGCTGCTGCATGGCCGATGATGCTTGCTCTCTCTTTTTCACCCTGCCTCCCTGCAGACAACTAATGAATCATTTCTAGCCTGAATACTAGCAGTGCAAACACACCAATGCTGCTGCTGCCGACGCTGCTGCCTTTCTCTACAAGCTTGTAATTTGACACAGTAGACTGCAGTTCTCTCTCGGCAATGATCTTGCTGAACATCGGGAGCACTTGATTTGAAGGTATGCTGAGATTTCACCCTTTCTAAAAATAGCTATTTCTGTTAAATGCTTTATGGGCCAAATGAGGGTGGGAGGGCTGAAGATTTGTAGCGGGGCGTGGGGGAGAATCCTCTTTTTAGTTAGCAGTAATGCAGCACTAACTCTTATCGGAGGCAGACAAACTTTATTATTCTGCTGCAATCTGATGATGCCCTTCACTGGATCTTTTCTTCTAGGTGCTGCTTAGAATAATAAAATGTGTTAGTATTGTGCACAAGGTAAAGGGATTAAACTCTTGCTAGATTATTCCATCCTCCCTCCTATTGATGTTTAATCTGATGTCATTTTCCAGTCACTTTCAAGTTCTCCAATAAAATAAATACTGTATTGACAGGTTTGGTGCCATATTCCTCTTCTGTATTAGTGTCTGTGGGCAAAGTTAGTAATCATACTGGCTAGCAGCTCCCCCCCACCCCAAGCCCCCAAGCATGGTGCATATTCACAGTATCTGTTTGCTTTGCAGATGTTTATTGGCATGGCTTAGCAAAGTCATCAATGTGACTACTCTTCCATACAGATATTGTTAATGAAATTATACATGGTATTTGTCTGGCATCTAATGCTACATTAGACGAATTGCAAGTAAATATCTCATCCTTTTTGGCAGAAGGAAGAGATCTTCTGCAGCTATATGTGTATCTGGGCACGCTATACATAGCAGTATTTGTAGGAAGTATGTTATGTATATGAGTATGTAGAACAGAATAATAACACTTCATTATAACACATGCATATAAATACCAGTTAATTAGGTAGCACATACCAGTGTGCTGTCCTCAGTATTATAGGGGATACTGCAGGTTTTTTATTAACCTCTTTTCAAAATTGGCTATTGCCTGTAGCCTTTCCAACAGTGATGTGATGGTCGACATTACAGTTGTACATGGTTTAGTACAATTTTAACCGAGGAAAATGTAAGTGCATATGAAGGATTTGGTTTTTCTTTTTAAGCTACTGCTGTCTGTTATTTTAGTGGTAAAACACTGACTGGGCTTTTTTGTCCAGTGCAGGTAGTGATGCAGAGTTTATATATAAAATAACTCAGCAGAATAACTTATTAATGAGTCTTGTCACTGCATCTAGTAAATACAGAGTCTGCTCCTTAAGTGATTGGGTATATTTTGAAGAAATACCTGAAGTCAAAGCCATGATCTTAACATTAAGTAGTCTATTAAGTATGCTGAGACAGGGAAAGAATACTATGATTAGCATCATCAAAATACAAATAAGAACTATTGCTTAGCAAGATAGAAGAGCTGCCTTAAGAAAACAGCATGAAATATTAAAATACAGACCAAGTGGTACAGTAGAAATTAAAACATTACCATAAATTTAATACAATAAAATATAGCAGTATGCATGAACAGATATGAAAGTTACTGTAGTCACTTTATATTTCAGCTTTTTTGATCAGGAGGTGTTACATTTTTATTAGAGGAGGGCTTTCAAGTCTACCCAGCTGACAAATGAGGAAGGCAATTCAGATCAAATCTTACAGATGTCAGCCAGGATTCACCACTGTAGATATCCTTTGAAATACATATGCATTACTTCTAGTACCTTAAAGGAGAGTGGTGGGTCTTTTTTAGGTGACTCTTGGTTATTTTTGTTAGAGAGATCTGGTGGTCCTGAACAGTGGCTTTGTGTGTACTACTTTCTTTTTAATAGGAAAAAGACCTACTCTAAACAAAACTAGTGAAGCAGTCATGCTGCCTGCAGACTAGAGAGCAACTGTGATTTTTCATAGCTATATATCTGAATGGGTTCCAGCCTGCTAACATAAAGAATGTCTGTATACTAGAGGCAGTGAACAGAGGTGCAGTGTTATTACATACAACTTTATATATCTGGGTGTACCTGGAACACCTTTTTGAGAAACCTAGTGTGTTGAATTTTTTAGAATTATAACCAAATTACAGCTTTAAAATGGCATAAGGGCTTTAGGGGTAGGAAAAGTGAGATGGAACAAAATATGGGACAGTGCAGTGCCACAGATTTCTGCATGAAAATGATCTGAATAGCTGATGCATGCTACTTTAGTTAACTGACAATTACAAGCTCAGAAATCTTAAGCACTTCTTTATGTGCCCAGTCTCATACTGATACTTTCTAGGTATGTACCTTTGCATACATACAAAATACGTATTTCTTTGAATATCAGCTCATTCTATTATAGATATGTGTTAGATGTGCATGCTCGCTGTAGTTTAGATAGGTGTGCAATATGGAGTATGAAATGAATGTATAAGCACAACAGTGTTCATTCTGGTAATAGCTTGTTACAAAAGTCCGAGCTTTTCTAGATTGCCAGGCGTAGAAATAAGATGCCTGTTCTCACTGGATAATTAGTATCCTCTGGTATAAGGGTTTTTCCTTTATGTGTGTCAGATGCCCCACCACATATCAAAATTAAATATCCAAAATCATGCTGACTTTATTCTGAAATAAGAAACTTGTTGGTCATGCATCCTTGTCCTGTCCTTTCAATATTTACGTTGCATGAAGTATGGTTTGAGAGTCAAGGAGGGTTTTCATTTAATTAAAATTGCTAGAGGCCCTCATCACTACTACAAAATGTCAGAGTAGCTGAAATACCTGTTAGTCACTACTCTTTCCTGGGACTTATTTTTGGTTTAGTATTCAGCACAAGCTTCTGACTAAAATGGAATTTTGTTTAAATCTTTTTTTTCCCCCCTTTCATAGCCTTAGCTTAACATGTCTGGTGAGGTTTTTGATAGAATGGCAAGCTATATAGATACATTTCCTCTGTATCATTTTGAAATGCATAGTACGAAGTAACTGAAATCTAAGATTTTCTGGAAAACACCTGGTGCCAATGATGATTATCTCTCTTCTGACTGTGGATGTTCTAAGCTGACTGCCCATCGCAGATGAGAACTGTCATGAAGCATTGCTGACAGTAGCATTTGCTCATTGCTGTTAGCATTGAAAAATATCTACCAATATCATGATTAAAAATAGAATTGGAATGTAGCCATAGTGCTGGAAAAATGCAGCTTCTTCAAAGCAACGTGTCATGAAACCAGTTTCTGTTCGCCAGTGGAAAAGAGGACTTTTGTCAGCCTTATTTGCACAGAGTGGGCTCTTGGGAAATGGCACTGATAGCATTACCCTGGGAGAACAGTTAATGATCTTCTGGAGCAGCTGGTTGACACTGAAGTTTGAATGTGGTCATTGAGGGTTTCTTGGCTAATTGTAACCGTCCCATTAAATAACATGTTGGAGTCATGTTCATTCCATAAGGTATGATTGTAAAGCCACCTGTGGTTGGCATTTTGGTGAGGAAATTGGAGTGACTTATAGGCTTGTGGCCCAACACTTTGGCTTGCACTTGTGGTGTGGTACTTGATGAGGAAATCAGTGTGACTTCCAGCTCTGCCACAGATTCTGTGAATGGCCCTGGCCAAAACGCTTAGTATCTCTTGGGCTCTGTTCTCTTTCTGTAAATGGGAATAATAATGAACCCTTTCCACTACATTCTACTTTATCTGCTTAGAAAATGAGATCTTCAGACCAAAGACTGCTTTCTCCATTGGGATGCTAAATCCCAATGGAGGCTTCTAGATGCTACTTACAAATCACTTGACAGTCTGCATTGTACGTTGTTGATCTACAGAAAAATATTTGCACATGTCAGAAGAATCTGAATTAATTTTGAACTTTTTGGAATAACACTTGATTTGCTAAACTTTCTATTGTGCTCATGGATATGTTCTGTTTGGAGTGAAGAGCCTAGTTTCCCAAATGGTGGCGGTGGTTTGGTATAAACATTTACAGTGCAAAAGTCAGGACAGAGGAAGTGGAACTGTAAGTCTGATTTGTAATTTTTTTTCTTAATTGTCATAAAGTTTTATATTTTCTGTGTTACAATCAGTCTAACACTTGGTTTCTAAGGCAGTAAGTATTACTATGCCAAATGCTGGATGTCGATCAGCAAACAGCAGCAGCGCACAATGTTACTGTGAAGAATTAAGGGAAAGGCATTGCGAATGTAACAGTATGACACAATCTCTGTTCTCATCTAATAACAATTAGAAACTATCTTCCATTTTTTCTTTAAAGATCATCCTCTAGCAAGCTCTTCAGTGTGATACCTTCCTTAAGGCCTGATTTGAGCATGGTGGGCTGATGGGCAATCAACATATGCACCCCTTTCCTTCTATGCTCCACCTCCACTGGCATTAGTTTTGGTTTTGTTTTTTTTTTTTCTGATGAGCATAAATAATTTTTATAGACAGCTTCAATTAAGTTTTTACACTGGATATGCAGGGAAGAAAATTACAATAATACCCCCTCTTGCCAATAGTGGAAGGAAAATAAGCCCTTTTTGAGCCAGGTTAACTTGTTTATGGTTGGCTTACAAAAATCCTAAATCAAGATTAAATTCCTCTGGAATCAGGAATTTATTCTGTGGCTTCACCATTTCAGCTCCTGGTGAGTATTTCTGTAGCTCCTTTTTATACAGTTGAAAAATGTTCTCTGTTACTTCTGTATGGAATATCATGGTTCCTTTTCACTGACATGGAAAATGCATCTGTAGTAAGAGCGTTGTCCAACTCGCTTAAAAATATTCTCTGATATTAATAAGCAGGGACTTTTACAGAACTGCACACTGTCTCTGGGAGTGTGCTAATGGGCTAAACTCTTACACAAGACTGCGAGAGTTGATGGTGCTTTAGAATTCAGCCAGATGAAGCTCACAGTTGTCACTATAGCAAGCAATACGTGGGTGAATCTGTCCCCTGTTTACTGCATTTTCCCTCTTCTGTGACAGTCAGTTTTACCTATTTGTTAAATCCTCATTTCTGTTCTCCCTGCTTCCCTGCCCCCAATTGTGCATACAGTTTAGAACATTAAGAATATTCTCTGTCAATTCTAGGAGTATATTTCTTTCTTTCTCTCTTGTTTACTGCTTGCTAATTAAATTTTGTAGGTGGCAGTTTGAAATCTTAGTGGGACGTGTCACGTGACTGCTAATGCTCTGCAGATCTCTATTACATAACCTTTAAGTAGTTTGGGAAAATGTGCTTGTGTCATACTGGGCCTGACATAAGGCTCTGTCTGAAGCCAACAGTCTGATCAAGTTTTTTATGTACAATGACTGTAGAAATCTTGTGGATGGTTTGTTCTGGCACAAGATTTGTGCCCTCGGTTGTCAGGCCAATTGTCTTATTTCCCTGAAATGCTTTGCAGTCTGCACTGGCTGCCCTTCCTGCAGGGTAGAAGAGGGGAGGGGTTAGACTTAAACACTCTGACATGCCAGGTAATGATCAAATGAATATTAAATGCGGTATGCTGGGATCCCTTCTGTTTTCCTGATAGGTTTGTTCATTTTAGCTCTGAAGTGACCAGAGCATAGAGCAAACATAGAAAACCTCCCAGTCTCCACCCCCCCTCCACCCCCCTTCACCTCCTGTGGGTCTTAATTGGGCTCTGGTGCATTATGCAAAATGAAGACGTAAATCAATACAGAAGTCTAAAAAAATGCTATGTAGGGATGATCAATTTTTAATGCATGGTAATTCATTAAGTTGCTGTTTTGCAAAAGGAGCACTTTTAGAAGTGACAGCAATGTATTTACTCACAGAATAATAACTCCCCTTGCTTTTTCTGAACCAGCATCATCTTTTGGTCCTACTTCATGTACAGTTTCACATTTTTGTTGCCTAAAACATATTGATATGCTATCCAATCCAGCTGAAGCGCTCCATTGTTGGTGGAACAGCTCTGTGCCCTGAAGAAATTAAGTCTCACTTTGGTTTCCTGGCCAGGATATGGGCCTCAGAGGCTGAGTCTTGTTTGTGGCTTTGGCATTTGACATGTTGTGTGTTCTCAGGCAAATCATAGGAGATATTTCTGCCTCACTTTCTTTATCTGCTGGGAAGGCTCAATAGGAATGAGCTGCTGTAGCCTTGCAACAAAAGTTGCAGTTAGACCCTAAGAACAACTAGATGAAATTTTGGGTGTGTGTTTTGTGGTTTTTTTTGTTTTTAATGAATTCAGATTTTCAAGTTTATAATTTCTTGTTGAAATCTGTGATTGCATGAACCTGCATTTTATTCTAGAGTAGCCCTTAGTTTGTAATAGCAATTTTCAGTAAAAGCTCTTTATAAAGTGCTTAAGAATGATGGTTGATATCATTCCATCCATTTTGCTGATGAGAAATTTTCAATGTGCTTCAGGTTTATTTGCCCAAGATCATTCAGCAGGGTCAATGCAAATTTATGGATATTGTTTGAGGAGTCCTGTCCAACATGTTATCTATTGTATTGCTTCTCTTAATTAAATCTTGTATAAGAAGGGAGAAGGGGGAAGTATTGATCTTCTAAAAATATGCTTTCTTTTCTTTCACTTTAAATTAACTGACTGTTTGCCTGTGTGCTACTCATAGTAAAGAGTTTGTGAGTTTATTAAATTTTTTTTTTTTTAAATTACTATCATAAATCATGGTGGCTATAGTCAGTTTGTCTATTATCCTAATGGCTGCCTGCTTGCCTACTGAGTATACTGAAACTACAAATGTTTCATTGCTAGAAGGGGTCTCTGTTGCTCAACAGTCTTAAATCATCTATACAAACGCATGTACCATACATTCTCTGCGATTTGGTAGCTTTGGCTTATTTGAAGATTAAGTGGGTACAGTTAACGCTGCTGTGTTATCGTCGTTGTTGGCTGCTGAATGAATTAGGATGAGAACAAAGAAGCAACTGTAAAGCACTTTTGTGTTTGTGTGGTAAAGGCAGATGGGTACAGCTAATGCTTTTGCATTTTAAAGGAAACCTGTCATTAAGGCAGTTGTTTCTGTTAATAAAATGCCTAGATGAGCTCTTCATAATCTGGACCTCTTCCAAAAACTCACAACACCCAAGAAAGCTTGTGTTCCCTTCTTGCTAATCGGTGGAGGCATACCTGTTATTTTGTTCATCACATCTGTTGGGATCTGATGGCATCCTTCTTGCCATTTTATTCCTAAAAACTGGTTCTTCTGCGTAGGTCCCTTGACCTTACTTTGTTTTATGGCAAAGCCAGCTTTCAGAAGAATTTTGGCTATTTTTTTCCCTTTCTCAAAAACTTCTGCTGTGTTACCCCATATGATGATGTCATTAATGTATTGCAGGTGGTTCTGGAGCTTCCCCCTGTTCCAGTGCATTCTGGATCAGTCCATGGCAAATGGTGGGGCTGTGTTTCCACCCTGGGGCAGCTGGTTCCAGGTGTACTGGATGCCCCTCCAAGTAAAAGCAAGCTGTGGCCTGCACTCTGCTGCCAAAGGGATTGAGAAAAATTCATTTATCATATCAGTTGTGGCATACTACTTGGCTGCCTTTTACTCCAGTTCCTATTGAAGTTCTAGCATGTCTGACACGGCAGCACTAGCAGCGGCGTGACTTCATTCAGGCCACGATAGTCTACTGTCAGTCTCCACTCTCCCTTAGACTTGTGCACTGGCCATATGAGGCTGTTAAAGCATAAGCAGGTTCTGCTGATCGCTCCTTGGCTCTTCAGTTGATGAATCAGCTTATGGATGGGAATCAAGGAGTCTCGGTGTGATATTGCCGCCAGTGCACCGTTGTGGTAGTGATTGACACTGTTGTTCTTTGACCCTGAGAAACCCCACAATAGAAGGGTCCTCTGAGAGACCAGGCAAGGCAGACAGCTGTTCAATTTCCACCGACTCCAAGGCTGCAGTACCTGTCAGCAACAACTCCCTCTCATATGCAGCCAGGACATAGTTAATGTGCTTTACAGTCATTGAGTGAGAAGAGAGCTGTCACCCTGGCAAGCTCTGTCCTGAATTGTTTCAGGATGCAAGAAGTGGCCGACCCGAACAATGAAGGTATGAAACATGAAGATTTACAACAGAAGATCTTTTCTTGCACTATCAGCAATAATCCAATGTCTGTCTTATCTGAACTGTGATGGTCTTTCTTGAGGGTTCCTACCAGGGAGGAAATAGAAGTGTGGATTGTATAAACTTTAGAGTAACATCTTGTATAAACAGTGTTGATAAAGGAGAGGGGATTTGGAAGGAAGGGTAGATCCTTCATGTCATACCAATGGTCATAGATCTGATGGCTCAAATGGACTTAAACTTATTTCCTACAATGGTGGTACATCACACCTTTTTTTCAGAGTTCCAGAAGGCAAAGTATCTCATGCATCCAGAGTAAAGCAACCCTGCTCAGTGACTTCTTTGTAGATATTGATCTCAGCTGTCAGATGCAAATGAGAGTTTTGCCAACTTTGATATTGATAGGTACTAATTATCATAAAATGTAAATGTTATGCTTAGCTTGCAACTTTTCTAGCTTTCCTTTTGGAAAATTTCTATTTAATTTCAGTAAATACTGTTAAAAGGAAGTTAAGTATAACGAGCTCCAAGCTGCTTATATTTCTATGATCTAATGATAGAAGTTTTGTAAATACATAATTTTTTCTTGATATATGGGTGATGGAAATTGTCTTAAAATAAGGCAGAACAATTTAGAAAACAGAACAAGACAGGAAGAGTAGCTGTCTATGATAAGAGCTAAAAGAATCAAATAGTGAATGAGTTCATTGCACTGCTGACACCAATGGTGTAACACGCTTGTGTCTACAGGGCTCAAGGGGTTTTATTGATTCTTTGTGAAAAATTGTTCTGAGCAGAGAGTAGTAAACGTTACTGTAAACATAATATTTGAGTGGTGTAAATAAATGAATATCCACATTTCATTAAACATAACTGTCAATGTTGGTAAACAAGTGTGTGACAGGGAACAACTGGAACATTTCCTATTTCTGATCTGCAGGAAGAGCTGCTGGCCAGGTCCTGAGTATCAGCCCCATTGAACGAGGCACTGAACATTTCTGAGAGCTGTCGGTCCAAATAAACAATTGGACACAGCTAAATGATGCAGCATTTGAGGGAGCAGAATGGAGAATCCTCCTTTGCCTTCCTCCTTTTTAGCCACTTTCTGATGCGTCTTCTTTCCTCTCTCTCCCCATATTCTGGTTTGTGTAACTAAAATTTAGTCTGTTAGGTAAAAAGTTACCTGAACATTTAGACAAACAATGTTGTTGATTTTTTAATATCATTTTATTTAATAACATTTAAGAGACTGCTGCTATTGAAAAGGTTGATTTCCTGTAGCTAACAGGAAATTTTCCGTAACATGACTGAGTTATACACTACAATGTGTGGATGGAACTGGACTGTAGTTGAATTGGAGGGGATGTTAAGGCTTGCATGCTTTGATGTTCTGTTAGTATTTATTGTGTCTTATTCCAGGCCCTGTAGGAGGCTAGAGATTATACTACAGGGGAATGTCTGTGGTTTTCTTGTGCCTTATTCTTAAGCAGCTGATAGCCAGTTTTGCCTGGACTGCATGGGTCTGGAATCTGATCTAGTATGGCCATTTCTATCCCTTTTCCTTAAAATCCCAAAGAATGACTGTTAGAAAAGAGTCTTGATATACATTACTGTTTGAATAGGGTTTGTGGATTTTTTATTAAATGGTAGAAATTATTTAACCACAATAAGGGAAAACTAAAATCAGAGATTAATTTTTCAATTTACTTTCTTTCAGGAGCTGGAGGTAGTAGATTTTGGTTCTGGAGAGGGTGTAATGCCATGGTTAGTTTTTAGTCTCCTCACCTACAAGAAAATACTGTTTGAAAGATAAAATGTGCAACCCCTTAAAAGATATTATTAATAATATATGCATTTTATTCTGCAAAGGAGAGAGGTCTTTTGTACACATGGAGAGGTGCCTGGAGCAAAGCATTCTCTTGCCCTGGTGTTCCTTTTGGACCAGCCTAGTTTACCTGCTTTGTAGCTCTGTGTACTAGTTCTTTGTAGAAGTTAGATCAGATGCTGAAGGAGGAAGGAAGAAGAGGAGAGGCTTAAAAAAAAAAAACCAACCACCCCACAGTGAGAATGCAGTCAGAAATGAAGGGAGTGAGGTAAATAAGAAATCTTGATGATAAACCTACAGAATTAAAAGGTAACATCCATTCATTTTCCATATGTCTGAAGGGATTCTCCTGGTGTCTGTCCAGACTTGCATACTATAATAATTTCAAATACGTGATAGCTTTAATACTGAATGTTCAGAAATGTTCTTTGTTACATACTGATAACTGACAATATCCTCCTTAATTCCTTGTCATTGGTCCTGTCTTTGTCCTCAGTAATACACTACAATTTAGATTTCTGTAAGCGTATAGTTTGTGGACTACTACCCTTTCAAAACTAAAATTCATAAGTAAGCAAAATGGGACTGCCCTTGACACCAAATCTGCCTTGAGGATAAAAATGATCTTTTGTTTGTGATGTGTAATAATTGCTAAGAGGACAGAATATTCATAGCAATCATGGCTCTTAGAAAAATACAGATTTGAGGCATGTAGCACTATGTTTTTTGTTTTTATTATTTGCAACATTTATTACAAGTATAATTGCTGACATTAACTAGGAAGAATAATGCGTGCCTGTGAGCTGCAGTGCTTTTAAAGGTCCACGTCATTCCTATTATCAGAATTTCTTAATTTATTGGAATAACTTCAGGGCTGAAAAGGTTTTGTTTCATAATGGGTCAGTGCAGTATATCTTTTTCAGATAAGTGGTAAATCTTTTCTCATGTGCATGACTCCCACTGTTGTAATCCAGTACAAGTGTGCATGGGAAGAAATACATTTGGATTTTTATAGTCCCATCAAACCTACTTTATGGAAGAAGGCCTGTGAAGTCCCACAGGAACATTTAACTATCACTATCCATCATTATTGGGTTGATAATAGACTACTATTCCATAAATAATGCAAACATCAAGTAAATACTTCAGGGGAATTGTCACAACATCCTACTTTGTGTTGCATGTCTCTTAAAATTACCATACACATTTAAAAGGGAAGGCAAGAAATGTAAGAAACGAGCCATATTATTTCATGAATAATTGAAACAATTTATGTATACTGTAAAATACTTAAAATACATTTTAAAGCTCTACCTTTTTGTGTCAGTATAGGGTTTATGTTCAAGAAAGATGAACTGGAACAAGAAAAAGAAAGGGCCATATGAATAAGCCACGAGTTTAGACAGCTTATGTTATGAAAGAACACTAAAAGATCTTATTCTTTATAGTCTACTAGTGACAAAACAACTAGGTAATAGTCTGATTTCATCACTAATTCTGCCTCTTAGAATTTTTAAAGTTAATTTTGTATATATAAGCTTATATATATATATATAAGCTTAGTGCTCCAATTCTAACAAAAAAATTTGTCAGGATGATAGAAATGTTCAAGAATGGTATAAAGCTGTTAATTTTTAGTGTAATTTGTCAGTAGCATCTGTCTCTCTAAGATTTAACCTAACTTTTGTTTTTACCTTATCTAAGTGCCTCATGGACTTGTTCACTGTCTGAATTCAGTAATTCTCAATGAACCGTTTCTTCAGAGTGCTACATGTACACTATTTATGTAAGAAAAACTCTTTTACTTTTGAAATCTTTGCATGGTGCCTGTGGTATTTTTTTCAGTGTAGGTGACTGAATATTTTAAAATGCAAAGGTCATAACTAAAAGATATGACTGCTCTGGAAGCACTAGATTTCTCCTAATCTCTCACTGCCATAATATTTCCTGTATTGTGAATAGTTCTGCTGCTCCTTTTAGGGTTTTCCCAAAGGTGCTCCTGGGAAAAGCAGATTCTTATTCCAAATTGCTAATCCTGTGGGGTCAAATACATTGGGTTATTATGTGTACTGTCTCAAGAATACCTGCTCAGGGTTTATGCTAAATGAAACCCAATCATGAAGGGGTGGGGAAGAAGTATCCAGGGAAATTCAACACCGTAATAGTGAACCCAGAGGGGAACATCTGTTATTAAATTGAAGAGATGAGGAAGTGATTTAAAGAACATCACAGTTGATAGAACTCACTAATAGCCATGTAATGGTAATTTTAAACATGATGTGTTTTCATGCCAACCAAATGCAAGGCACCAGCAGTCTCTGCACAAAAGGCAATGAATAACTGGCTAGTGCATTTCTACATACCTTAAGCTCACACAGTTCCTTTTTCTGGAAGGCTAGCAACAAGGGTAGTAGAGGTTGTGTTCTGTCCTGTATGGCTTACCCATAGGTTGCATCTTAAATTCAGGCCAGTTCTTGGATGCCCACATAAGCAGAACTCCTGATGCATGAAGAATTTTTGCCTCTGCTTTTTCATCATTGTGGTGGGTTGTGTCTGGTGTGGGGCAGCTCCAGCCCCTCCTCTGAGGCCCCTGCAGCCCTGCTCCCAGAACCTGGGCACAGGCATGCGGTGCATGCACTCCAAAAGAGAAAACTCCTCCGTGCATACATACTTGTCAGCTTCTCATAGTAACATGTGTCTCGATTTCCACTTCCTTAAAAAACTACAGGATATTCTGAGGGTGCTTTCAGGAATGTGATCAGCTGAAGAGGTGGTTAGGTGGATGTTAATGGCAGTAGTGGTTTTGATCCTTTGATTTGACTAAGCAAGAGTTAAGGGACCTGCTTTCAGTCAGATGATACCTATGAATTCTCCTTTTTAGAAGGAATCTGGGTCTGATTCTGGAACAAAGAGTTTGAAGAAACCTCCAGCACAAAGTAGTCTTTAAACTGAGTAGCATATGATGCCAACTTTCGTCAACGGTGAAGAGAAGATTGAAGTCACATCTCCAAACTTAGCAGCAAAACTATTAAAGTTAAAATAAAAAACAAACAAACAAGATGTGTCTCAAAATAAACATACATGCTATAGTCATGTGAAGGGAGGAGGAAGAGCAGACACAAAATTGAAGACAATTTACAGCAACAGCCTCTCTTGCATCTGTTTCAAGTAGAATGAGTTATTAATAGATATTCAGGTTTTCTCCATAAAGATAGAAGACAAGGTAATGCTAATAAATGGCTACATTTATGGTAAGCTTTCCATGTTAAAGGTGGTCTACTTTTTGTCATTACTTTGTATTCTTTTAAATTTCCATCTGTTACCTGGACTGGTCATCATGGACCATTGCTGCCTTTTTCATCTTTTCAGCCTTTAGAAGGATTGCAGAGCAGTTCAGGTTGGGCTCCAGCAGAAGATCAAGTTGCAAATGATTAAGCGTATGGAAAATGGGCTTATTTGTTTTCTTAGTTGTAGGATTGTTTTTGTACATGTTTGTCTCCAGGCACTTTTGTTTGATACTGGTAGGGTTTAAATGATTCTACCTCAGTGAGGTCAAAGAAGGTTTGGAGGCACAGAATCCCTAGCTTTTCTGACTCTGTGTACGCAAGTCTGTTTAGAAAGGAATGGCAGTAGTTTGCCTTTTACAAGCGCAGGATTAATGGTTAAGAAGCGTTAAATGCATTATTGCATAGATACATTATTGTATGTTTTATGGATTCATATGATGCACTTTGTCTTTAGTCTTGGAATTTTGAAGTACTTACAGACATTAATTAACAAAGTCTTACTGCACATTTATTTGATAAGAATGATCATTATCTCCGTTTTGATTAGAAGGGCACATGATTTCCCCAAGTTTCTGCAATGAGTCAGTGACAGAGCTGAGAATGAAACCTGGATGTTCCGCTCACACCGTAGTCCTGCTCCACTGAGTAAACTTACCGGTAAATGTGTAGATTTCTGTAAAATATATATGAAACATTTTCAGTTTTCAGTCATTTCCTGATGCAGAAATAAAATCAAAACAAACAAAAAAATACGGCAGTTGTATACTGCTGTATACAACTAGCAGTCATGGAGGGTGAAGTGATGAAACAACATGTTGTGAAAAAGACATGGATACTTTTATTGACTGCTTAACAGGTGCTTGTAGTTCCCCATAAGGAAGACAGTAACTATGTCTGACTCACTCTGCAAATACTGCTTTTATCTCCTTTCTGGATACAGTGGAGGCAGAAGTCAAGATTTAGGGCAAGCAGGGAGTTGTTCCTGTTGCAGGAAAATAAACTGCATTTATTACAGTTGCTGAAAGAGGTATTCATTGCTGTTGGTTCAGAGAGACTTGTGAAGCAGTGAGGCTTGTAATACATTGCCTAAAATTTTCCCTTTATGTTGCCAGCAAACATTTTGCTTGCTATCCAAATGTGAAGATATTCTTGTTTGTTTGTTATATAATAAGATTCAATTGCTCCCCATCCTTATTTGATAATGTACTAGTTTGTAAGATATACTTGGGATTGTGTGCAACTCAATCACTTAGGGTTCTGTTTATTTGGGGTTTGACCTGAAGATTTCTGGACTGACCTGTGATCAGCTAAATCAATCTCTGATTATAAATCATCGCTGATGACTTATTCTCTTAGCTTGATTAGTACAGGTGTATGCTTTTGGCCTTAAAAGTCTTCCAGCTGTAATTTGTAGGGTGCTATGACTGTGATCTGAATTATGCAGACCTGTGATGGGTTATGGATAGGAATGTTAGATCTTCTGCCCCAACCTTAAAAATAAAGGAAAAAAAACCCTTTTATTTGGCTGATAGGGAATTCTCTTGGTCCTAACAATCCTTCTGAGAATCAAGAGAATGCGGAAGTTTCTAAGGAATTGTTCTTCCTGACAAAATCAAGCCAGGATTTGCCTTTTTTATTTAGAATTTAGAAGAGAAACTATATTTAAAGACTTATATTCTCTTCCTAGATGAACAGTGGCTAGAGTTTAGCATGCTGTCTGCACTGGAAGTTTATTAATGTAATCACTCAAGCTGCAGATAGTTAAAACATTGAAAGAATCAGGCTGGCAGCGAGCCTAATCACTGTGCAAAAACAAGCCATACCACAGCAATATTAACCTTTACCGTCTGGAGCATTCTTAGTTTCCCTCTAGTGTGCTTATCTAAGCTTGCCAGCAGAACATGCAAGGTAAAGACTTAAAGGAGATGTGGTGTGGGGGTTTTGCTTGTTTATTTTTATTCATATATTCCAATCTTTGCACTAATGGCTTTCACGCAGATTTAAAATAGAATGTGCACTAATCTGCTCTGCGGAAGGTAAAGAGGTGGAAGGTCAGTGTAAAGATTATACTCTGATTCCTCCGGTTGTATTGTTCTCCTACCCCAGGAAGGAAATGGCAGTACAAGGCTCAGCAGCAAATCACTTAGAGATAGTGTGGTGTTCCCTTTAACATACCAAAACTTTGTCCAAACAAGGGCTTCGCAACCTATTTACAGACCTCTCAAATCTGTCACAATGGAAGTGAGACTTTCACAAGCCAACTGAACCTCATTCTTTTCTCTCACCTATGTTTGTTTCTCTGTCATTTACAGCATGACACAGTGTGTTTCGTTAACGTCGTATGCTAAGTGCATCTTGTCAGCCTGACCTGCTTCTTGCTTTCTGCATTCATGAGTGTCTTATGAATGGGACCATGGAGCAGAGGAAGGTCCATGGGCAAAAAGGCAACTGGGAATGTGCTAGCTAGGAAAGCTTTTTTCAGAGGAATTGCAGAGATTGTACATCAGCCAGCAGCAGCCTTGGACTTCAACCTTTCCTGTTGTATGCCCTCGTTATCTTGCTCTTGTCACTAATGCTTGGAGAGAAACATCATCTTTCTCCTTATGTACATGTGTACAGTCACAATATGATTGTGGATTCCACATTCTGGTAGAGAAAGGGTAGTGTCCTGAACTGCTTCAGTACTGAACCATTAACTTGATGAAGACTCCTTTTCAGCTATTTTAGCATGTGCGAGGTCATAGTTTAAACACCAGCCCAGTACTTGCACCAGTTGTTAGAAATAAGGATTTGCCGTGTAAGAGAGAGAGGAAGAGAGAGCAAGCAAACAACTTTTCTAGAAAAGTTTCTATACAAAGTGAAGACAGGATTTAAGTTTGTGGAGCTCAGTCCATCTAGATTGCAGTCGACAGAAGATTTATATTAACTACTTATACTGGCAGTGATAAAGAAATTATATCCAGGAGAAATAGAATCTGGTTATGAGGAAAATATTGTAAGCTTCAAGGAATCTTCAAAGTAACTGCATTCCTTAAATGACGGAAAGCAGAAAATTGCGATGAATCTCAATTTCATTAACTGAATCAAAGAGGAAGATAGGTGTGACCTGCATATCCTCAGTTCTGTCCTTTCACTTACACAGGACTCAGATGGAGGCTGGAGAAAAAGAAAATCCTTTAACTAATCTTCATATAACTTAATAGGAAAGTCAAAGTAAATTGATTCTCACTTCCTGGGCTTAATTCTGGACCTGTGGTAATTTAGTTATTTAACTTGCCTTTATTCAAAGAGTTCCCCTGAAAAAGGGCGAGTGTCAGCAGCTGTTATAGGCATAGTTTCATGTCAAATGAAGGTGTAAGCATGGAAGTATATGGGGTTCAGGTGATCTGTTAAATGACTCATAAGAAAAGCAAGTGGGAGGTCAAGGTAAATTTGCTGTAAGTCCAGCCAGAGAAAGGACCAGTTATAGCACCATCACAGAGAGACCAGGACGAATGGCTACTGCTTGAGCAGTACAGTACTTTAGTAATAAGTTATAAAAATCAGATGGAGAAAGAAAGCTTTCTAATTTTAGTATCTGTCTTAGAGTGGAGATAACTTGTATCGTAGAAGTGCGTATTTTTCCTTTGACTGTAAGAGGGCCCAGACAACTAGATCAAGTGTAGGTGTTTATATATCTGTAATGATAAATAAAATAATCCCATGAATATTTCCATATTCAATTTTGTATTAAAATGTTAGTAATTTTTAATATTAAACATTAATATACATCTCTATAATTGGAATAAATTTTGAAAAATGTTTGGTTCTGATAAACATTGATGCATCATTCATAATTTCTGTGTAGATGATGCAAAATTCTTACTATGTGAAAAAACAGTTGTGTTTCTTATACTAAGTGGCGGCTAGGACCTGAAGGCTTGAGTCTGATGTTGACACATCTCCCTCTGATTTTAAAGTGAAGCAGTCCCTTTTTATACTTCACAGGCTGAAAATCTCTTTTGATTAGCCCATTAGCGCATGGCCAGAATGACAGATTATTCACCTGTAGAGCTAAAGCTGTGGACTGCAGTGTTTTTGGAACGCTGGGGGAAGCCTGCAGTGCTCAGGTGGCTGTGCTGTAGGGCTAGTCTGTTTGTTAATGTTTTTGGCTGCATATGTAGGCACAGATCCAGTGAGGCTTATGTCAAAGACTTGCATTGGAAAAAAAATGCTTTCTCTCTGCAGGTTCAGTTTCTGGTTTGGCAGGTACATTTAAACTTGGTCATGAAATCATTTATAATTATCATCAGAGCCCTGATACCAGGTGATCAGAGAATTAACAGTGGTACTGCTGTTTGCCACATAAGTCATTGAAAGTACTAGACGTAGGAGAGGACAGAAAAATTGTGAACTTTACAGTGCAGGTTCAAGATGCTCTTTGTCTAGTGATGGGAGATTCTGGTTTTGCCAAAATGATACATTTGCTATTGCCAAAATAGAGATGTCAAACTCAGGTGGTTTGGCTATTGAAAGATCCCAGCTGTTATCAGATGCCTTCTGCTTTTGTTTGGGTTTCAGATTTCTTTATAGACATGAATCTTTAGTTCTTGTCTTGTTGTTTATGTCAAAGGGAGATGCTTTCCTGACTGTCGTTTTCTCATAAAAAGCCACCTCAAATCCTTTTTAAAGGATTTACATTTTATGTTGATAATACTTAGGGCTTAGAGGTCTGATTCTCCTTAGACTTCTGGTAGTATCACTCAGTGATAATGCCAGTAAGAAAGATATTAGTTACATGCGTGCAAATGAAAGAAAAATTAGTCTGGCTGATACATAACTCATCTAAATAAAAATCAACATGGAAAAGATAAGTATTATTTTTGCCAGTGTGCAGTTTCTGCAGGATGATACAGTAGCTTGCTCATACATGTTGCTAAAAATTGAGGTTTAAATGTTTTGCTGAATGGGGGTATAACTGTGACAGGTCTGATCTGTTGTTCATCTCTCGACATGTGGACCATGGAATCTTTTGTACATTCATAAAACCTGAATGTGAAGTATGTATTAATATCTGATGTTGTGAATTTTCATATTAATTCAAATATTTTAGAACATTTAACATTGATGGATATCCGCTTTTCATAAAGTCTTTTTTTTTTTTTTTTTTCTTTTCCTCCTTCTTAGTCAGGAGATTTATATAGGTTTGAGTTAATAGCTAATGCAGAGCTTCCTTACAGTCTGTGAAAAATAGCTATGGGGACATTTATCACAAGAGTGATTTATTATACCAGCTTTCCAGTGCACAAAGGTTGTCCATATTTGCAGCATGAACAAAATGGAGAAATCATCCAGTCTTATGCTAAATAACCTTTTTCTAATTTGTAAATTAGGTAAATTATTTAATATTCTTACTTCATGAAAGAAATGGTATTATAGAGATGTCACTTGCATCTTTATCTGAATTTATAGTTTTAATGTTATCTCAGTGTTTAAAAAAAAAAAAGGGGGCAAAAATTTAATCTAGATAGCCAGATTGCTATTTTTCCCAAGAATCACATATTTTGCTGTTGCAACAGTATTGGCATGTTACGTGATACTCTGTTTTTTGAGACATATAGTTAGGAGTGCTTTTTAGATGTAAGGTACTAACATGAGTTGTTTGCGTCAGGACCTCATGTCCAGAAGGTATGAAAGTAAAGTGGCTTTGAATTTACCATAAAAACTTTAACAGCAGACTCTCTCATTGAATTTAGGGTAGACTTCTGCAGCTAGATGTTCAACTAATTAAATTCAGAGCAATTTGGCACAGTGACTAAAAATATGGAAACCCTCAAGATTGCAGTGCTTTGGAGCACTGATGTCAGCTAAAGCAAGAGCCAACCTTCAAAGGTCTTCAAGGATATGTGTTTCAAGTGGCTAAATGTCTACAGTTTGGCATTGCTTTCCTGTTCAGGAACCTACATGAAAGCTAGATTTTTATTTTTTTTTCAAGAGCACTGAGCAGGTATCATGACTTCAGCGTACTTGGCTTTTAGAAAACAGGGCCACAAATAATTGCAGAGTTACACTCTAGAGGGAGAACATTACACAGGGGGAATATTTCAGCACTTACAAGTACGTATAATCATCCCAATCAAACGCAAGTCCCTGCTTATTGGCTGAGACAGTAAGATGCTACTATTTTCCCCAGGGTAATACAAAGCTGGAACCCTTCAGTGAGGATAATGTTATACGCTGAATGCATTGTCAGGGCTCTAAGTGGGACATGAGCAAAGTGGGTGGAAATGCAGACCAATTCTGTGTCATTGTATCTCCCGTGCACCTTCTCTTCTAACAGCTGCAGGTGCTGGAAAGCATACATGCTGTCTTAGCTGCCAAATGTCTTAGGAGAGGAGGGTCAAGCTAGGTGTGTCACAAACATGGCCAGTGTGTGATTGCATAGGTTACTGTTACTGAAGCACCATGTGCCAGATACATGGAACAAGAGTAACCCCATTGGTATAGATCCTATGTTTATTGACTGTGAAAATACACCTTTGGGGCTGGGATTCAACTTTTTGAAACAGTTTAGTAGAAAAGAGATGTCACTTTTCCTGTGTTATAGGAAGGGTAAGTAAATAAGGTAGGAATAGATCCTAGGGCTTCTCTAATGGTGTCCTGTAATATACCACCACTCTGTTAAAGTCCTGTGGTAGCTGTAAGGGTTGTTTGGGTTTTTTTAATATTTATTATTTTTATTTAAAAAAAACAACCAAGCTTTAGCTAACTTTTGTTATGTTCATTTGGAAGTAGTTGACTTTGCCAGGTAGTTCAGTTATCAAGTCAAAATAAATAATACATTTTCCTACAATTTTTCCATTGGTTGGGGTGTGCATATACAATTGCTTATCAAGTGGTTTTGTTGTGTCGTCTGTTTTTATTTTATCATTGTGGTGATGTAGACTATGGGATGTTTCTGTTCCAGTGCTGTGATTGCATGCCTGGATAGCCTCCAGTACAGCCTATTGTTCTTTCTCACTTGCAAGTGAGAAGTGAGCTCTAATTTTTAAATTTATTTATTAAAAACTCTAAACAATATTCCCATTCACAGTCAAGATCACCATTCATCCAAAGCTAGATCTGTATAATTACCCTCAAGCTAAACTTAGCATTTTCAGTAGTGTTTCCTATTTCCTGTCATAATAGGAATTGTTCAATCTGGCTAAGATTGGAAAGATACTTGAACAGAGATGTAAGGAATCAAGCCCTATCAGTGAGTGGTTTTACTGATACGGATAATTAGGAATTGCTTTTCCAACTTATGTATCATGCCTGTGTTCTTTTACCTACTGAGATACTTGTATAATCCATCATCGCTATGGTAGTTCTGTGGTTCTGCATCAATAATATAGTTTACTCCCAAACCGTTCGGCTTGAACATATTTTTTTCCTCTTTACAAAGAAGCTGCATGAATTATCCAAGGTCAGAGGCTGAGTCTTTGGAGCCATTTAGTAGATCTGCATCACCTGAATCCCATTCTTGTGTTCTGATGACAAACATTTCTTACTCATTTATTCTTGATCCTATGAAAGAGGTGGCAGAGAGTCAATAAAGTACTTTTCATTAGCAGCCCAAACTAGCAGAGGAAGCAGTATTATTAAAGGTCACAACCTTGTCACAGCTAGGCCAGAAAATGAGTCTGTAATCACTGTTTAAGCTAGATTGTTTCCCTGTCACCAGAGCTCATTTTCAAAAGCAAGAAGTGTGGGGTTTTTTAGCTGAAATCAAGTGTCTTCATGTTGTCAACTTCTTGAAAATATCAGGTTATTTTATTGCCACCGGTTTGTTGTCACTCTGCCATTTTGTGGTTGTTACTGTTCTGCATATCTTTCTTGCGTGGCAAGCATAAACATAAAATTCAAGAACACTATCTTGAAAATAAAAGTCAAGAGCTGTAGAGTAGTTGCCAGTTTCCTGTAAACCCAGAGCAGTAGGGACTACAGACGTCTGTCCCGTTCTTATCTCATCCAGAAGAGGGCAGTGGCAATACACCAGTCGTTTCGTATTACTCGGGGAAAAAATGCATGGAGGTTTCCTTCAAGATGGTAGACCTTGTGGAAGACCTGGCTAACAGTACAGAGATGAATTTTATAACTGAGTTAAGTGCATTGACAGGAGGTGTATTGTCACCAAAATCTGAGCCAATCAGGACCCCAGTAATTCATACGAGATGCAGATCCTACTCTATGGAACCTAATGTTAAAACTTCTCTGGCACTATTATCTGCCCAAGTAGGAAAAGAATTCACTATTGATATCATTTAATTAGAGCTAGGTAAAATATTGCCTTTTGCCTTCAATCTCATTATTAGCCCATTCTCACTGCAAAAAAATATTAATCACAAAAATTAATTTAGATAAATCAGTTGCTTCAGTAATATTCCGAGCTCCTTTGTGTTTGCTTTGAATGACTAATGATATAGGTCATGTTTTATTGAAAGAAATGCTGGCATAAAATGAAAGTTTCATGTGTCTTTACACGAATATGCTTTGAATGGATGTTCCAGCTAGGAATGGTGAAATGCAAATCTTGAAATACTCTCATGCTTCACAAACCCCAAACTGGAAACAGAAACACTGAATAGAATAATGAATGTTAAGTAATCATGATTTTGAAAACTAACAAATGGTGTGAGTGGTAATGATAGGTGTAGGAATATAAGGAACATCATATAACTTAATTCTGAGAACATAACATTACTTCAGAGCAAAGGTCCCCTTAGTTCAGTATACTTTCCTCAGCTGTGATCAACAGTCTGCTTGGACTAAGGTAAGAGCAAGGAAAACGCATAGTTATATTTTGCGTACATATTCTTCCAATCTCCAGCAATTTGCTGCTGAGCAGACTTTCTGAATGAGAGGTGGTGTCCATAATAGCTCTTAGTGGATATTTCACACAGCATGTGCTAAGTAACTTTGCACAGCAATCTTTTTTTAACACTCTCTCAAAAAAAACCAAACCAAAACAAAAACAACCCCAAATAAAAACCCCTTATAAAAACCAGATGTGAACTCATGAATTGGGCTGCTATAAATATTTACCTCAATTTTCATCCTGGCTGACTCTCCAAATATTAGTAAAGTTAGAGATTTTAATGCTTTTTGATGAGCTGGCTCATGGATCATATGTTTAAGATTATTTACTCTGAATCAAGGCCTTTGCTTGGTAATGATGCATTGCATCTTCCTAACCATGTTCTATAATTTATTCTTTTTTTGCCATAATACCAAGAAGTGACATGTGTATGTCTGAATCCTAAGGCACACAAACATTTTCCTTTGAAAGGCCATGAATGCAAAATGGAATTAAAGAGTTCATACTGACTTCAGTATGTAATGTGGATCCTCACATGACCTGTAGTCTTAAAGATTGATATGCTGGTTGCCTGTAGTCTGAAAGGTGTTGAGAAAGCTGATAGAAATCACTATGCAACTCCACCAGGTGTCATCAGTGGAATATTTTGGGATGTTGACTTGATTAAACAATGAACATATTATATGCTTAAAAAAAGTTATTTAAGAAGATGATGTGATTCTTTCTTTTGAAATTCATCATATGATTTTCAAAGACAGTTTGGATTCAAAACTTTCAATATCACAGAGATAATTAGGTAGAGACTATGCAGGTAGTCATCCTTTCTGAAAAGTAGTGGGATGAGCAGGACCACAAACAAAATATGTTTGATCTCAGCCTGGTCCTCATGAAACTACTTGTTTCTTAAGTCTAAGGTAAATACTCATTCTCTGCAGATGTTTAAGTAATCCTATCAAGCTCACTGTACATATTTTTGATAGAAACAGTTTATATATAATTTATCTTGCAATTACATCCATTTCAAACATCCAATTTATTGCAAGATATTTATTGCAAGTTCTTTAAGCACCTTTATCTCAAAATATGATCTCACCTCTATAAGCATTTGATATGCTGTCTTTTGGTTGCTATGGTCTGCAGAGCCTCTTTTTTGAGTAATGCTGGGGCTTCATGTGACTAGAAGGTAATTTAGTAAATGACCAAAATGGAAATATTCTCTGTCATGCGTTTGGAGCATATTTGGGCTTGTGAAAAGGAAGGGAGCACAGATAAAGGATGACAGAGTGGACCTTAGCCATAGTATGTCTTGCTGGTAAATTGTAGACTGGTCACCTTGATTCATATTATCTGGGGTTTTGTGTAGAAAGAACTGATTGTGAATTCTATGAGCTTTCTTGGTTTTCTTATGGTGCCAAATAGAATAAAATGCTTGAAAAGAATCTTCAGGATTTCAAACTAGAGGGACAAGTACAAATTTAGTTTAATTAAAGGCACTAAAATGAGACAGGAAGGGAGATTATCTAGCAGGAACCCTTAATCTGCTGGGAGAAAACTCTGTTGCTAGCAGCAAGCCCAGTTAATAGAGGCAGCAGGGTCTGGAATGTTTTTGTTTGCTCTCTCAACTTTGTCATGTATGCAGCTGTTTCTCCTCTCATTTTTTTTTTTCTTTATTTCATTAAAAAATATTCACACAAATGAAACATGTTTCCATCTACTGCTGGTTGTGCTGTCATCATTTGAAACTATTTTTTTCAGCAGTTTTCAGTGGCCAGGAAGAGTCTGAATTTCTCTTCTGTGTCTGTCCCGTGACAGACCCCAAAAGTAACAGGTTTCAGGTCACCCTCTTATGTATCCTGATTCAGAAATTATTAAAATGCCACATTAGAACTCCTTTCCTTCACCCAAATTTTCCTTTGGTAGAATATCTCCCATGTCATGAATATTTTCAGAGTTTCCTGTATTGTACATGCAGAGCTCTCACAGTTCTCAACCTGCAATTACAGCTCTCCCTTATAAATATTTAAATAGCAGCTCAGCTTTCGGACAGAGTACACCAGTGACAAAGATCAAGCTTTCTGACCTTTTGTTAGTTTGCTCAGTGAAACAGGATTCCCTTGGTCTCATTTTTTTTTTTGTATTTAAGAGAAAAAAATTGCATGCAGAGAGGGTGTCGGCATTTCTCATTTTTGTTGCTAATTTACTTTTGGTACATTTATTCCAATAGATCTGTAAGAAAAAAAGTCATTGGAAAGTCTTATGAGTTATACATGAAAATATAAAAGATGGAATTAAAGCAAAAAACATTTAGACTCTTTATCAAGAACTTATAAGAAATTTCTGTTGGAAAAAAGAAATTTCATTATGGGAAAAAAAAAAATTCAGCAAACAAAGCAAAAGTGGAAATGTGTCTAGACCAATAAGAAAATTTACTATTCCAAATTCATTAGGTGTTTCATAGCCCTTTGCATAGGGCTGTTTGGTGTTTCATAGCCCTTCCTGAGAGATCAGTTCCTGCTTAGCACATCAGAAAACTCAAAAGTCATTTACAAGCAAAGAGTACAGTAACAATAGCTGCTTACTTCACAGCTGGAAAGGGGCAAATTGTGTGTTTGGGATTGCAAGGATTTTGCCCTAATCAAGAAACAGTCTGATGAGAGCCTGACAACGAGTGTTAGTAATCACAGAGATTTGGAGGGACAGGAGGCAGGTTGAAAAGAGTCTATGTGTGATGTAGTGGAAAAAAATGGCAAAAATAGCTCCCGAGTTGTAGGACCTAATGATTTGGAGGATATGCCTGTGCTATCTGCAACACAGGCTGCCCTTATCTGCAGTAAGGAAGGAACATAAATTAGCTTTTAGCTCACTTCTTTGAGAGACAGAGGAAGAAATAAGAAAAAAAAAAAAAAAAAGATTTGGGTAGGGCTAGTTAAAGATAACAGAAGGACAGAGGCTATTCCTAGTCATTCCAATCTCCTCTTTCGCTGAAGGTCACTGAAGACCAGCACCTTTCCCTTATGCCCTGTTAAAAAGTGTCAAATACTTAAAAGTTCATCATAGGAGACAGAACCTCTCATGTCTCTGATCGCATGCCAACCAAATAAGAAAGATTCTACTTGTTAATGGAGAATATTTTAATTTTTTTCTCTGGAAATAGTGCCATTGCTGCAAAAGCATTATTAATATTTTCTATTAAAATACCAAACAGTAAAAAATTATGTTCTGTGGTTGTTAATTTTGGTATTAGGTGTTGATATTGAGCAATTCTGTATTGACACACTTTAGATCCAGTAAGTATTTCTCACTATGAGAATGCTTATGTATTAGTATCTGTATGGAGGGAATATTTAGCTAGCAACTCCACTGATACTCAGAGATAATACTTTTTCTTGAAAAGAAGGCTGACATTTGCTGCATATGTGCCCTCAAGGGAGGTGAGTGTGCAAGTATTAGCAGAAAGCTGTTTTTTAAAAAAAAATATATTTGATTTAAGAAGTATGAACAATGGTTTTGCTTGAATCAGAATACGATCCTTTTTATTTGAAACAGTAATTTGTTAAAAAAGAATACCTCTCCTTGTGTAGATGTTGTAGAGATATGAGGGTCTGCAAAAAATGAGATTAAATTTGGGCTTTCCTGGTCAAAGGATTGAGGTCAGGATTTATATACAGCAAAATGATTTTCAGAGTGCATCTGTAATAGGTTTGAAATGCTAAAAACATTAGGAATGGCAAATATTCTTTTAGACAATATGTTTTGGAAACTTTAAGTCTTTACACCTGATGTAAGCAAAGGCATATATGGTACCAAATCAATCTGACCTTCAAGGAATGTTCAGAATCCTATTGACAAGAAATTAATGTAACATATATGTTGTTTGGGGTTTGGTTTTTTGTTTTTTTTTTTTCAACCTAATGGGATCAGTCAGTGGCTCACATATTAACTTCTAAAAATTGGAATTGCATTTTACTGCAAACTGTGTAAAGGGAAAGTACATCTTTTCATTAATGAAAAGCGCTTATATATATATAGGCACTTTAAAGAATTAATAGTATTAACAGAAAAAAAATTGCCAATACAAATATGTACATATATCTATATAGAATAGTTAATAAGTGGGGTGAATTACTCTGAATGACTTCTACATCTTCCCAGTGCACAATGGTTAAACAGGGCAACTTTCAAAGAAAGCAACATATTAATTTCATGGCTATAAATTGCAAAACACTTTGCTGTGGAAAGAACCAATAACTATTTATGATAATAGTAAAACATGAAGTTGGAAAATATCAATTATTGCTTTGGAAATGGAATTCTATTTTCTGAAAAATATAGCACCTTCATACCCTGAAAAGATAATGTTTTAATTTTAAAACACAAAATTTGTGCAGAAATACAGGATGGACTTTCTGCACCCACTGAAACAAAATGGTGAAAATTCATACAAGTATTTGGTACAACTCTTTCAGTGAGAAACAGAGAGGCTGATGTAAAACTTTTTTATACAGGAGTAATGGGAGACTTAATATATCTGAACAGTTTACAACTGTTTTCTTTGCCAAACGGTCCCTACTGATTGTTTCAGATTCAGATGTAGTAGATTTGTACGAGTGAATTTGACCTTGGAGACATCCTGGAAATAGTTTTTCCAACCTAGCTGCACCTTAATGACCAGTTTACCTGAAGCAGCTAAGCTTCCTATAATACATTGCCTATTCCGCAAAACTCCTTGTCTCAATATTGATTTGTGTTTTCCATGTCAGGACAGGATGCCTCAGGGTATGATAAAAGTGTGATATAAAAATTCCAGTATATCCTCACAGTATATAGATAAAAAAACTGTCATCTAAACGCAGCTTTTGGAGTAACTCGAAAAGTGTAACCAAGCTACAGATTCTTGAAATTGAGAGAAAACTAAACAACGAGGTATGTAAATATAATCCCTAATCCATTGGATTTTCAGGAACTGCAAAATAAAAAAAAATTATCAGTCATGGTTCTGTAAAACCTAGCTAAAATTTTGGGGGAGGTTGTATTTGTTATGAGTTTATTATGAATATTTAAAAGGAAGTAATGCTTGCAATTCTTGGAACAGAGGTTAAGGCCAGTCAAATACTTTGAAAACTCTTGTGCTGGCCTTACAGTTTTGCAAATTGGTCTTTGTTTCTTTTTTTTTATATGCAGCTGTAAATGAATGGACATACCTATAAAGTTGATTAAAGAAGGGACTTAATTAAGGGCTGTAATTAAACTAGTGGAGGAAATTACAATGGAATTGAAAATTCAAAATGAGCCTGCGTGATGTAAAGGCTAATGGTGTTAAGGCAGTAATCTCTATGAAATAATTGATTCTGTAGCCATTAGTCTTTTCTAACGAGATTAAGGACGAGGTGGCATGATCTTACTAATTAATTTGTTTTGTGACTTTGAAATATGAAGTAATAGTACAAAACTGGGGATTGTTTAATACACCAGAAAGCTCTGAAATCTTAGGACAAATATCATCAAAGTATTTCCATATTCTCAATTGTAATAAGGATGGAGGAAAATATTTGAATACTAGATGGTTAAAATCAACATATATTGCATGGTTCAGCCTTTACTGATGGAAAGATATCAGGAGATGGATTTTCCAGATGGCATTTGAGATGTTTTGTTAGGACTTTATTCTAACCATTACTGGCACCAAACCTGGCATGTGGACTCTTTCTAAGAACATTGGTATAGCACCTTTCAAAATTTTATTTTCATATTATATTGAGCCCTTGCCTGTTAGCTGAGTATCACCTTTAAGCTAAAAAAAAAGAAAAAAAAAAGCAATGCAAGAGTGAGGAAATGAAATTATTTTCATTCCTTCTTAAAGAAACATCAGTTACATCAGTTGTTACTATCACAGTGATGCAGAGGCTCTCTTATTTTAAGTCATTACTTTCTCAGGCAAGACACTCCGTATTTCTTTCCCTCTCTCAGATTTCTCCATGACAACTCCATATTTTCAGTGAACTTTATACTGACGCTTCTCACCTACGAAATAACTATTGGAGCACATGTGTTATGTTTCCCCTCTATTTTCTAATATGACAGAAAATATCCCCTCTTTTCTTGCAGTCAAATCCTGGTCTTTAGAGTGCAAGATCAGGGGAGTAGGGTAACAGAAAATACATTGAGTAGAGAAATTAAGTCTGCAGTGTTATGGTTAATAAGTTCAAAAATGATAGTTTAGGAATCATGAAAAGCCATGTTGTTTTACTTGAGTCCTTCAGTTAACAGCTAATACCATCTTGCAGGGCAGTAGTGATTTTGCAAGTGATTGATAGTTTGGGCTTTTTCCTTCCTCGAACAGTAATTTTCATAATTCCTGAAGGCTTGCTTCTTAGGAGGTACTACTATTTTTAAAACTTTTTGGTGGTGTTGTAAGCTTGTTACCTCTTCACCAATCTGTCCTGTGTTCCTGTATATATAATTTACAGTTAACCTCAGCCCTATTTCTATGTCAATGGCTGCGTAGATCAGCCGATTTGGGTAAGATTTGGTGGTAACGCAGAATTGTAATTGTATTTATTTATTTATTTAGTGAAAAAGTAAAAAAAGTAAGATTGCAAAGCACATAAAGTGTTTTTTCTTCTGGCAAGGCTGTATGAAGAGTGAAGTGTGTGTTTATGTGTATCATTTGTAAAGGTGGTTGCCTGCAGCCAATTCATTGTACTATGACCCTGTCAGATGTTATAAACTACACAAGGTCAGGCATGGGCCAGTGACGTGGTAGGAAACTAAGGAACCATCCCTAGAAGCTGCAGGCATTTTATATTTCTTTGGGGTTTGATTTTCAGATCAGTTCTTTGTTCTAGATCTAGGAGGAACTGTGGGGGGGTTCTGGAAGTCATGATGATGCTGTCTTTTCGGTAAGATGCTGTACCCTATCTTTCTTTTCTTATGGTCAGAAAGATCACATAGTTTTTGCACATAATGTAGTTATAGTTCAAGGTCATAATATTTTCAGTTTTTCTTGTGGGTGAAAATACGCAGGCAGATGTAAAATTTCCTAATTTTTCTTTTTTTATTAAAGATGCCATATGTGAATTACTATGGACAAATAGAGATGTAAGCTTGTTGAGGCATGCAATGTTTTTCTGTGCTGTGGGTAGTACAGTGTGCCATGTCCCTTGACTGACACTCTGCAGTATTGTATTGCATTACCACAATACAGATAATGAATTTGTTCTCTATGGTATTTTTAATTTAAAAAATTAAGAGGCATTTCCACAGTGCTGCTAGTCCGGGGTTAGCCTCATTGTTAACTACTTACACTTAATAAGACACTAATAAATTGTAATAAATTAATTATAGACAGTAAATAAAATATATTGTCTTGCTTAGCATGTGTATTAAATATATCTTTCTCTGCACACATGCATGCACCCACACAGAGTGTAGAGCTGCATAATTATTATGCATTGTAATACTACTGATTATTTCACTAATGCTGAATATTTCTCTGATAGAGGCAGAAGAAAAAAGGCATGTATTAAAAGCAGAGGCAGGTCAGGGTAATCCTTTCAATTTAAGAGGAAAGATTGAAATGTGTTTTGTAAAGGATTTATGGAAGTGTATTACATTACAAACATAACGTTTAAGAATTGCTTTAGCAGGCTGATAACTTTATAATTGTTGACAATTTGCCTTTTGTGTTGAATGTCATTGTCTTTCGCAGCTTGGCTACTGATTCTTCAATCACAATGCATTTGTCTCTTGCAATATAAGATCAAAGTCGATTGCTGAATTATTTTTAAGGTATAGTTAGAGATTGTAAAATATATAATACAATGACAGCATCTTTCAAATTAATTTCCAAAACACTGCTTCACAACCCTGTCAAGTAAGGAATATTAATGTAATTTGGTTTGGTAGCTATATTGTTTTATCTTCAAAGTTGGCAAAGTATTTATACCTCACCAATCAGAAAAAGTTTAGCTGGCATAAATTACATTGGATGTTGTAATCTGCATGAAAGACTGTATTAGACTCCAATATGACTTACAGTTTTAAGAGAACTTTAATGAAGGTGTGACTTTATAGATGCTCCTTAGAATGTCAGTATTCAGATTTAGACCTCTACCTTTTGCTGACATTTGCATCTTGCTGATTTTAGCTTGAAAAGAAATATGTAGACTGATAAAGACTTAGATCTCCAATGGACCATGATAAAAAGTTTCATCATGCTGCACTTGTATGTATCAGTATTTTATATCACTGTATTATGAAGAACCATAACAACTAAATAATGTTCAAGTTTGATATCCCAGTGCAGCTTTTGGGACTTGCACATTGCTTTTGCCTCTTACTCCTTTCTGGAGGTCAGTCACCCTAAAATAATATGGCTTCAGAACTGTTGCTTATGATAATGTCTGCTTTCAGTTAATAGCCAATAATGAACAATATGTAATAATCCCTTTTAGATTATATCATGAATAAGTATAAGTAAAAGGTTTTGCATAGAGATGGGGTGAGGAAGAAGATTAAATTAGTTAAGATGGCTGGAACACTTGCAGAAAGATCAGCTGTAAAAGCAACAACAAAAGGACAGGAAATAATCAAGGACAGGAAATGTTGGAATGCAAAATCTCTAGGAAAATGTTTGTCAGGCATGTGTCCATGGCCAGTCAGCTGAAGACAAGAGAGTCTATTCAGATTTGAGTACAGTAAATGTATTTTCATCTTCTCACTCATCTTTTACAACCATCTGTTTTAATGTTGTTTGTTCCAATGGTCTTCAGAAGTTCCCTGTTTATTTAGTGGGAGTTTCCCGGTGGTGTAGCTGTAATATAGTGTGCAAGACCATGCCTAGCACACTTTTCTTTGAACTGAAGTGATGCCTATCCACAAAAATTGCTGCCTCTCCATAGTCCTAGAGGGAACCTGAAATCATTATTCCTGAAATAATTCCTGTTTCAAACTGCTGTCAAGTGCAAACAGAACAGTAAACCAGGCAATTGCATAGGCAGTCAAGGCTTATTTATAAAGTGCAGGGCTTCACGCTGCTAGGACAGAGAAAGAGCTTGGATGTCTTTTCTCTTCCTTCCTATGACAGACATAAGTCTTGGTTTTAAATTAGAATGAAGATGCTAAAATATCAAAGCCCTAAATCAGAGGATGAAACTTAAAAGCAGCCATTTTCCAGGGTTCAAAAAACCCTGAGGAAACGCACACGCTCCAACTCAGCACCTGTTTTTTTTGTATTTGTTCCTTATCTATAATGGAGGTGATGTGGACATGAATGTAAAACCAGACTTACTTGCCATTATAAGCATAACTCCTCTGTATTCTCCTTTCTTTGTAAACCATTACTGGGCTCTTCTGGCTCCAGAAAGTAACATCAGTCTAGCACTTGACCTCCTGCGCTCCACCTCCTAGGCGATTTTCCTAGAACAACTGTTTCGGTTCTTGAGCTGACTTTCGTATCATGTGTATGCTACAGCAGTGATCTCTGGAAAAGATTTGTTTGTAAAGGGTCAGCTATTCTTGCTGTTTCTGTTACCTGAAACTTTCCTGAGTGAAAACTCTATAATGAGTATTATCATAAGCATATGGCTCTAAGAGGTCATTTTTTACCTGCATTTATAGTAATACTGTCGATACTAGAGCTGTGAAACTCCAGTTGACTCCTTGTCATTTATACTTAGATAGCCCTTTGAAGACCAGAATTTCAGAGGAGTGGTAACAGGTCTGTTTGAAAAGCTGATTGCAAATCCTGTGCTTGAATACCAGCCTTGAGCACTTTAGAAATTATCCTGTTCCGGTCTTCCTGCAGTTGTGAGCTTGTATTTTCAAGGCCTGTGCCCGTAAAACATCCTACTGCATCTTTGCAGCAAAATGTTACTGTTACAGGTGTGAATGTGCTTCATTTGTTTATGTTTTTAAGAAATAATGCTATCTCTCAAAAACAAACATTTATAAACTCATACTGTATAAAGTGACTTCTCAAAACATATCTTTCCCTAACAAAAGGCTGTGCTATTATGAAACAGAGTTCTTTAGCAGCCAGCTTGCACCTTAATGAGCCGTTCAGATAAACAGGTTCCAGTGAAGATTGAATTACGATCCTATTCAGCTGACACAAAGCAACCACTAGTTCTTCTCAGGAAACACATGAATAAATAAAAGTTCCTGTGCTTCCAGGCCCAAGCCTAACAGAAACGTAAGGATGCATGCTTTTCAGTGTGATTTTCCATGTCCAACAAGTACAGCCTTGATGTTGCCATCAGAATTAGATTGGTGCTGATGAAGACATCAAACATTATGTAAGTAAAGACATTAAAAATAGATGGAAATGTGGGGGTATGAGTGGAAGTATCTATCATTAACTCTGAACAATCTGTTAGACAATAACCTCTGATATTTAGCTTGTGCATATAGGATGCAATTCATATGCCTTGCCATTTTGTGTGTGGAGGGGAACTATCCAAAGTTATTTTTAGAATTCCATTTTAGTGAAAAATAGGAGTTTTAAAGTCTTTGGAAGAACTTATTCATGCTTCTCATCTACCGAGGCCAATAAATGTCAGCTCTTCTCTGTTATTACGTTATGATTTTTAGCAGGAATTCAGGCTCCAGATAGTGTTGTGCTACATCTAACAGCAAGAGTGATTTCTCTGAGCAGTTCACAGTTTAGCAGGTGATATAAGATTAATAAGATAGAAAAAGAGAGTGGGAGGAAGTCATGAAGCAGCACTGGTGGGTATAAGAGTAATCTCGGTGTGTCACCTGGCTGAATATTACTTAGTTTTCATAGGTACCGAAGCAACTGAGAATTTTAAGGAGGACAGTTGGATACCTTTGACAAATGCTCATAGAGAATCTTTTTTTGGGTATAAGGAAGAAGCACAGAGATGCTTATGTGAAAATATGGCTATTGAGGGATGTAGCGTAGTTGAAATGCCATCTCTGCAAAGATGGGGGTTCATCTGAATTTAATTTGCGGACCTTAATCAGCAAGTCTTTCTACTCAAATTTTTTCATTTTCTAGTTTTTGAAATGCAAGCCAAATCAAATATTATCGAAAGGTGCCTTACTGCTTCACAGCTGTGGTTGCAACACCATTTATTTCTAAAACTGTTCTTTCAAGAGCTTTAGCATTTTTACCCACAATTATTTTGACCTGAATATTGGAAAAAATAGGGATATGAAGATAGAGCATGTGGTTCAGAGTTGGGAAGACTTTGTGCAAAAGTGAGGACACAGCAAAAGTTCTTGCAAAACACCCTCTGTGTTCTGCAGGAGTATGTCTGTGTGGTGGGTTGACCCTCACTGGACACCAGGTGCCCATCAAAGCCACTTTATCACTCCACCTCCTAAGCTGGACAGGAGAGAGAAAATGTAACAAGAAGCTGGCAAAACAGACTCAAGTCAGGGAAATTAATTTATTACCAATCAAATCAGACTAGGATAATGAGAAAATAAAAATTAAATCTTAAACCACCTTTGTCCCACCCCTCCCTTCTTACTGGGCTCAACCCCAGTTTCTCTACCTCTTCCCTGCCAGCAGTGCAGGGGGATGGGGAGTAGGTATTTCCATCAGTTTATCATGCGTTATCTCTGCTGATCCTTCCTCCTCAGGGGGAGGATGACTCATGATCTTCCTCTGCTCCAGCATGGGGTCCCTCCCGTGAGAGACGGTTTTCTATGAACTGCTCCAATGTGAGTCCTTCCATGGGCTGCAGTTCTTCACAAACTCTTCCAGCATGGGTCCGTTCCATGGGGTGCAGACCTTCAGCAGTAGACTGCTCCAGTGTGGGTCTCCCATGGGGTCACAAGTCCTGCCAGCAAACCTGCTCCAGTTGGGCTCCTCTCTCCATGAGTCCACAGGTCCTGCTGGCACCTTGCTCCAGCATGGGCTTCCCATGGGGTCACAGCCTTCTTCAGGTGCCTCCAGCTGCTGAGGTCCTCCACAGGCTTCAGGTGGATATCTGCTCTACTGTTAACCTCCATGGGCTGCAGTAGGACAGCCTGCCTCACCATGGTCTTCACCACGGGCTGCAGGAGAATCTCTGCTCTGGTGCCTGGAGCACCTCCTCCCCCTCCTTCTTCACTGACCTGGGTGTCTGCAGAGTTATTTATGTCACATATTCTCACTCCTCTCTCTGGCTGCAGTTGCAGGTTTTTTCCCCCTGCTTAAGTATTTTTATCACAGACATGCTACCATTGTCACTGACGGGCTTGGCCTTGGCCAGTGTTGGGTCTGTCTTGGAGCCAGCTGGCATTGGCTTTATTGGACATGGGGGAAGCTTCTGGCAGCTTCTCAGAGAAGCCACCCCGCAGCCCCTGGTTACATAGTGTGATACTGGTTTCAGCTTATGGAGTCTTCCAACTAGAAAAATACTAGAAGAAGATTAAATTACTTCCTATCAGATGTGCCATGGTAAAATTTATTAAAAAGATAGTTATGGAAATGTCAACAAGGGTGCAGAGGACCTCAGATTGGTAAAACTTTTCATTTGTGGTCAGAAAATAAACTAATGGATTAGAGAAATTGATCTCCATGAAACACATGATTTGGATACATGAGTCCCTTCAGAGGAAGTTAGAAAGTTTTCTGTTGAGAGTCATGTTTATATGAGGAAATGGATAATCATAAACAGAACACTCTCTATTATTAAATACTGGGTGCGCTGTAGCTATTTCTTCTATTCTTTTAATCAATGCACCTAATACTGTTGAACACTCAGCCTTTCCAATTTATGTATGTGACGCACTGTACATGTTTCAATTCAAGGGATTGCTCATGAAATCTACTGGCCCCATGCACTGCATGTTGTGCATCTTTTGGAAGTGTTGAATTGGAGTTTTAGAAGGAGTTTAACCATGCTAGTAGAAGTTTCTTTCTTGCACGTATCTGCGTGCTGTCCTTCCAGTCAATTCATTCTATTACTTGAATTGTAGCTTTGTAAATTAAGTCTTAAAAGTTGTAGGGTTTTTTGACATACCAACATTTGACCCTTATGTTGTGGAAACAGCCGCCTATTCATTACTGTCCATGAAATGGACAGTCACATAGGTATCTTTATACTTAAGCATCTTAGTGATTTGCTAAGCCTCTTCTGGGAATAGGAAGAACAAGTTAATTACATTTCATGCTAGACTTTACATCAAACTTTGATTCATTTAAAACTGTCACAGTGCAGATGATATGTTACATTACTTTTTAAATCCTTTTTTATTTTAAAAAAACTTTTCCACCATTTTTTGTGTTTCCTGAGCTTAAAATGCATATGATTCTTACTTGCTGTAGGTGGTATTAAAATTTATTGACTTGTGGTTTAAGGAAGGAAGCTAATTTTTCCTGAGTGGAGAACTGCTTTATTGGATCTTTTCTTGGGTTACAAAGTGCAGCTATAAACAATTAGGATCTTACTCAAAGATCAGTGCAAGTTTTTCCATTGGTTTCAGTGACTTTCGGTTGTGCCTATCTCAATTATTTATGGTCTCTATTGAGTCGTTTTGTAAATGGTGTTTGATTGTTGGCCAAAACAGAGAAGCTAAGCAAAGGATTAAGTAGTTTTGAACTATCCCAAATTTAGGATCTGTTAAAGTTCCTCAGAAACATCTTCATTTTAAATTATATTTACATGAAAATGTAGTTTATTTGAGATGGTTGTTCCCAAACCTTCTTTAAAAAGGAATCTGAGAATGCTGACATTACTGACTCCATCCAAAAAAAAAATGGAAATATAAAACCTAATGATCCCTCTTGAGCTAGGGAGCACTGTGAGTTGTGTGGGTGACGCGGTAAAAAAACCCCTAGGATTTCTAGTGGTACTTTCTACAAGCTTTGCTGGAACTTTGTTATTACAAAGAGAGATTCTGACAAACATTTAGACTCTAATGATAAATAATTAATCAGAATTTTTCTGCCTGGTTCTATGTCCCTACATTTTCTAGAGAAAATATCGAAACTGAATTTTTTCATTTACCCTCTGAAAGTTATTTACTGCAAGGGAACAATGACCACACTATTTTAAGTCTTATTTTGGAAGTTTATGTTGAACTTCAATCTTGTTGCCCTTAGAAAATGTTTATTTTTATTAGTTTAGATTGACTTCTCTTGTATGTGATGTATACTTAACCATCACTTTCAAGCAGCTTTTTGGGGCACATGCAATGAAAAACATGTTAATGAAACGTGCTGTGTTGTAGGAAGAGCAAGTGCTAGTCAGCTAGTACAAAAGCAGTTTTAACAAACTGGTCACTTGTTTTGTTTTATTCTACACAGTTTGGAAATGATCCATCATGTCTGCAGCCTGCAACATCACAGAAAATATTTGATCAGACCCAGTTTTTAGAAGACACACAGATTTCTAAGTCTGATGTCACCACCTTAAATCAGGAGCATCATCATTGGCAGTTTTTAGTAAGTCCTTTCTGTTTTTACTATTTTATATCAACTGATGAATTGAAAGACCAGTCTAGTTTTGCAGTCCGTGCGGCTTCTTTGGTTGGTTGGGTTTTCTTGTTTGCATGTGCACCAACATCAGGGGGTCAGGGTTTCCTATGGGGGAGTGTTTGGGAGAAGGAGGGTTTAGCTCCATGATCTTTATAGCAATAGATTTTTTTTATTGATTTCTTAGAATCTTGTAGAATGGCAGTAGTACTTAAATATGTACTTGGGACATAATTTAGGTATGAAATGAGAATTTAATAAACAAAACTGTGATGCAAATAGTAATTCCAATGTTTTGTTCTAGATGCATGAATACAAAAGTGCAGGATCCAGTGCTTAACTGTTATGATCAGCACATTCCAATCTGTTTTGGTGTATACATCCTGACACTTGATTCTGAATGTCAGCAGATTTTTTTCCAGTTGGATTTCTATGTGTTTGCATGTGTTCTGATTTTCAGACACCTTTTGCATTCAGCAAAGAACCTTTTAGAAGGGTTCTTTGAATATAAAAGCTATAGGTTAATGTAGCGTTCCTGAAGACAACTTCCAGGGAGAAATATGTATGCCAGTGAGGTGTCTTGAATTCTTCCTTTTAAATAAAATACTTCAACTTAAGTACAAAGACAAAATGGCCCCATTACATTTATAGTGAGTTCAAACAACAGATTCTTGAAAAGTGTACAACAGGGAATACTAAAATCATGTTTAGTATTGTATCTTAATGATTGTAGATAATATTCTTAAATTCTATAGGGAATGTCTTGTATTACTTTTAATGTATAAGACACAGAGGAGTTGCTAATAAAAGTTTATTCTATAAGCATGCTTTATATCTGTTAAGATAATTTATGCTCTCTGCATAGAGTTGATTGCAATTCATTATTGCATAATTGAAATTATACCTGTATTTAAACAAGGCCCAATCCTATAACTAGACCTGCATATATGAATATTTGCCACTACTGTATACTCTGCCATTTTAATAATGAGCTAGTGTGTCAGCCTAAAAGCATGTATGTCCATATCTGTGTGAAGAATATGCACATACTGTAAGTCCTTTAGACCCTTTGAGACTGGCAAGTGTTAAGAAAAATAAGATACTGTGATTTATTTTTCAATGATGATGAGTTCTGAGGAGTATATATGTTGGTCAGTTACTTGATCCACATCTCTTGGTGACTGAGTTATAAGATGTAGTTCATATATCACCCTTCCTCTTCAAAGTACTTTGCAACCAATAACTAACAGAATAATTTAAAAAAAATTCACAAAAGTATACTGTTTTTAAACCTAATGTTCTCACTATTCTTACATTGTACCTCACTGAACTGAAAGTAAAGGCTTAAAGCTTTGCTTTAAGAGACTGATATTTGAAGCTTGAGGTTCTAAATTTGATGCTGGATTTATCCATTTGAAGGATATGAGTTTGATTGCATCAGAAGTAATTATATTTAATATGACAAGAGAAAAGTGCATACATGTGATATTTTGAGTGGCTGTTAATGCCTTCTTTGCATCTCTGCTTCTGAAAAGAATAATTACATAGCTGTGACGTGAACTGAATGTTAAGGTCTGGTGAAAGACATTTCTGGTAAAGAAAGTGAAGTCAATCTTCTCGTATTGTGTGTAGAAGTTCCCTTAACAGAAAGCATTTGAGAAGTTAGGTAGTTTGTAGACTCAGACCCAGTACACTTACAAAAGATCAACTTGAGGCAATAGGATGGCATTGAAATTAGTGGGACTTTTGCTGTTAATTTCATTCACACAAATAATTCATGCTTTCAAGAAGCATAAAGTTGTGTTGTAAAACAAAAAGCAGTGCTTTGGATTAGGATCTCGAGGGTAGAATAGAGAAATAATTATTTGCAGCAGCTCGTTTCAGCCCAGCGTAGGCTGTATCTGAGTCTGTTCAGTCTGTTCTCACTGCTTGGTTTGTCAGTATTTAAGGGGGAACA
This sequence comes from Aramus guarauna, assembly GCA_013400195.1. Lineage (NCBI taxonomy): Eukaryota > Metazoa > Chordata > Aves > Gruiformes > Aramidae > Aramus > Aramus guarauna. The sequence continues at coordinate 2,425,605 of VXBL01005970.1, read as the reverse complement.
GAAGAAATCTAAATGGTTGCTGGGCAGTAGCAGCCTTCTGGATAAAGGGTAAACCTTGGACACCCAAACCAGCCTCTATTTACAACACTGTTGTTTACATAGTGGTGTAGTATGGGTAGTGAGCGAGCTAGACTCTTGATTCCAGGATTAAAATTTCCTAACAGAATATTAAGTATAGTTTCTTTCATACTGTAGTTACTGTAATTTGGGGCTACATTTTAACTTACTCTTCACTCTAATTTTTAATGAATCGCTGCAACTGTATCAGTAGCAATAACTTTTAATAATTGATACTGAAGATCAGAAAAAATAAGTGCAATTTTTCATTCTGGTACATTATATTTCAAGAGGAAAATCCTGTATTTTAGTAAACAGACACCAAATTTTTTATCTACAGGCAAATAAATGTTCCCTTCGCCTTCTGCCGTTAGCTTTCTGTGTACATAAATATAACAGCCTTGCACCAGTTACCTGGTAGTTACCAGGCAACAGCAGCATCTGACACTGCCTGCAGCTGCAGTGAATGACGTGCGGCTCCCTGATTGTAAATTAAAGTGCCCTGAATTTTGAACCGAGGGTGATAAACAGGACATTAGTGTGAGTATAATGCCTCTTTCACTGTAGTAGCAACATGTCAGCGGAGTTTCTATAACAGCAGTTTGCTGAGAGATAGCCCTCTATCACATGTTCGTGATGGAAAAATTGTAATTGCTGTAGTGTTCTGCCATAAGTAGTTTTCTGTAAAACACACACTCTACTCCATTTAAGACTTTTTGCCTCTGTGCAAAGCAGGAATCTCAGGCTTCCCAAACATTCACTTGGATTCATTGTTTGCTGAGATCAGAGCACACATGTTTATAAAAATAGACAAAAACTGGGCTGAAAGAAAAAAAAATATTTTAAATTGTAAATATTTTGAGTATTGCTTGCTTTTCAGAGATGGTTTGCAGTCTCTTAATGATGGCAGAACAGTGAGGCTGGGTATTAGTAGAATAATAAAAATATGAATGCTTCTGATATAATATTTAGTGTTTAGCCTAGATAGCTGGTTCTGTGAAAGAAATTTTTTAGGGTTACCTGTTTTTCCTGTGCCCTGTACATCTGTGTCATTTTTAGCAATGACAGTAACAATATTCATGGTCAAAACCAGTACATGGATTTTGATAAATGCTGAAGTTAATCATAATGTATTTGAATTTTTATCATTTTAGGTCTCTCTTGAGCATTTTTAAACATAGGGCACTGACTGCCAATGAGCTAGTTGAATAGTTTATTTCCCTTTACCATTCCATCATCAGTTTTCTTCTCCATATCAATGGAACGACTTATATATCCTTCCATATCTAATGAAATTTTCTAGATTAACTATTGCCTGTGAAAATGTAGAATTATGTTTTGATTTTGTTGATACAGTGCCAGTATAATAAAAACCTTTCCTATCTGCAGGACGTAGAGAGAACTTCCATCAAAAATAGATCTTAATATGGTTTTAAATTTTTTTTTCTCTATGCAGAGTTCAAGCAGGTTGTTACATTCCTGAATGAGTGAAAGCAGTTAAAGATATTTAAAGGCTCAAACAGCAAGACATGTCCAGTATAAGACTGGGTTAAATTAGTAGCCATGAAAGCGAGCTGACCTTTTTTCTTTCTTCTCTAGAACATAATATTCTTACTCCCTCAGTTTAAAAACATTGTTGACTCAAGCGTGACGTGGACTAAGCAGAGCCATAGTCAGGATAGGTCAGGACGGACACCAGCTAGGAGCAGGTTGCTCTCAAGCACTGTTGCTTGTGCTGCCTGCGATCGAGTGGTTTACGCGCATGATGTGGCTGGTAAGGGAGCTCTGGAGAGATGAGGTGTGCTCAGGTGTTCAAAAGAGCATCGGTGAGTCAGGCCTTTAGCTGACTTAGGGCAGTTTTGTCTGTGCTGGATGCAATGCTGCCTTGTTACAATTCTGGAAAAAATATACCACTTATATTTCAAATGTTATAGGTCTGTAGTTGTGATTTCTGTCATTAATACATCTCTTAATCCTGCTGGATTATAGAATTCAAATGTAAGGCCTTCTGATAACCTTTGTTGTGTATGATATATTCAAACCATCCAGATTCTTATATTAAAAAATAGGCTTTTGGGTTTTGTGACTGCAGATTTAGGAGACATCTCAAAATGATTTCAGTATAACTGAGATAACTGAGCAGTGAATCCGATCTAAACAGACAAGAGCAATGAAATGTTCTTATCTATATTCCTCCATAAGGAACAGAACAAATGAGCTAGTTAATATCTAAAGAAAATCAAAGATAGATTTGGGAACTGAATGTAGATTTTCTCATTGCCAGGTAGTGCTTGCAGGACATGATTTTTCTTTTTGCATTTCGTACTCTGTTATTTAAATGCATCCAGCCAACAGTGACACACACCTTTGAAGGTTCCACTTCCCCTAAAACAATTATTTTCTGAACCTGGGATATGAGTTATGATTCTGTTTAAGAGACAATTTATATATTTTTTTAAATCTTGATTTTATCTTTATGAATGTAGTCTATATTTACATAAATCTCACTTCCCATCATTCTGTTCATTGCTCTCTGAAAGGAAGCCATCTGCATAAGCCTAGCTGTATACATTATCTTTCTCCTAAATGTACTGTCTGTTGTCACAGTCCCAGTTTCCTTCTAAATTGCCTCACAAATGTGATACTTGTATCAGACAAGAAAGCTAAAGAATTTCAATGCGTTGTCAGTTACAGCAAAAGAAAAGGCTTATGGAGCAAGGTGATTTATTACTTCATTTTTCTGAAATGCATTATAAGATTAATTTTTTTGCTTATATTTTTTCCTATCCTAATTACATTTGCTTCTTGTTTAATCATCTTTAAGACAAAACAGTACATCTGAGGAGAGAACATGATATAATTAACTTTTGTCCTAATGAATCAGACTGCAGAATTTTGTAGTAGCTTCATTTGCAAGGCTTCTTGTCCAGTAAATTGGTTGGAGACAAAGTATTCAGGTGATGTTAAAAAATGTAAGCCTTAAACCCCATACTAAAATCTTTAGGCTCAGTGGCGTTACTACCGAATTCAGAGGTGAATTAGATGATGGCTTTCTGATTTTGGCTTGAGATTTAATTTACAAATAATTTAGGGGACTGACTCTCCTTATAGGATGCACAAGAATTTATATTTTACCTTCAAATAATCATTACTATAACCCAGATGATGAAAATATCAAAATGCCTATCAAAGCTTTCTCCAGTAGGAAGAGCAGTAACACCTCTGTTGTTGATTGTCACATATTCGGGTCTAGAGCTATCTCAGACTTTCTGCTGAGGCTTCCAAAAACCGAACCATTTAATACTAATTTTGCTACTGAATTTATGTTATGAAACAACTGGTTCTTCAACTTCTAGTTGTCTTCTAGTTCTCAAACTGAACTAGACTGAGTCCTTCAGTGTATTTCGAAGACACTCTTTAGCAGCCTTCATGTGGCTGGAGATTGCAATCACTACTCAAATAAGTGACTGGGTGGCAAAAGAATCTTTATTCTGCTAAAACTGATGACCTAAAGCCAGCAGAGTCTGTATTCCATTTCGAAATATCTGCAAGTCTTTTTGCTAGTGTTGGTACTTTGTTGTGGTTTTTGTTTTTTTCTCACATAATAGAGGTCAAATTTTGATTACTAGCAGTACCACTGAAGTCAGCAAGACTAGTAACACGCGTAGTGCAAGCAAGATACAGCCTTATCTGTATGAATAATCAAATTGTTCTCTAACAGCATATAAAGGTAGACTAGATCATTATCTGAATAAACTTTTCACTCTGTTTCCTGGAGAAATACTAGTGATTAGATCTGCAGCAAAAAAGCTGTTCAAAGCTACTAAACTTTCTTTTCACTGGCTAAAAAACACCAGAAGTGTTGGATCAAAATTCCAGTTCATATAAATGCTGTACAAAGTGTACAGCACTTTGTAAAGGCAGCACAGCTGGGAGAAAGATATTTTTAAATGAAATCCCTTTCTGAATATGGATATTAGAGCCTATGATGAGCTCATGCCTTGGTGGTGTACATCATAGATAAAAGGCATATTGGGGAAAAATGTATTGAATGTAAAAGGATATACAAAACTGTATGAGCTGTCTTCTTTCATCAGACATAACCAGAAAAACTGAGATATGGGAACAGGAGCATATTAGCGTGTCTTGAAGTTTACAAATTCTCGTCTTAACCTGTGCTTAGTACTCATGCATATTTTATATGCACAGATTCTATATTTGCATCTATGTCTGGGGATATTAGTACAAATTCCAAATGCAAAAGGCACTTTACTGACAAATGTTGGTTTAAAAAAAAAAAAGTCCTTCTATGAAGAGTTATAAACTGACAAGGTAAGTCATGCAGAATGTTTATGTTTAGATCAAAAGTAACTACATAACTACAAACTACAGTCCCATAAATTTTAATTCTAATGGTAAATGAATCTCAAGTTCACATTGAAAGTACTGTAGTCCTCAGCATTGTCCTTCAGCAAACATTCCTGCAGCTTGGAACATTCGCTTTATATCAGGAAAAAGTGCGAGTTACTTTCTCAGCGTGAAGTACCATGATGAGAATAGAATGAATTTGGGAGTTGGACAAGACCAGTTTATCAACGGCATAGAAACTTCTGCTTGTCTGTTATAATGGTTTTGAGACTGCATCTCTGGTTTGAAGCAGCAGTTGTGATTCTCCCCTCCAAAGAAGCCTTCTAATTCTGTTTCTAATTGATTAAGATTGGGTGTATGAAGCTCTGAGGGACTTCAGACACTTGAAAACACTGCGTGCACTGTCAGTATGCAAGATCACTGTTAGAGAGATGTGTGAAAGTATATGCAATACTTCAGTTATTTACCACTGTAAATAATTGGTACAAGCAATTCCACTGATGTTGCAGACAGCTCACAACGTACTTTGATAAACATAAGATTTTGCAGAACAGGGCTCTCAGGTTGTGTGTATAATTGTAGCTAACCTGTGTAAATACATTCTAACAGTATCTATTTAGTGTAAAGACGTGCTAACAAGTGTTGAAGTGTGCCCATAAGCCTTACCATTTTCTGTGGCGTTAGAAGAGAGGCAACCACCAGCTGTATGCTGGACTACAGGCTCAGTAGCATTTGGCAGCATGCCCCATGTAAATGGCTGTTTTTTCTCTCCTTGAGGAATATGTACCAATATTAGTACACCACTTGGGTCTTGCTATGGCTTATTTTATTTTGGAGGGACAGAAATTAACTACATTGGTAAAAACAAAGTTTTGAAGCAATCATCACTTGGGATGTTCTCTCTTACTCTTTCCTTATGCACACAGGTGTCTATAAGGTACCTGCATTGCTCTTGAAGAAACCTTGATAGATGACTTTTGTATCTGGGGGAAAGGTGCAATGTAAGTGACTTGCTTCTCAAATCTAATGGCAGTGAGATCTCATTTTTGGATTTCACTGAATATTCCTCCAAAGTGGCTGCACTGGTTAAATTTTTTTCCTTCTTAAAAAAACCTAATAGTTTCAGACACATTCAAACCATTAGTTCTTTGTTACCTGAGAGGTAGTGGGTGGACGAGGGAAATGAGTCGTGCTCAGCATAGCAAGGAGATAATGAGATATATAAATAATTAGCAACACTTTTTAAAAATATGCTTGTATAGAGCCAAAAGTATCTTGGCTTGAGTGCATGGTCTCAAAGACGTAATTGAGACTATTCATTTCAGCAAGGCAAATATAATTTAACTCTTTCTCTATGTGGGTTTATAGAATTCATAAAATGCGAAATGTAGTCATGAAGGAACAGAATGTGATTCAAAGCAAAGTGCACTACATTATCACCACTGCTGAACATATTTTGAAACTTCCTTGTTCCTTTAGCAGTAGGTGGCATGTTTTGTGTAGTCGCCATGAAGATTTGCAGATCATTTTTTGTGAAATTTTATTGAGAGAAGAAAACAGCTTTATAACTGGGTTCCCCCTAAGAAGGGGATGACCCGTTATCTCTTTACTAGCAGTTCCTTAGGTCCCTGTGGGCAGGCAGGATTTTACTTGCAAATGGCAGGAGAGTGTCTGAGGAATCTGTTAGACTCACAGCTATCTTTGCGTGATGAAACGCTCCTGTTTCTGGCCACATCACTCTGTTGTGTTCATGTAGCCAAGTGACTAAGCCATGTAGCTCTGTTTTAAGTATTCTGATTGAGCTACTTTTGGTATTTTAAAATCCTGTGTTTCTACTTGTTTATTAATTTCTGTGTTAGCACATTCTCCCCTAATTGCGGACATTTGTGTGTCATTAAAAAAGGGACTTTGTTCTTAAAATTTCTAGTTCAGTTTTATAGATTAGGAGTTACAGGTGGTTTAGACAAGTGTCTAGGCCTTGTCTTTCAGTTGTGATGCTTACTGCTATATGCTGTATGGTAGATGAGTAAACTACAAAATAATATTTTCTGATATTTTGGCCACATTGCTAATAAATCATATATTCATTTTCATAAATAGTGACACAATTGAGAGTTACATACATCTATCTTGGCCAGGTTTGTCTTTATCATAGCAACCCACTGAAGATGGGACACCCAGGAGATGAGAACTGCTGGCTTTCAGAAAAGGAGTGTTGAAGCCAACGAAGACCCAGTAACTTTACCTCAATGCTGTATTAAATGAAATTTGTGTTCTCTTTTAACTACACACTGCAGATGTATGTGCTGGCCTCAGAGTGATGTGTGCTGCTGGATTTAAATGTGTGCTACGAAGCAGCTCATGGGCAGCAGTCCAACCCCAGAAATGCATTGCTTGCTTTGATTACTTTCTGTGCTAGTAAAAATAAGAAGCAGGCCAAGGATATGAGCAGAGAGAGTCAGGCTGTGACTTAGAGATGTGATATGTAAGTTGTTGTTTTATTTTTTTCTCTTACGGATTTAAATGGAGATATACTGGAGGGAAGCTGGCCCAGCTACTGCCCTGACGGTGCCTTGTTTTCTTTGTGGATTAACAGGAACTCCAATCTGCAAGGCCATCAATCTGGCCCCTTTCATCAGCACTGAATCACTTTAAAAAGAAAAACAGTGCATGTGATTATCAAAAGCATTTCCATTTATAACACACTGTGGCAACTCCGCTCAGTCACCAGAAAATAAGAACATTATGTATTAAAAGGATGTTGCATGTGGAAATTTATGAAATACATAAATGTGGCAATAAAATATACATATGACTGTCACTTTATGGAACTGTGAAATACCTGTTGACACTTTAAATGATGTTGTTCCCTTTATTTAGCTTGTCTGTGGTATGTACACATCAGCAAAGAATTTAGAGACTGGAGTCCAAAGAAATAGTGATGAGCATATTTTAAAGTTTCCTGCACTGACTGCTTAAATACATTTGCATTAATAGGAAGATGAGACTCTTCACGATGTTCTGTGCGTAACAAAGGCTAAAAATAGTTTTATTAGAACTCTGGCTGCAGTTCTACTAAATTTTAACAGTTTGGGGAAAAGGAAAACACTTTTGAAAGGTTTTAATTAATGAGTTATGTGTTGTTTTTGTTGTTTGTTTTTTTTAATTACACCAAAATAACATGAAGAAATTGGGACAAGTATGCTATTTTGTGCCTTGCCTTTGGCATTTTGATGGTTTGCAGCCTAGCTTCCCACTTGAGATGGGGGCGGGCTTTGCTGTTGCCTGCTCTTAGCAGTTAGCCCTCTGCAGCTGTTTAGAAAGGAATTCAGTGTATAAATTTGAAGTTGATTGCACAGAAAGAAAATTCTGTTCTAAATTTACAAAGCAAAGCATTATGCCTACCACTCACTCATATTGAAAGAAAGCATGGTGTAACTTTATTTGAGAGAGCGTAAATTGCATTTAAATAGTTGAGAGTTTAAAAATGTAGGTCAAATTTTAGAAAAATTTAAGGCTTGAAAACATCCAGTTTCCTGTTGTGACAGGATTAAAAAAAATGAATAAATCACCTATGGCAGTACAGCATGCATGTAATGCTAGGTACTGTGGAGAGAAGAGAAACAAACCAGGCTGCTGATGTGTAAATGTAGAAACCAAGGTTACATCAGGCGCTGAAGTTGCGATGTATGGAGTGAATTTTTATTCTTCTAGCTCCATTAAGTGTTGTTTGGCATCAGAAAGGGGAGTTTAGAAAGTAGGAGCTGCTGTTTTCAGTTGACTGCTGTAATCATAAATGGTATTGTAATGAGCAGAGAGGTGATTATTAGAACAACGCTAACAACTGGAACCCACTAGCGTTGTCATTGCCATCATTGCTGCTGCTCTAAGATCTGTACATGTGCTCTGCTAATTTGCAGTTTTTGGATGAGCATAACCATCCTAGCACATACATTGTGTTGCCAGAGGAAAGACAAAATGCTGTGGAAAAGATTTTTGCATATTTTTTATGAATGAGCATTCTGCTTTTCTGATAAGTACACACTTATTTGTTAAGATGTGGAAGAGTTTAACAACTAAATTCTCAGCCATCTTTGGAATGCTTAAAATTCAGAGAATAAGTGTCATAGTATTCCATAACATTCCTTGTAATACATGACCTACAGAATTTAAAACAGAATATGCAGGAACTCTCAAGAACTAGAGTTAAAAAGTAGAGTTTTCTTGCTTCTGAAGTTTTCATGGTATGAGAAGCATGTCATTGCAGATAACTAAACCAAGCAGTGTTGTAGAATATATGGGAACAATGCATTTGTTAAGAAAATGATGTACCAGAAGTCCAGTAATCTGTACAGATGTTAAGGAAATAATTATTAGCTGGTAACTCAGTTGAGTGGATGCAAGGCTAGAGGATTAAAGCTCAGTCTTACAGATAAAACGTAACTAGCTTTTTTTTGATTAAGGTACAGACACATTAATTTTCTCATACCTTTCTCCTTTTGGAATGGATGTGGTCAAATGCTTAATTAGATGTTTCTGGATGTCTGACTGCATATTGCAGTATTCTCAACATGCTCATTAAAGGACTTACTGTCAATTTATAAATTGTATGTAAACTCAACTGAGAAATACTTAGTACAGAAGGGACTTATTAGGAATGACAAGCTATGATTTCAGACTTTGGCTTTTTTTTTCTTTACAGAGATGTGGTTTTCATCTCTTCAGCTTACCTCCTGTATTTAAAGAATTTACATTATAAAAGCGATGACTACTCACACATCCATCCACAGTATTATCTTTCACATATAGTTCATCATGTCTGTGCATTTTGGGTTTTTTTTTGGGGGGGGTGGTTAAGTGTTTCAGAATTCTGATTGTTTTACCTTTGGTGCATGCTTGAGTTCTGACAACAGCATATTCATTAACCTAAATAGTGCTACAAGATTTTGCTGCTAGCTAAGATTTTTCTTGATAAAAGTGATTTAGTAAACCTAGGCTTGGTATTTTTTAGACTTGTACTAGATCTTCACTTACACATAAGTTTCATCATTTTTAACTCATGAGTTTCATTTAACCATAAATAGGGAGTGTACTCTTCCACCACACATGCACTTGTCAGCTTTTGGTGAAGCTGTAGGACTGCATCATGGTCCTGTCTGTACAAATTCTGAATGTATCTATATTAATTTTCATACTTAGGAGTTAAAACCCAAAACTTCCTCATCCATGTTTCTAAAATTCAATATATAAAGTATTATTCCACAAAGTGATATAGTACTTCTTTAGAGGTATTGTGTATTATTCTGTTTTGAGAATAAATGAGGGGGAAAAGCTTTGAGGTTATTTTTAAAAAAGGAGAAAAAAGAAAAGAAAAAAAAGTCCTCAGTGCTGCAAAAAGAAGCATTTGAATGTGCTAGTAGCATTGTGCTAGATGTGATGTAAATATGGACGAGTGACAGAATGGGAGACATGAGGATGATTCACAATCTTAGCAGGGAAAAAGTAGTAAAATAAGTAAGCTGCTGTGATGGTATGGTGTTCAAAGCACTTCTAGGAGTTTCTCCCAGGATATTTTGACAACTGATGATAATTTGCAGAGAGTTTGGAATATTTCAGCCCAGCTAGACACCCCGTGTGAGAAGCTTATTCATATTTTTTGAAAGGTTGGAGCCTCTGAGATCATTAAAATCTGGCCTTGAAAGCTCAAAAGAATAGGTTTTATCCCCTTATTTCTGGCATAACATTTTCTGTTTCAGCACTTAGACTTTTATTATTCTATCAGTTGGCTTTTAGCAGAAAATGTGGATTGATTTTATTTTTAAAGATAATCAAGATATTTTAAATTTCAAAATTTTAACAAAAAGGCTCATTTCATAGCTAATTTTATCTCAAAGTCCTAATCTTATTTCTGTCTTCAGCTGTGTTCTACAGAAAGAACTCTGTAATCATACTGCCCACTGTAGGGAGAATTCTGAATAGAGCTAAAAGAAGTATTTCTGTGTTAAAACCTTTTGTCTTTTTTTATTAACAGTTTTCTATATTTGCATTATGATTTGAAAAGATGAAAGAGAATGTGTTAGTCACACACTGGCCTGTATTTACATGCTAATCTTGGTATTCATGCAAGTACAGTTTCTTTGGGAGATTTAGTTGGAAGAGGAGGAAAGAGCTGAACTTCAAATACGTGAGCTATAACTTTGTAATGTGAGTAGTAAACTTGCTAGAGGCAGTTCCTGATTATACACTGAGAGAGATCTTGGATTTGCTGGATGATGATTACATTATGGATCTCTGAAACCTGTCTTTAGACGCAGCAGGCTCTGGGGCAATATTAGGCTCCAGAGCTCCCTACCAATTTCATAGCAAACTTGATTAAGCCATTAAATTGCAGGTCATTGCTGACAGTAAATTAATTCTTAATCCACGTCCTATTCTGCACTACATTGGGAGACTTTTGCCAGGAGGCCAGTGGCTTGAAAATGTGTAATTAAATTCTGCTGTAAATACATTTTTATCTACCCTTCTGCTTGCAGAAGCTGGCAAACAAGCGAGAGCCATTAATTAATACCTGTAATTCAGTTTAGTGGAATAAGTCCTGATCCTGTCAGATTCTGAAATGTAAACCAAGGCTATGAAGTGGGGAGTAAAAGATAAAGAAAGCTAACAAAAATGTATTCATAAGAGAATCTGTTCTCATTTCTCTTTTTAAAAAATGTTGGCTAGTTTGCAAATTTGGCAGTGCTTTGGTCTGAAGTCAATGCAGAAAAGAAAAGTGGAAAAAACCCTAAATACAGGAAAAGTAACAAAAGTGGCAAGATGTATTCTGGGCATTTCTCAATTATGTAATTAATCCCTTATGACCCAAATTTACCACTTCGGGAGGTAATTTTAGCAAGTTGATCATCTCTGGTGTACATATAGTTGTGCATTGGTTGTCACACAAGTTTTTTCTAATTGTTTGGATTTGAAGCAAGAAGTATTGTTTTATTCAGAAATATCAGAAGGAAACTAGGACCTTGTTTGCTAGCACTGTATTAACACTATTTTCTTTCCATTCCTCTGAAACAGACTGTTTTTCTACTTTTCTTGCATAGTTTTTCCTTTTCCTTAAAGTCCTGAAAGTTGGACAATTATGAAACTCACTCCTTTGTTAAGGAAGGATGCTCCTAATTCTCATTAATGAGAGAAGCAAGCTTGTCCACATTATTTGCCTATGATAAATAGTTTCTGAAGAGTTCAGAGGTACTTCAATCTGTCTTAAGTCTTTCATAGGGAGTCTGACTTTCATTTACGTACTCCTAAGATTCCTATCGGAGGATTGAAGCTCATCCAGGGCTCAAACTGAAAGCTATCTAGGAAGAGGGAGGGCAAAATTGTGACAGAGGCTTTTGAAAGGATCGTGTGAGTGACCAAGGGGGAAAGACGCCTAGAGAAAGGATTGAGCATGAACGTTTGGGTATGTCCATATCTGAATAGTGGAGGGAACTATCTTCATTGCTTTCTAGTACTCCTCTTAAAATGTTTCAACTGTTTTGTAATTGGGTGAATAATTTTCTAGAAAAGAAGGAACAAGAAGCCTATGGGGATGTTTTAACAGCATTACTGGCTGGCTGTCTTTAGCTATGAGTCAATCTGAATTATATTCAGGGTGTCTCTTGGCAACCTAATGGCATTAGCCTTAGCAGTGTTGTGGCTCATTTACTCTTTTGTGGTTAACGTCGCAGACAGAGCTGAGTTTTTGAAAATAGATGTTTGGAAACTTCAGAAGGTAAAAAGGGTTTGCTTGGCAGCAAACATATCTATAAACTTTATCTGAAATGAGCAGGTCATATAAAATGGAAGATATCTGATAGCAACATCACCAGGAAAATTTCAGTTTTCTGGCAAAAATCATAAGAGAAAGAATCGTAGTTCAATAAAAAATAATGTTGCTATACTTAACATACCTCTGCTTTCTAAGACTAATAAACGCAAAACATGGGTAGAATTAATTTGAAAATCTAGCATATAAAGTTAAGTAAGTTGTTGAAAAGCAAGTTGAGGAAAAGTCCTGAGAGAGAGGCAAGGGGAGAACATAGGTGCATTTTTTTCTGGATTGGGCAATAAATGTTCCACTTAATGATCTCCAGTGCCAATTAAAATTGTAGAATTGCAAGGTATTTGACATTTGAGGGAGTAGTAAAAAAACACACAAAAAGCCCCCAAGTTGTTTGGAGAGAAATGTTCTTAAATGGGCAAGGTTATTGATAGCTGGCTTTGTATATGAATAAAATAGTTTACTTCATGTCTTCATGTGAGGTGGGGGGTTTTTGTTGGTTTGTTTTTTGTTTTTGTTTTTTGTAGTGAGTGTTGCCATTAGAAATATGAAATATGTAGTAAGCAAGCCTATGATCTCTAGTAGCCTCACCATTCCCCTAGCTGACAGAATTCCACAAATTAAAGATATGGTAAGATAGGCTTTTTAGGGGTCTGTGCAATCATTTTTGTTCGAGTCTGTGGAGCCCGAAACCCTTCTGATCTTAATCTCTTTTCTACATTCTGAACAGCGTGATCATGTGATTTCATTAAGGATACATGCATGAAAACATATATATATGTTTTTAATGTTTATATACTTTATATATAAACAGAGAGAGAATGTTATATAGATAACACTATATTTATAAATACATATACGTGTAATATCATGTACGTTTAAAATCCACATTCTGAGATTTGTTGCTTTGCTTTCCAGTGTTATTAAAAATTTAACCATGTCTCCAGCTGAGACACTTTGTCATTTTGAGAGCAATGTAAATGTTAATAATTAAAGGCAATTAAAAAGTGTGTTAAAAGTCATGTAATTTTTATAGGCTGGCTAACTGAATAATGGATGCCTCCTAGATTTTCTGGGGTGCCAAAGCATTATTAAACAAAGCCTTCTACCTTCCGAGAAGTCCTGTAAAAATTAAATAACCTATTTTGTCAATTTGGGAATCCAGCTGAGGTTTTGGAGTGCAATTATAAATTATGATCTCTGATGAGTCCCATAATCACCATGCTGTGGACTGCTCTGAAGAAGCTCTTTCTTTCCATGAATCCAGATGTACAAGATTCCAAGCAACAAGTCAAATAAAAAGAATACCTATAAAAGCCATCCTGAATATGTTAGGTTTTATGTATTCTGTAGTGACCATAAAGCCTACACTGCAACCACATTTTATGGGCCTCAGTGCTTAGAAGTAAATACAACATTTCTTGCAAAGGTGAAATTTTTATCTCTTTTTCTGAAAGAATGATGAAAGAGCTAAGAAAACAAAATGCCTCCTTTCTTCTGCTTTTCTAAAAATAAATTAATAAGTAAATCAAAAAGCCATAGCTGCATGATTGGGTCAAGAGAATTTTACACAAGAATAACAGAATTATTGCATGGGTCAAGATAGTTGTAGAAGACAGCAGTCCGCAGTCCAACCAGGAATTTAGTCAGTATTTTTTAACTGCACTGGTGTCTTACATGGATAAGCCTTTTGTCATATAGTTTAAGCATAGGCCTTGTGTGAGCCTTTGGTATGTAACTTTTTTACATTTCCTTGAAACCACTGTATAAAGGGTACAATATAGGATATAAGTGCTTCTTACTGCTTGTCCATTACATCACTGTCTGGCACTGCTGTCTCTTACAATGGATCTGTGCCCAAGAAACATTGGGTTAAGCCATGTGCCAAAGAAAAACTCTTACCTATCTACCCTAAAACCTTTCTGTCTCATAGTGTTGCATATTTCTTAGACTTGCTTGGTTCAAAGAATGGAACATGACAGCAGGCAGCAATACCACCCATGTTAAGGTTAGCACTTTAATCCTGGATTTCCCATAGTGTAAATGTTCTCCAAGCACATTGACATCTATTCCAGAATCCATATGCAGACTGCCACGGCACTGGGTCCAAAGTTTTATAAAAATGTGACTTTTATATTATTTACTGCTGCAGATATTTTGCAAAATTTCAGGTTCTTGAAGCGGTTTTTGAGTAAGAATGAGACAATTTCTCTAGGAGAGATGTAAATTGGGCTTCTCTGATAAGGAAGAACAGATGACCTGATGTGTAGCTGATGCATTTATGTTGCATGGGAGTTCATATAGCTGTGGAAAAGCCATCTTCAGATTAGGTTTATAAGCCAGAATGTTGTCACAAGTATCAATGGCAAAGCACTCCCCTTTGCTGCTGTATATGTGGGGGGTTTTGTTTGTTTTGTGGGCTGCTTTAACTTCAATTTTGGAATTTAATTTCAGTTCTGTTTCTAGGAGTCTAGCCTTGTGAGTGTATCTTCTTGTCACATGAACCAAATTAGATTGACAGATGAGCTGGGACATACCCTTTACAAAATCTCAACTATGCAGATTCTGGAAATAATTTTCTTGAAATAGGACTGCATCCTTATCTATAAAATGAGTAAGACTGCAGTCCTCCCATGTAACAGAATTTTTAGCACATTACCATATAATTAAGTTTAAAACCAAGACATCCCCTCATGTGTGATTGGGAAATCTCTACCTCTGCGAAAAAATAGCACCATATTTAGTAAGCTAAAAAGAATAGTTGGGAAGGCACTGTAAAATTGTGGTAAACCAGCTTTAAATAGCTAAACACCATGAGCTTTTAGGTAGGTATGGTATTTTATCTAATAAGGAGTGAAGCTCTTTTTCTTCACGATCAATATTAACCTTTTGAAACCACTCAGAATTTTAATCTTACTATATTGGGGTAGTGCATAAGAAAGTCATCTGTGCTTCAGCAGACTAGATATTTTTGGATTGCAGTTCCTCTTACAGAAGGCATAGATTTGGTAATGTCAGAATTTTCTGTGAATTCTTGTCAGAAGGAGGAACTTGATAGAGCTAACATCTAAAAAATAAAAAAAAATGAAAAAATGTTTAGTCATTTCAAGTTGGCAATGTTGAGTGAAATTTGATGATGTTTGAGTTCAGTGCCAAATTTCATTTGCAGATTCTGATTTATACACTTCTGATTTATTTAAAGTACTAGATGTACAATGGTCGATATTGAAGAAAAGTATGATGATGACTTTGAAGAAAAGCGAAAGTTTTTTCAAATTTTCATTTTGGCAAAATCAAAATAACTGTTTCAACTCGAATAATTAAAAAATATTCAGAGTTATTTGAAAAGTATTTAAATGGCTTAATTTTGCCTGTATACTGAAAATAGTACACATGATGTTTTGGGAACCAGGTATTAATGGATACTTGGGATAAAAATTAAATTTAAAAAAAAAAAAAAAAAAAAAAGTTCCACAGTCTGATGAAATAAGAAGCTCCATAAGCCTTGTAATAATGTATTCATTATAATTTTCCAAGGCCAAGTTGCCAACTGTGATCTATGAATCATTAGAAGTCCTCTGGGCATGTTACTGATTTCTCCATCTGGTTTCCATCAGTCATGTCCTTCTCCAAACTTCATAGTTCTACGAGCGTCTGTTGCTGAAGGAGAAGGGAGCTTGTGTCCTGGTCAGCAGTTGCAGGGATCTGATCCATCTGTGAATTGGATGATCATGAAAAAGCAGAGGGGGTAGGAGTGGGATGTTCCACGCAATGGCAAATGAATGAGTAGGTTTCTGCAAGAGAATGGTGGTTCACCCTATAGGAAGGTGTTCTTTGCCCATACTCTCAGCCCATTAATGGAATGAAAGACACAGACATTTGATAGGAATGACTAGTATGTATAACTAGATTGCATGTTAAGTGGTGCCTTAGAAAAACCGGTGTTATTTTATTTTTTTTTTTCAGTTGCAAACATCAAGTTAGTGAATAAAAGTGAGATCGTTATTTCTGCTAGTGAACAACAGCTTTAATAATTTTCTTTCCCATTTTCTTCCCCCATGATTCCTGTTTTGAATATTTTCTTTAGAATATGGCAATAAAAGTTCTCAGGCAGGTTTGATTCAAGTGACATAAATGTCTCCCACCCTGAGAATGTCTTTTCTGGTTCCTAAGCAGGCTGAAAAATCAGAGCCTGGGTTGAGCTGTTAGAACACATGCAGAGATCTGTGAAGAAAAATTAGCTTTCTTCACAGACTGCAAGAATAGCAAAAAGAAGAATAATGACGAAAGCTATGGCTGAACAAAACAAATTATTTTTAGAAGCCCTGTTCTCTTAGCTCACCAGCTGAAAAGAGAAGCTGTTCTGTGCCTATGTATCTGCCTGTCACTGTATAGTATAGACACAGTGAGTATGTGTAATAAAACTTTTTCAGAATAATAGTAAAATCCCCCTATTACTCTTATACTATCTGCTCTTTTGAAGAGTGGCCGATTAAAGAGCAGTGAATTTTAGGTCAGAGTAACCTACTCTTCTTCACAGGTTTAGAAATGGTTGTTTCTGTGCTACAACAGTGTACCAGCACTTAGTTTCTTTTTTCATGTTTTTGAAAATATAAGAGATTTTGTATCTTATTTAATTTGGAAGTTGGGGCCATATTTAAACTGTATCCTCTCTTTTGCATAGCCTTCAAAAACTCATCACCATTCTCATCTTTAGCTTTTTAGAATATAGGAGGGTTTTTAGATCATGAAGATTCTAATTTCTGAGGATTCAGGTAAAGTCCCGTGAAAAAAATTCCAAGAACAAAGATGGATGTTTTCTTTCAATACTGAATTCCTGTGTAGTTTCACTTGTGGGCTCCTCTGCAGTGTCACAATACTACAGTACATTGGAAAAATAGAGTTCTAATGCTATAGAAACTAAGTTACTAGATCCCAGGCTACCAGAGATTATTGAGAGCAATAGTGAGACTTCAAGCTCCTGGTTAAACCTCATGGGAGCTGTGCGATGTATCTTATTTTTCTGGCAAACTGGTAAGTTAGATCAAATCAGACCGAGAATCTATCTCAATGCCAAATTCAGTCTACAGGAGGAATCTTTGAATCAGAGAGGGGTTGTCTCACAGATGATTAAGGTGCCGTCGGTTCCTTGTATGATAGCAATGACCTCTGGTTAACTACCCCTTCTATTAAGAATTACTACATTTGCAAATGCTTTTGTCACCTTAATCCTTTGTGTGTTGCCTATCGAGCACCTCGTATGGAGTAAGAGCTTTCGGATTCTGCTACTTTTGTGATTATTTATCCTGAGTGAGGCAATATTTGTTACTCTATTATTCTTTCATCTTCTCTCTTTCTCTCTATTTTAGAAATAATTTCAGTAAGATAAGATTAGAGCCACCCTCTAAAATTGAGGAAGAAAAGAAGTGATTGCATTCATCTGGTAGGAAGTTTTAGCCACATACTAATAACCTAATTAAAGATCTTAACTTTTCAGTATATACTAGTTGTAGTGGACTGGGGTTAATGCAGATGAATGACACTTGAATGGTACTTAGATCCTAATATAAAAACTTTTTAGTACAGTTAAAAGAATCTTAGGAACTCAAAGCCAAAACAAAAAACAACAAAAAAAGCCAAACCCCAGAAGTTTAGCAGATCCTAAACCAAAATGGTCTAATACAGTTCTAACTATTTATCACAAGATTTTCATATCTAAAAATAAGCCTTTATATATACCAGTACTGAACAGGAATTTGACAGGTTAATAGTTTTGCATAGCTATTAAGGTTATGATGGGCACATTAAAAAAAAATGGGTTGTTTGTACATACTGATCTTCTAGTCTACAGTCAGATAACAATATTGGTAAATTTTCAAAACAGTGAGGACTAAAGCAAAGAGCTTACTTTAACTTACATAGGTATTATCTATTCTTTAAACTGAGAAAAACAGAAAGATTCAGAGGAGGAGAGTTAGAGTTTTCTGTCAAGTTAGTGGCCTGAAGTTTGCAGTGTACTGAATGATTTCCACTTTCTCTGCTCTACCAAAATGTATGAAAAAAGAGGATAGTTTAGCAAATGAGATGAAATGAACTGCATGCTTCTTTTGGGGGTGCTCATGAAAAGAGACATTCTCAAAGGGAAGGTTAAGTGGAAGTGTAATCATATCTCCTTTTGTCAAACATATTTTCTTGTATTTATTTGTGACATCTGTTGAACTCCCTAACACAACATTACTGTGTTTAGTGGATTTTATTTTAAATTGTTCTATGGGTAATTTTGATAATACTCATATTTACATTGGCCATGAACTGAAATAGATTCCATTCAAAATGAAAAAAAAATAAATATATATATATATGTAGCATTCTACAAAGATTTGATCTGTGGTATTTCATAGTTCTGTAGTAATATTATTTAAATGAATGCAGTTTCATGATAAACAGGAAAGATCAAAGAGATTTTTGATAGATGCCTGTCATATCCTTCATACTTCAGTATGGCAGTGTGTTGCCTAGGCTTACAAGGTCAGATTGTATGTATATAGTGACACAGACCTACAAGTGATATACTGCAATGTATAAAGCTCTATTCCAACATAGTAAGATTTCTCACCGAACGTGTAAATACTACTATTCTAATCTGTGGTGACATTTTACTACCATAGCAGATGATCATCCTTGTAAACAACGGTGAATTTCTGAATCTGTAGAACTCAGCTAGAGACTTGCAGGTTTTCTTCCATATGTTTGTTAACAGTTTTCCCATGTTCAATGAGAATGCATCAACACCTCAAACCCACAAAAAAGCATTTTGCCTTTGAAAACTTGCCCATGTGTAAAGCAGGGTCATGTCTTGCCAGTGGCTAACAAGGTGATTGACTCTGCTGAGGTAGTTTATTCTTGGAGACAGGAGCTAGTGTGTGTATGCACCATTATAAATAGGACTAAATTTCCTCTCCTTCCCCTACCCAGGTAGTAGTCAAAGGGGACAAAGTACTTTGGGAGTTTGCTGTGCTTTCCACAGAGGCTTCTGCTTATCACTGGTTGCTGGGACACCCTTCTTTCTCTCTTTAATTTGTTTGTGATTTCAGTTCACAGACTGGTCTGAGCAGTTTACTTCAGGTTTCACCTTGATTCTTTTTGAATACTTATGAAAATTTATTGGAAATTTGGTCTCTGGGGTTTTTGTTTTGCTGCTTTCCCACCCCACACCCACCCCCCTGAGTGGGATTGGTGCCCAGTCCTATGAATTGTAAAACCATGGTTTAAATGAGGAATGTGTCTATCATTGAATCTTTTATTCTGTCTTAATTAATAGAATATCAAGCATATTTGAAACTAAAACCTGTACGTGATAAATGCACGTAGACCATTGCTGATACTTTCTTAAAATCAGGAATGATACTAATTAGCTGGTTGAGGATTTGGCAGTGTATTTGAAAACCGCATTGTAGGGCTACTGAAAGAGTAATTTAAATTGGCAGATGGCAAACTATTCTGTTGCCAGCTTGTTTGCTTGGTTGTTCACTCTAGTCTCTTTCAGATTTCAGAAGCTAAGAAATCAGTCTTCTGAAATTCCTGAAATCAAAGACTTAGTGCTCCCAAGATTCAAGCTGGCAAGGAACTGCTCTCGGGCGGCAGTGTCAGGTAGTTTGTATTTGAAACAAGAACGTTTCCTTCCTTTCACTTGCACAAAGAAGTTTGAAATGTCAAGGTTTTGTTCAGAATTCTAATAAAACCACAAGTGGGAAAGTCAAAATCCTCCACGAAAAGGAATATTACCCAAGAGAACTGTATAGTTTTATTTGAAAAGCACTTTGTCAGTATGTATTGAATGACATCTAATCACTGAATATTGCTATTTTGATTGTATTGTGATACAGAGCAAGCACCAATGAAAATAGTCAAGTGCAACAATGGAATTGTCCAGCTTCATTTTTTTCCAAAGGTTTAGTGCTTGTGTCAAGTCTGAATTGGTGTTTAAAATGAGTACTTGCCTCGAGGAGATTATTTTTTTAGTGTACATTTCACTGGACAGCAAAGCAATTACTTCCTAAATTTAGAAATTATTCCCTACCACATTATATCAGGATTAGACTTATTTTGGCATTTGAGCAACTTTCAACACACATTTTGCACATAAGAAGAAATAATCCCATTTGACAATCTGGCAGAGAAAAAATGTTCAAAATTTAGATTGCTTTCCAACCTGTCCAGGGATCAGGACAGGAATTTTCAGGTTTTCTATGGCAGATATGTAGATTACCATAACCTTCAGTTTGCCATCTTTACTCTACAGAGGCATTTCACTTCACTGTGGGCAATTTGGGGGCCTCAGGGAAAACTGCTCTTTTATTTTCTACTTTCAGCTAGCAATGCTTGAGTTAAGAGACTGAGTTAAGGAGACAGCATTAGCTTAAATCCAGTCATTCTCAAAGAAAGAATAAAGTGATATTAAGTCATTTGTTTAATTATGTAGTTAAAGCCCATTTAAGGTGATATAGTCTTGGCAGCACGAAGACTGATTCATGCTGAATTATGCTGAAAACAGTAAAGAAAAGGCCCAGATTCCTATCCTCTCAATCAGGCACAAAACCCACATACAAAACATGCTGGCAGTGAGTTTCATTTCTTCTGGGTATATAAAGCATCATCTGAGTGTTTGAGGGCTGCAGCAGTTTGCATTTGGTCAAGGTCCTAATCAGGTGGCAGTTTGACAAGGACTGAAACAGATTCGTAAGTCTGAAGAAATGGAGTTAACAAGCTTCCTTCAGCTGCTGCTTTTTCAGCAGAAAATAAAAGGAGAAAGGTAACATGGATTCTCTAGCTAGTTACAGTGTCAACAAGAGATGTAACTCAAAATTTCTCCCTTGTAGTTTGATTTCACTACACTTTTTTTTTTTTTAAACCACCCTGAAGCTGTATATTTTTTCTCCAGACTCATTTTCTGCTTTGTGAAGAGCTTCACAGGTCTGTTAAGCAGAACTAAACTTTGCATAGCTGCATGAAATCTGCAATGCCTGAGTGAAAGAAATGGATTAAGCAGATAATCTCCTATCATACTTCAAATAATTTGAAGCATAGGGGTTTGAAAAGCAATAATTATACATGGAGAAATTTTTTTAAAAAAGGAAGGCTGTATTTCTGACATACAGCAAATAATAATTTTCTTTTCTTAAAAGAATTTCAGTGCTTTTTAAAACAGTAAAGGAATGTCTTTATGTGTAGGCTTGGCCATAGGTAGATTGCTTGTCCATAATAAGAATTTATTCTACATTTAATTCAAATTAATCATACTGATTTATTTCTAGTTCTTCTGTGTGTTCTCCACCATTTGCTAGTATTATTTGTGAAAGAAGGAAATATGTGAGAACTTCGTGCCTTCTGCCACACACTGGGTGTAGTGCTGTAAAGGGGAAGTAGAAGGGAAAAGAAATCATCTTTTGTGTAAATACCACTTTGGCCTTCACAAGTTGTTCCAGATCGAATCTTTTCTTTGAGAATTAGCCAAAGATAGACAGGAAGAATCATCCTCTGAACTACAATAAGCATAATCATCAGATATCAATCTTAAAAATAATTTCCACCATTAAGTGTAGTGTAAATTGAGGGAGAAGAAAATGTGGTTAAATCAGGCATGGAGGAGAAAGCCTGTAACATCTTTTTCTATGGAATTGAATTTAGTGTTAATTGGCTGGAAGCTTACAAAATAAAACAACTGTAAACCACTAATGGAGGGAAAGGATCACTAATGAGGGGATGTGCAAATTTAGGAGAAAGTTAAAACACTGTCATTGGTCTTGAGATAAATGATGAATTAAATGCTAGGGCCTGTATTCACATCCTGCACGCTGGAAGGTTTCACGGAGTCTTTCCTGAAGGGAAAGAGAAAGCATATGTGTTTCATCTCGCAGGTAGACACAGATGTTTGAATTTTGCTTGTGATGTATTTTACAACATAATTGTTGTTAGTTTTTCCCAAAATTGCTTTAATTGCAAATTCCATGGTATGCTTTAAGCTGGTAGATGCATGACATTTTTTTTCCTTTGTTTACCACTTGCTGTTCCCTAGTTCTGTCATTGAAGAGGTCGTCTTGCCAGCGTTACTTTGCTACTGGGTATGTCAAGCCCTTTAAAGACCTGTAAGTTTATATTGCTGAGGTTCACCTGGTTTTAAATACATATGACTCTCCTGTGACCATATATGCAAGGGCAGATCTTCAAATTGATAAAAAGCTCATTTTAGTATTATCTTGAGAGATCTGCCATCTCTAATCACATTTTTCTTGTCTTCCTTATTTTTTTTTAAGAACATAGGCAAAAAGGCAATTAATCTATTTCTAGCTTCTGCAAAAATAAATTGTATGACTGACTTGTAAAATGCTTACATGAGATTTTTACACTCACAGTAATGGTGCTAGTCTTTGCAAGTACAAAAATAGTAATTTATTATGAAAAACGAGTTTGAATTCCTAAAAGCAAATTTTATCCCTGATTTCTATCAGACAGGCTTCACACCAAACTGGCAATAGAGGAGGGAAGGAATTGGCAGGAGTGTCCAAAGTTATCCTTTAATGAGGTGAAAGGCAGGCTGACTGTCAGAGTAACAGACTTTTAACAAAATGGCAAAGTTGTGGTTTCCTTTGGATAAGGGTAGGTGATTTCAGAGCTGATCAGCTGCGTGGGCTATGTTTCGGCAGTCAAAGGATAACACACATAACAATTCTTTATTTCTAGAATTTTCTTTTTGATTGGCCCAGCAGCAATCTTTAAATCTAATCTATAAAAACTCGGGAACTGGGAGGTTGTTGACTTTCACTGCAGTTGATTTTTCTTTTTCTGAGTGTAGCACATGTGTGCAGATATAGCTTGACACATGTATGCAAACATACATACTCCTTTCTCCATAACTCACTTTCTGGAGAAAGGGACTGGTAGTCAGAACATTAAAAAGTGGTATGTTCAGGTTGTAAATGGTACATGCTGTTACCACACTATGCAGCAGGGTGTGTGCTTTGTAGTAGGACAAACTAGATTACTGTATGAAATAACCAGAAATAAGTGAAGATTATGCAGAAGAGTAAAACAGTGCTGACTTTGGTTTTGTACATTGAAATTGCCTTCTGTCATGGGTTCTTTCTTTTGTATGTAGATAAAAAAAATCACATGAACATTGTGGAAGAACTTTTATTTTTAGCAACTGAAAATGCTAATAAGTTTTCTTACATGCATGTAAGCTAAACAAATGAAACTCTACCTTCCTGTTTGCTTGGCTTTATGGTAGTTTAGGCTCGTAAATTCTTAAGGCCCACGCATGCAGGGAAATAAATAACGTGTTCGAGAGAGTGGAACTGAAATCAGTGGTTTACCAATGAAGGGTTATAGTGTTAAATCGAAACAATATATATGATGGAATTTAAAATACTTAATCAAAAGCAGCATGTTTAGCCACTACTTTTCCTTCAACAGAACGTGAGAGTAAGCCCATGATTTTCATGTATTTACATCAGATTTTCCACAATCATGGTTCCTCCATTGTAAAATGCACATTAATACTGCAATGGTAGCTCACCAAAAGGCAGCCTTCTCACAAACACAGATATCACTTGCAATGAGGAGCTAAGAAATGGTTCTCATACATGTACATTCCTGTCAAAATGTTTCTGTGAAAATAGAAGTTAGTTTAGTGCTACAGGCAACGGAAATACTTTAAATAGCAGTTCTAGAGCTGTATATTCTGCATTAGGAAATTTAGGAAAAATATCAATCTTTTATGTGCTATTATGCTTGTTAGAATGACAGACATTTTGATTGTCACTGGAGCAGGGGGATCTGTCAAGACATCTGATCTCTGGTAACACAGTGTACTCTGGTAATCACTTTTTTGCAGGCAGGTGTCATTCTTCAGTAGATAGTTGGAAAAAAGAATCATTGATATGAAGTTTATGTTTTAGAAAACTTCATAAATGTGCAGCCATCTGAGGCTATCTTTAATTTTCAGTTTCATTCTTCACTTTGCTGATAGCCGTATCAGAATTCAGTGATGCTCAACTTCATTTAAACCCAGTGTCAGTATGATGAGATTTCATCTAGATCTCAAGAAAAGAAAAAGCTGGGCATCATTTGCATTTGACATCCCTACACTACAACATTTAAAATGCATGCATAACTATTATCACAGTCTATTTTAAAAATGCAGAGGATAGCTAGCTGCCTTCACTTCTGTGTTAAAGTGACAGATGAGACACCATGCAGTGTCTCTTGGAAGCAGAGTTGATCTTCAGCTAATATTATTGATACTTTTGAATTAATATATTCAGAAATACAGCTAAGGTATGTTCTTTTGAATATTCCCTGCTATCTTCTGGTCTAACTTTATTTTTCCTGATAGCCATCATATGAACACATACATTCTTACTGTCCTTTTCAGTTCTTCATGGGCCTAGAAATGCTGCCTAATTTCAAAATCTTTATTCATAATGGGAGATAAATTGGACGTCCCCTTTGATTAACCTTCTGTTTTGAAGTTCAGCCCATTGCAATTCAGAAGCGTCACATTTCTTATCTGTTAATATTTAACCAAAACTAATTTCTTTTGGCTTTATTAGAGCTAATTAGTTTGCTTGAGGACTGAAAATCTCACAGCATTCCTTGTTACAAATAAATACATTGGAGGGAAAAAAGCACTAATTGAAAGTTACTTCAATGTGAATAAAAAATATATGTTAATGAAATTCAAAATAGGTAGAAATACAGTTGACAATATCTGGTCTCAAGTGTCTAAAGTGCTGGGAATTTTAGTGTAGTTTTTAAATGTTCTCCAAGGATTTGTTTTGCATAGAGAATTATAATTACCTTGTGAGAGAGATCCATTGCTTCATGAATAGATTTTCAGCTGGAGGTTTGTTCTTAATTGATGAGTTGGGAGAGTTCAGAAAATATGCTGATCTTGTCTGTATATAGCTTACGAGGTTGCTATACAAACATGAAACATGAGGGTTATTTTAATCAAATATAATCTTTTCTCTATTTTTTTCAGTTGATGATTCATGAGAAAACATAATGTTGATAGGTTTCAGAAACATATGGCAAACAAATTTTATCTTTTATAAATAAAGATAATTTTTTTCTGTTCATTGTTTTCCTCAATTGTGCTGATAATGCACAGCATGTGAGGATCAGAAACTGTGAAGTGATAATAAATTCAGGTGAAATGAAGTTGGAACTAATCTACATCTTCCCAGAATTTAAACTGAATTCATTTTCTTTCAGATTTTGGGATGGTGTATATTACTGAAGATGTCTTTAAAAATGGGCTTGTCCCTTTGTATGTCTGTGAATAGAAAAAGAAATAAATTGGTGAAGCAGACAGTACAATGAGTTGGTCTTACTATTTCTGGTAATGATTGGAATCTTAACACATTAGATTTTATACCAAGTCATATCCTTTATTGCATAAAGTAATGATTTCATTAATCTGTTTCTCAAGCTGGCTTTGTACTTGCTTAAAACTTGAAATAAACTTGTATACCAGCCTTTTGGTCCAGGCTGTACAGTCTTTGAACTATTTTAAAAGCTCTTCAGTGGTTCAAATCAGATCAGAGCTGTGTACTCCATCAGTTATTTACTTTTTTTTTTTTTTTTTTAAAATTATGATCAATTAAACTTTATTCCATCAGTTGGTCAACATTGCTGCAGTCTCCTGAAAACACTTTGTCATTTTGAGGTTTCTAGACCAAAGCTGAATGGTAGCTGAATGAAGGTATTGTTCAGATGAAGAGCCATTCAAATGCAGGTATGGAGAATGTTACCATTAAAAGCATCCTAATTTCTGTCACAACAAAAGGAAGCCCAGAAGCTAGTATTTGAACTATGTTTGTTAGCATATACTAGTTGGCAGTATCTGTCAGTTAGAGTACTGGCAGGCTGAAGTCATAATTCATTTACAAGTAAATTTTTAAATGCATAAGTACAGTATCATATTTTTTTTTTACATTGTTTTGGTGAGTAGCAATTTGGAATTAGAGAAAACAAGACATTCTTTGCGAACAGTGTTTTTTTCAGTATTTCTGAAAGCCTTTCAGTATTTCCTCAAAGCCTTTCCTGAGAACTTCCACAAAGCTGTAAATTTGTAGCTGCCACAACAATTGATTTTTATGAACTGAAAAAAATTAAATATGACAAGACCTAAAGCTAAATATTATTAGCATTGGAATTATTTTCTCTTTTATCTTTAATTCAGCATGAGAAATTTTCAACACTTAATTTTGTAAAGTGGAATACTATAATTCCAGTAGTAGTAGCAGTAATCGTTTTCATTGTCCCACCATTTTCAAAGATTGGGTGGGATTCTTTTCACTGTCCAGAGTTACTTTTTCTCATATTTCCCCTTTATATATCATTTGAGTCAAGAATTATTTTCAGTCAGCTCACAAATCAGAAATATTTTGCATCATTATTCCTCCCCTTTCCATTTTTCTCCTTAAATAAGATTATTTGCTAATCAACTGGTATTTTGTACAGAAGATGAATTCTGTGCTCTGATTAGACTCTTCCTGGTTGGTTGCCCTAATGGTCTTCAGACTTAGGAGCTGTTTTCAGGTTGTTTATATTTTCATTATAAAACTTTGATTAAATACCAGCAAATATACAAATCACAACAACAAAGGTTGTATATCGTTTTAAGGAGGACATAAAATAATATGAATTTTATATGAAGTGACAGCAAGAAAGAGATTTTTCAAAGCTATATTCAGGATATGAGTAATGCATACTTATATTAAAAAGGTTTTATTGGCAAAGAGAAATTGAATTTCTTAGTGCGAAGATTGTTTTGAGTGACAGAAGGCAAAATCCTTTTGCAGTCTCCGTAACTATTTTACACATCTCATTTAATAAATGAGTAAGTAGCAAAAACAAACTCTGTTCTTCCCTGATGTGTCAAGGTTTCATCTTGGAAAGAACTACGAATTATCTTTGGCCATGCAAATGATTAGAAATGCCTTAATTCCCAAAATGTGCTGGTCTAGTTCAGGGATATACTAATAGCAAGCTGGACACAGAAACGGAGTGAAAGCTTACGGGATCCTTCTTTTCTGCCTCAAGCAGTTAATTATGGACTTTCAAAGAATAAACCAAAATGTAAATATTTACTGATGTTACAGATCACAAAAAGCTTCCCTGCCGCAGGTACTTAAGGAAGCAAGAAGCTGAGTGTAGCTTGCCAGCCTTCCTTGTATAAATAAAATTAATCATAACTGACCAAATTACCCGTTTTAATGTGGTTTTGCCTCATCTCATCTGGTGGCTGAGAGGTGTCAGGCGCAAGAAAGCCCTCCCCCTGAACAGCCCCCAGGGGAGTGATGTTCTCTTTCCAGGCAGTGGCTAAAAGGTCAGCTTCAGCTAGTACGGAAGATTAATTTTAATTTAAGAGTATGATGCGGTAGAGCTTGAATGAGCAGAAAGAAACTCTGACTCTTTCTGTTTGCCTGTGTCATTAAGGAGGGAAGATGGATGCAGTTGCATGTATACAGGACTGCTTTCTGAGTAAGTGGGGGTGAGATACATTTCATTGCTACCACATGTAACTCTACGTAATGAAATAATTAATGGTTTAAGACTGAGGGTAATATACACCTAATTAATCATGTTGAAGCAAATTTAAGATTAATTGGAGATGCCAAATAATATGTTTGCTAGGACTCGACAATAGCAAAGAAATAAGTCTGATTGCAACTTTAATGCAGATTTCTAGCTGATGATTTTGTACTCTGTTGAAAGCAGTCAGGACTCTGTTAGGATTTGTGTCAGAATTTAATGAAGGGAAAAATGTATTTTTTAGAGGGTTCAGATAAATTGATTCAATAGTCCACTGCTCTGAAGAAGTTAGTTCCTTGCCTGAACTGGGGCCTTGATGATTTAGTTTTCTTTTGATTTTATACTAAGCGGAAGAGTATACACTAATTAGATTTAGGAAAGAGAAGATAAGGAAAAGTAACATGGCAAATACATTGTTTAGAATTTGTGTTGTTTCTTATATGTTAATGCAAAGCGTTTTGCCTATGCTCTGTTCTCGTCAAAAATGCCTGGGAAAATGTCCTTAGAGATTACAGAGATGTAGAGCAGATTTGTCACAGCAAAATAAGAAGTTGTGGTAGTTTTTAAAGGCTTAAAGACTTGCATGTTTGTGTAGAGTGTGATACACAGGAGGATTTTTGTGTTAGTATCTGTCTCTGACTCTGCTTTTATATTGCTGTTCAGTGCCGGTCAAATCATCTAAGACCTCAGTTCCAAAGGGTTCATTTCTGGTGACTGCCCCGGTTTCTCAGCGATGTCTACAACCAGCAGAGGAATCCAAAATCAACGAACATTTTTTGGTCTTAATTACTGAGCTTCTCTTTGTGAAAAACAGGTGTCATGCATTTCTACCAGGTTTACTGTACAAACTATTGACATCCTCATTGTGCACCTATATCGATATATATAAGTATTATTCTTGTGGAGATACTGCTCTCATCCTCTTTATTTGCGCTCTGTCAAATAACCTTTCCTAATATCATTTTTGTAACTCCAAGTTGCAAAGTATCTTGAAGCAGCTACTGTTTAAAAGCTGTAAACCTTTTCCCATATCCAGAGGATTTCTAGCCTCCAAAATTATATATAAAACTTGATTCTAGCCCCTATTTTGTCTTATGCTTTAAAAAATATAACATATTTAGGCAAGGACTTTCTTCTAATTGTGTAGTGCCTAATATGAAGTTGGGTATGTTACTGACATTCAAGGTTGCACTAAAGTTTGAGGAATAAAATAATGACATATGTGAAAAAAATCATTTTTTTGTGAATTCTAGTATTTGCTAGCTATTGTATTTCTCCTTAATGTCCTTGTGACAGGACTTCAGATGATACTGAGTAGAAGGATAGGAAAAAGCATTGCTTTAGTTAGGTGATGGAGCCATCTTCTTCTCTTTTCCTGGCACTTAGGAAGGATGAATGCACAGATCAGTCGTTGCTTGCCCAAGGACGATGAATATGGTATGAATAAATTTCGAATTCTGACTGGCAGACTGTTTAAACTCACTGTTTTGTGATATATTTTTCCTGAGAATCCTTAGAAAAATAGTATGTGTAATTTTTCACACCTGTAAATACCCACATAGTAAAACTATTAAGCTTTGTTACAGTTGTTACATTTTGTGAAATGGATGGAGCAAATATCTGTGGTGTTTAGAACAAACTATCTAGCTCTTTCAGATTTAAGGTTGTATTATGTAAGAAATCACATAAAGTTCCATTTTATTCTAGTTTTCAAATTCTCTTTGAAATGGTTTGAAAACAGCCTTGATTGCTAGAATATGATACGTGGTGATTTCCCATTGTTTGTGAGCCATGCGGATGAAAAGAAGGCTTCAAGACTTATCTGCATGTTTGTTCTCCCTAAGGAAGGAATGCAAAGTGTTGTTCAGATCTCTGTAAATGGGAAAGAAGTGTTTTGAGGTGGGCATTTACTTATACATAATTTTAGTTAAGATTTGGTTGGACCATAGTGTCGTTTTGTACAGCTTTTCTTAAAAAATCCCTCAGGGAAAGCAGTGGCCCATAATACTTTGTTTTGGTTAACTCATAAATTTGTTTAGTGTTCATATATACCATCTTAGCTTAACAGAAGGTGAAAAATTGATTGTACAGTCTTACTTGAAGGCTGTAGTATTATCTGTTCTGAAAACAGAACTGTTGGAGCATGAAGAGCTGTTTGCGAATGATGCTTCTGGCATCTAACCCTTAAAATTATTCAGCCTATTTTTCTCGTATCTGTCTTGAAATAAAAAATTATCTTCTGTGTTAGAGTCACTTATAATTTTTAAAAATTGTGCTAAACTTTGCATAGAGATTTCCAAAATTATGCCATATAGCAATACAAAATCCTGCCTAATAAAATTACTCTGAGTCAATTGAATAATTACTAATGTCACCACAGTTCACTTTTTTTTTTAACATTTGCCTCTCTAAATGTGTTGCTTAAATATATGCCAATCTATGAAAAACCATTTAGCTTGTTGAGTTTTAGTTGATGTTATGCTTAGGTTCAGTACATTTCATCCCTTTTTAGTGCCACAGGACCCAGTTTTTCACCTGCTGGGGCATGATGTTACCATGACAACAGCTGATCTTGTTTGCTATTCTCTCCTCTTTGTGCATGACAAAAGGGAAAGCTTTTTGAGAAATATTTGTGAAAGCTGATCTAAGTAATTGCATTTTAATTATCAGTGAAATAGAACAAGAAATGGCTTGCTCTATTTCAGTAAGAATAAGAAATTTCTATTACAAGAAATAGCACAATGAACTTGGCAATTTAATCAAAGTTGACAAGATCTCTCCATGAGCTATTCCTATATAAAAGCGACTGCAACTGGTGTGTTAGCAGAATACTAACGTACGTGACCTTTAGAAGATCCTATAAGGTATTCTACTAAGGGATCTCCAAGTTCAAATTGCCGTTCACCAGTCTTCTGTCTATGTTCTGTTGATCAGCAAATGGAAACCTTAATGCCGTAGTAGATAATTGAATAGATGCTTTCTGTTGCAGCCTTATCCCTAATGAGCTGCAGTGGTAATCAGAACAACTTTGTTCATGTTTTTTAGCTGATGAATTTTGTTTCTTCTGCCACTAATGAAATCGAAGTAAGTGGAAAATGTGGATAGCAATTTCCTTATGAATTGTCACAAAGTGCAAGTGGAGATTCACACATGTGCAGAAACCACTAAAATTGCACTATGAATTTTAATTATTTTTAAATATTTGGTGACATTTGCTTTGACCTACAAAAATAAGTTACATCTTTGGCACATCCACTGGACTCAAGGCAACAGAACAATTTACTACCAATTGGAGATGTGAAACAAAAAATATGTTGATGGTAAAAAAAAAAAAATTGTTAAGGGGGCAGTAGGGAATGTCCCCTTCAGACCATGCCAGCTTGATACCAGCATTCAAATGAGGTTAATGTTTAAGCCACACTGTGTTTCCTTTGTGCCTTTA
This sequence comes from Aramus guarauna, assembly GCA_013400195.1. Lineage (NCBI taxonomy): Eukaryota > Metazoa > Chordata > Aves > Gruiformes > Aramidae > Aramus > Aramus guarauna. The sequence continues at coordinate 2,394,322 of VXBL01005970.1, read as the reverse complement.
TAAAGACAAGGCACCTTGTTCGCTTCTTTCTCCCTGAGCAGTGAATAATTTCTCTTTCTCTTGGGTATAAGTTGTCCCTGAATGAACTAGAACTGTGCCACGGTAAATGAGAATTAGACCGTCTGTCTCTCAGATACATGCATTAATTTATTGTGTGGAGAAGTGAGTGTAAAAATAATTGAAAGAAAACCCCCTAAATAAATATTGATTTTTGCTGCAGCCTACTAATCAAATTGATTAACTTTCTAATACTGTCTGAGGGAAAACACTGCTGTAATATTAAATTTCAGATTAATTCACTACTAAAGGCTGCAGAAATGTATTTTTATGGTATCTTTGGCTATGTTTATGTTCCCAGCAGCTGGATGTTATTTGAAAGGTGGAACACAAATGTGCTTATTTTTTAAAGGAAAGACTAAGTAGTGGTGAGGGGGTATGTTAGGAAGGCAGCCTAGACAAAAGCTAAAGCACATTGTGTAGGTGCTCTGGGTGGCTAAATGAGGAACAGCTCTGTTGTCAGTGGCAGAATAACTTTGGTACAAAGCTTGTATTAAAACTTATGCCTATCAAAGTAATTTTTATATGGTTAATGATGAAAGCATTATCACTATTGCATAATTTTAGTTATTGGAACAGCCTTAGACTGAAAGTATTACAGTGTTAACATACATAAATAACTCATTATTGATAAATAACTCATTATTGATGAGAATTGACCTCTGCCTTACCCCTTATTTTTCTTTGAAGTTGATAGGCCTAAAATTACCTTGAATTGATTCTTCAGTTATCAGCTATACATTTGCATACTACTTTTCCACACAAGATTATGTATGATTTTGTCATTAAGGAATTAAGCAGCTATGTAATAATAACATTTCATTGCAAATGCTGAGAAGGTTTTAAAAGATGATACTGAAAAACATAAGTTATACAGTTGCTGTCTTTGCTTGTTGCAATGGCGTTTGATACTTTCTGCAGAAGCTAACAAGAAAAAAAATAATACCACCACCTACTGCCATTTAGAAGCTTTGTTCCATCTGTGTTGTGAACTGGAAGTGTGCAAAGACATTTGGTCTTTTGCTTTTGAGTATAGAGTCCAGTTGATGCATTCCATATACCTCATGGAGGAAGCAAGACATCATAAAATATGAACATAATAGCAAATACTAAATAAAGTTATCATGGGGATTGTCTGCTTTTTTACTGTCTTCATGATTACTTCTTTCAGTGACAGCAGGTATAAAGTCCAATAGTAATGTCTTGTAAAGAACTCGCATAGTTGGTAATTCATTATAAACAGCAGCACCTAGAATGTCTGCTGTGTTATTTATTCACAACTATGGATGCTATAATAACACTATTGCACTTAGATATATCTAAAGTTATCGCTTTACCCATTTTCATTATTAAAAGAGATGACAGGGTCTTTTCATGTTCATACTATGTGCCATTGGTGAAGAAAATATGATGGAGAGTGTGATGAACAATTCTACGTGATGGCCATAGTCTGAGCAGCAGCAAATCAAGTATGGTTAAATGTGATGCTAAAATAGAGGAATCTTCAAGAAGTTCAGGTGAGTCTGATGTTGATCTGCCCTTGTCCTCTCTGATCCTGCAAAACATGGCAGTGAGTACCTCATCATGTAAGTCAGTGTTGTTATGGGAGTGCCGGATTTGAGGTGCTAGAAAAGATTGTGTGGACAAGTTACAAGAAACAGTTGCATGAAAAGCTAATACTCCCAAGGGCAAGACAAAAAGAGTGTTAGTGAAATTAGCTGGTAGTGCAGAGCTTGTTATCTTAAGAGTCTTACTGAAGTGAAAAAATAATACCATGCATTAATTGTTTGTGCTTCCTCCATAACATCTGGTCCTGGTCGCTGTAGTGCCAAGACACTGGTGATTTCCAAGTCCAATAAACTGCTACAGTTCCTGCATTCCTTATTTAGTAGTGCTTTTTAAGAAGTGCTATTTTTATACAGTGTTTCTTAGGCTAAATTCAGCCTACTGATTAGAGTGGTAACGCGGCATTTGTTTTCCTTTGTTAGAACAAAGTATAATTTGCATGGAAAAATTCCTACTTTTAAAATGAAGAAAATCAAATTATGAAGTGATTTTATTTTAAATGCAAGCATTTCTGAATAGATCTTCCTTTATCTTAAGAGTGATAGCAGAAAAAACTTATGTATGCCTGTTAATATTCTCTGTAGAAATTCCTTTTTAAATGCTAACATCATAAAATGTCAGACTACTTTCCTATACTACTTGCTAACATGCACTTCATCATGACAACTGAGAGGAGGAATCAAATGGAAATAGTAAAACACCTCAAAAAAAAAAAAAAAAGAGTCTTCAGTTTGATTATTTTTCATTGCATTTAATGGTTTTCCACTAACACTAACTTATAATGTTGTTTATTAAAAGTGCAACTTTCTCACTGTCACAGTGAGAACTGTGGAAGCCAGTCCTGGATAGACCTGTACCCTTCATGGGACGGGGAGGGGACATTCAGCATCTTTCAGTGCTTTCTTTGATCCCACTTTTATCTTACTGGTATGCATCCACAGCTGTCAGATATGATGGAAGTGATGTCAGAACACTAACAGTAACAGAAGAGCAGCATCTCTTGTGAATGCCATTTTTCTCTGCTTGCTTCTGGTTCCACTTTGCTCAGTGCTACATTATATAGTGGTTAGAATTATGCAGGACAGCCTGTATTGCATCATCCACATGCTAATTACTAAGAGAAAACCAGAAAGGTTTTAATGGCAGTTTGGTGTGCAGGCTGTGCCTCTCAGCCTAGCTCTGTTAGCTTCTCCATGCTGAGGTTCCTAAATAGTTCTACTGTGTACTATTCCGGATGAGTCAGCTTTGCCTTTAAAATCTAGCGCTTACAAGAAGAAAAAACCGAATTGGTGGTGATGAACCTGACCTTAGAAGTGAGTCATTTACAGGGCAAAAATACATGAGAAAAGATCAGAAGATTCTTCATGTTTCCTTTAAGTACCTGTAGACTCGAGTTTTCACTTCTCTCTTGGATTAGTTCTATTCATATATCATCAAAATAGAGAACTATCGCAGGGAATTATAATCAGAGTGTTCTAATACAGTCATTCCAGGTTACTGGCAAAAACAAGTATCAAAGAAAAAGAGCTACAAATAAATGAATAGTGTATAACATTTATTTAAACAAAAATAATTGATGGATGAGCAAACTAGCACACAGGGCAACAGATGCCTTTCTCCAGGCAATGTAGAACCTTGTTACCCAGACAGTGGTGTCAGATTGTATTAAATCTACAGAAGTCATCCTCCTACCGTGAATTTTTATAGTCAGTCCTCATATCTGTAGGAGAATTTCTACTTTAGCTCTGTTATGAACACACATTTTTGCCTTCATTTCTGCACTTAAACAAGATGCAACTTATATATAAGGTAAAACAATGTATTTTTAATGTCTTTTATTTTCAATTTTCCATGGATGATATTTTTATTAATTGTCTCATGTTTTGTGAAGTATGTACTTGTGTGTGAGCCTTTAAATCCATGCAGTTCTCTGGGCACCTCTTTAAAAACGGCACACTGCAGGACTGCTTGTGTTTATACACATTTGGGAGGGCTGTCAATTTTCTGATTCAGTTTACTCTGCAGATTCTGAAAAGGTCATCCTTAGTGGTGTTTTCTTAAATCAAAATGTCTATCTGAACTGAGAATGCCTGCAGCATTCCTTACATCCAGCGGGAAATATCCTTGCTGTTTGGAATTTTTTCTGACATGCTAAAGACTTATCAGATTCTTTTTGCCCATTATTCTACTTATGGTCCTGATATGAATGCAGCTTGATTGACATACCACCACATGTGTAATATATGTAAGTATGGTTTATGCTTCTTGTATTTAACTTGGTAAAAAATCTTGTGCAGGAGCAATCTAAGCTCTGTGCAACTTCTACCTACATACATTAGAAGAAGTTTGTGTTTGGTTTGTTCTGTAAATTGATGCTAATCTGTGACAATACTTTCCTTTTTTTTGGGGGGAAGGTGAAATAGTTCTACATACAGCTTTTATTGTTTCTTTTCTTATCATTAGTTTTCCACATTCATTTCTCTGTAAAATTTTTGGATGCATGCTAGACATAATTAAATTGCTTCAAGCCCTTGGTTTTTTGAAATGCATATTGTGTAGCAACATCATTAGAAAGGGGGTGACAGACTGTTCAACTAATAGTTAAAACCCAATATCAAGACTCTAGAGACCGGTGAGAAGCTTTTTTGGAAGTATGAAGTATTGTTTCCTTCTCACTTGCACATTAGTCTGCTAACATTTAGTCAGCATTTGCCTTTATACTGTGTCTTAGACTAACTGGCTTGCTGAGTTCTTAGTCTTCACCCTACTTGTCTTTATTAACAGCTGCAGTGGATTGATTTGCATAGGTTAAATGGTAGACCTCATTTGACTCTAGGAAAATGTTGCTTCTTAGGCACAATTAAATTGTCAGAATTGTTACATATAGTGCATAAATGAAGAACAGAGGAGAGGGCAACAGGGGAAAAAAGGACAATATTCTCATTAAATTTGTAAAAAGAAGTCAAAAGCTATTTGCATAAAAAATAGAAAGGATAAGGGAATGCTTTCCACAGGTTTGGTTTTTTGATAGGTACTGGTTTATTGTCAAGAAGTTTAAAAATCTGAATCATGTCAAGCTTCAAAATAAATTGCGAAATCCTACAAAATCTCCTCTTAGGTCCAAGCAATAACAGAGTGATGCCTCTTTGCATGATCCCTTTAGAATTTGGTAGAGTTACTAAATTGAGAGTGGGGAAGGCTGTAGTGGAGAATCCCTAGCGTTCACAGGCAAGCTGGAGGCAAGAAGCGCATATCCAGCCTACTGCCAGTAAGTCTGTCATTTGTGATGGCTGCCCTATGTATTTGCTGACCTCTTCTTTCTGTTGACTTGGAGGTTCTGTTTGGAATTGGCAGTTGAAAGAGCTGAAGTGAGAAGTGTTGCCCTGTTGTTAATGCATTCAGTGCTAGCTGCCAAGTTAAAGGAGAGAGAATGGAAAAATACTTTATTTATTCAGTATTGCATCTTAAGGAAGCATAGCCTTCCTGTGCAAGAGGAAACATAGCTCGGATTTTCAAAAGGTGTTTGTCTCCCTTAAAATGTGTTTGAAGTTTCAAAGCTCTTTCAGGATCCGACCATAAAATACTAATGAATTCAACTCATAACATAGTGGAATGATAATCAAATGTGTTGGATTCCCCTTTGTGTGCTGCTCTGGCCCCAGACAAATGGGCACGCACACAATGGTGGTATGACAGGACTTTTGAGAAGAGCAGCCATGAACCAGCAACTTTCAGAGACTGACTGTTGGCCAATAAGAATTTATACCAGAAATTTGAGTTTTCTAGTCTGTGCATGGAAGAAAACTAAAAATGTCATTTTCTTCTCCATGACTTCAATTCTCTTTTTTAATATACGAATTGTTATTGGGCAGAGTTTAGCTCTGGGGTGGCTGGGATTAATGTTGATCTTTTTTGTTGAAGATTTATATTTAACTAATCTGGAAAATATTGAGGTGGATATTATTAAGGGACCAAATCACTGAAGTCAATGGATTGAGAGAGAACATAACTGTTTGTTGAAGTACTACTCATGTATACTACACAGAAACTACCTTGTGTTCCTCTTTTGGCAGTAGAATGTGCTGCTTCAGTTAACCACATCACAGGTTACTTTTAGGAACATGACTGATAGTACTATGCAGTAGCTAATATTGCAGCAGAATCTACTGGAATTCTGCTGCCAGGGCCCTTGTTGTTAGGGTTCATTGATGTTGAGATATGACTTAAGTCAACAAACAATTGAAACTACTATTGTGGGAATTTCTGAGTTGACAGTAATTGTGACTTGGATCATTTCTGGAAGACATAGCCCAAGAAAGGAACTTGGCTAAAATTTATGAGACTTTTGTTCAGTTTCTGGCTTTTACCACATTATTGCTCTGAGACCTTTATGAATCATTTATTCTTTGTTCCTTAATGAATTTTCTGAGAGAAAGCAATCTAAATATTGTAAGTGTACATGTATTTATGTCACTTCCAAACACACTGATAATATATACATATATGCTACTATTTCAGGTGATTCTTGATCCTTATGGATTTAGTTGGGATGGGGAACATAGATGGTGCTTTTTCCTGGCAAATGCGAAAGAATACGGAGAGAAATTGTCATTATGATGAACAGAGATATAAGTGAAAAGAAATAGGCTTATAACTAAGGAACAATGAAGCTGGGATAGTTACTGTTCTACTTCTATTCATCCTTGCAAATAATGTGATAAAAATGTATTTTCTTCAGGTAGGACTAACAGCCAGCTTAGTTGTTGTGCCATCTTTCATAAATTGTTTTCCATTCTGGAGAATTTAAGTAGGGTGTGAAAGATGCTGGCCTAGAATGCCATCAACTACTCCCCCTTTCCCCCCATTTCTGCTTGAATTCTTTTTAATAACAGGATTAAAACCTGGTAACTCATTGTCACTTGTTCCCCGTTAAAGTCAGCTGAGCAGTATTGATTTGTCACAAATGCAAATTGATCCATTAAAGTCAATGTCAAATCCAGTTTGACAAAAGCCTGCAGTTGTAAGGGTTTCAGTAGCTTAGTTCCACCTGGTAAAGTGCAGAATAGACACAACACTTTACAAGTGACTTTCAGCAGTTAATAGGACACAATGATTTATTTGCATATCCAAGGAACTGTTCTGTACAGTTTGTTGATATTACAAAAATATTTACTGATTTAATTCACACCTTTGAAAATGCAATGTGAGCTAAGAAATTCTGTTCATTTGGCCCTCAGAACTGTCTAGCATCTCACAGAGCCTGACTGCCACTTTTAATTGGAACCTGAGCAACAGATTTAGCAGTCTTGAGAAATTATAATTGCTGAGCTCCTTATGTGCGAGATGATAGGTATATCTGCAATCAGGAGACTGTGAATATTCTGCAGTTTGTCGTCTTAGTTTAGTTCAGTGCAGTAGCACTTATTGTTTAGTCGAGAGAACGGCTTCCCAAAGGTGATGAGATGTTCTCATATTGTACGATGATGGTGCTGTACATAACATGTCATTACTTAAGCTGAACTAATTTCCGCTATTCTTTGTTTATGTTCAAATTTTTAACTATCAGATTGGCATTCCAGGTGTGGACAGAAATGCTGTATGTTCTGCGGAATTAATTGATGTAGTAAAAACGCTGTTACTCAGAATGGCTTTTTGTGTGTGAAATGTTTCACAAAAGGACATATTTATTCTAACTTTCTATAGAAAAAAATATTCACATAATCATACTGTCTGTGTAGCTGACCCTATAGATTTTTGAACCCAATGGTTAATTTCAATCAGATTTGGATGTCACATCTTCTCAGATGATCCGTCAAGTAGCCAAGGCAGAAATGTGTAAGCTTCATTACTTCTGCTGCTCAGGTAATGAAGTTTTCTATTCAAAACATGGACTTTGTGTGCAGACAGTTTTGAAATTAATTTAAGAAATTTATGCTTAAAATAGCAAGTTTTTTGGTTCAAGTAGTATGAAAAGCACTTAAATATCAGAATCTTTAAATTGCTTTTTTAGGGCTTACATTGGTAAATAAAAAAATTGGCAATTTAATTTTTTTCATATTGAGAATGTTAAAGAGAAATTGTGATAAAGCGTTACTTGGACAGTTTTTCTGTACTAGAGAAATCTGCTGATGGTGTGGATTTTAATGGTGAAAAATCATAAATTATTTCAAATCACTCAAAAGTGGGCCCAGTTTTGCCCACCTTAATATAGTTTTTGGCAAATATAACCAATGTTTCAGAAGATACTGTATAATGCACACTGTAGGATGGGAAGATTACAGATTACTCAGTATGTCTTATTGCAACTTTCATAAGGAATTGGATTTAAGATTAAATCACAGACAACTACCTTTGTGAACTTGTGCAAAAAAGAAATTGTCAGAACTATCAGAGGATGATGCTATTTTTCCTCAGGTGCATGTATTTTGATTTGTGTGACCTGACAAAGCATTTCCATCCCTCTAATTTGACCTTTGACTGTATATTTGAGTTTTATTTACTTTGCCTTTTTTCCTCCTTATAATGCTGTCTATGTAAATAAAAGTGCATTCCTGAGGCTGTAGTTAATACCTTGATCTTTAGGCATAGGTTGCTTACCTTTTGACTTCCATCTGCATTTCCGAGTTGCTTACCACTGTCGTATGTAGATGCTCTACCCAGATTCTAAAAATGTTTGTATTAGAATGTGCATATCTACATATATTAGAAATATACATTATAAGTGAAGTATGTGAATATAAAAATGTACATGAGTGTACATTCCAGTTGCTGGCTTTTGCCCTCAAAATGCCTTCTGAAGACCTAAGTTTGATAGCATTACTTTTTTTCTGGGAGCCAAGTCCTTTCCTCTACTCAGCTCTGAGGCAGCCATGTTTGAGCTCTTTGTTACGTCCACAGGGAGATTTTTTTATTATTATTATTTTTATAGGCACCAGGCCTGTGAAGTCAGGTCATCTCTCTTTGCCTGCACATCTTTAATCAGATCATCTACTGAAAACATGCGGGTTTATGACAGAGCCAACTGTAATTGTAAGCTAATCTGCTGCTTCTGCACCTTCGGTGCCTTTGGCTCTGTGCCTGATATTACTCTTAATAGTTCGTTAATACCAAATAATGCAAAACCATTGCTTTCTTAAGCACTTAATAGGATGTACTGTAATGGAGATAAATGGTTGATAACACTGTTCACTTGTGTTTTAGGAAAATGAACTGAAGGATGCTGTGCAAGAAAAGAATCGCCTGAGCCTTCAGTATGCAAGTGTGTCCCACAAAGCACTGCAATATGACCAGGTAACATCATGAGCTCATACATTCATTTGTTACAGAAATCAGGCTGCAGAGTGGGTAAAAGTGGACGGTATAGTTATTTTTTCTGATTTGCTTGTTTCTACTTGAGAACATAAAATATTTTAATTGAAAATAAATTACAAAAAATTTATTTTATGAACAATTGTTATTTTCAAGTGAAAATTTAAGACTTGCTGATAGACTTTAGAAAGGTACATCATCCCTCTGATGCATATTTTTTTAGTATTGTAAATTGGTATTAGGCTTTGGTAATAGGACTTTTTTGGTGATTTTGATGAGACTCGATTCAAAAAATCTCTTCTTTTTCTGAAAAATACTGATAAAAATGATTGCCATCTAGTAGGCTTTTTTTCCTACCTTTCTGCATTTTTCCTTTGCTTTTTTAAATTTCTCAATAAAATGTTGACAAGCTCTTGTCCAGCAGCAAATGTCCAAAACTCAATTTATCAGTTGTTACTTTTCCGGTAGCATGGCACGTGGCATAGTCTCAGCTATTTCAGATTGTGATATAAAACCTGTTTTAGCAGTAAGCATTTTTCTTCAATTCTTTTTTTGTGCCTGTTATGGGACAAAAATTATCTTTCTGATTACAGTGTGATTCTATCTATGGCAAACACTGCATGGCATAAGTAGTATGGGAGGAGAGGCTGCTGTGCCTTACCTCACCACATATGCAGTCAGTGGAAGAAGCATCATGAACCAGCCACTTTACAGGGCGACATTTAGCTAAAAATAAAACTCCAATCTGGGATTTCTACAGGGCTTAAGTGAGTTGCTCGGCAACCTCATTCATATCAGAAGAGCTGTAACTCACATAGGCTCTGATGAAAGCCCATCCTCAAAGCTTGCAAAACAGTGGTAGCTGCATGCTTTGATATCTCTGACGTGCATATGTCGTAGAGTAGCTCACTGCTGAATTTCCAAACTGGAGGAGGTCTGATTAATTCCCTGAGACAATGCAAATTACTAAAATTCAGAGATGGCTATGCATGTACTCTAAATTTTATGTGTAGCACCTGGTATTGAAGCAGACCTGAAATTTGTTGTTGCTGAGGAACTTAAATTGGTTTTTTTACATAAAAAGGCTGTGTAATAATACTTTATGATAGGAGGAAACTTCATATACCATAGCATCGCTTAATTTTATTCATCCATCTGTCTAGAATTTCTCCCTTTCCTTTCCACTAGCCCAGGTTGCCCAAAGCCTCATCCAACCTGGCCTTAAACACTTCCAGGGATGGGGCATCCACAATTCTCTTCATTGTTGTTTACATATTGCCTTTACTCTTTGCTTCATGAGGCACATAAAGTCTTACTTAGGCAGTTTTATATTCTAGCTGACACAGGAATAGCATGCAGCATTAATGCAGTGGAGGCTCAGTACATTAGTGATACTAAAAGTATTAGCCCTCTCGCTATCAGAAAGTGAAGAACTATGCAGTTAATAATGTTTTATTATAGGTAATGTTTGTGTCTCATGACAGTAAAGAGCTTGAGGTACATTGAAAAACCTAGTAAAATCAATTTAAAATATAAACATAAAATATCAACCTTTGACACATTACTCACTAAGTAATAAAATTACCTTTTACTATTGTAGTGTCAGAATTTGTCATTTGTTTGTTTCTTCAAATATATTAAATACTGTGAAAGGCGCAATGCAGCAATTCTGGATGCCTGTGCTACTAATTTAATATCACAACCTCACTAGAATCAAAGATTTACTTTAAGCATACCCTCACTTTTAACTATTTTAACAAATGCAATCTTTGCAGTATACCTTGAATGTTAACAAATGTTGTGTTTTCTTTCTTGCATAACAGCTTTTCTGAGGGAATTACTTCGGGTTTTCTGTTTGGGTGTTTTGCTTGTTTTCTTGTTTTACCACACGCAGTGCGGTTGAGGATAGATTGTGCAGTTTAGGTTACATTTTACTATTCAGAAAGTGTGATCTTATACAGCTTTGGATGTGGAGACTGGAGCAGAATTCTAACAGTTAGGGCTCAGCCTTGAAGGGGAAAACCTGCCTAAAATAATTTATTCTTTTTCACCCTTGAGAGCTGGCCTGAAAAACAGGCCAACTTTATCCAAGCAAATGGGGCTGGAAGAGTGTTTATGCATTCTGTTATGCAGCACAGATAAAACTACTGATATTTTTGCACAATGTAGTTGCTGAAGTTTGACTCTAGAAAGGAGTAGGTACGAGGCTGTCTACCTTTAAATCCACAAAATAAAGCTAAAATTGCACATAACTTACATGATTTAGTTTTGGTACTTTGCATAAGAGAAAAAAGGTTGCATTCCCGGAGTGCAGTACTTGTGAAAAAATTTTGTGTGGTTAGGAGGGCTATGACATTGGGCTCTAGCTGGTTCTTGTGCTCATCGGAATTTATATGGGCTAGTGGTTTTATGTACAAATGGAATAGGCATTATACATTCAGAATTTATTTCCACAATACCTGAAATCATACCATTTTCATGGTAGTTTCTGAATAAAGTTTTCTGAACAATGTAAGTCGTTTGAGCAATTGGCAGGTCACTAAAGTCTAGATTTAAGGCAAATGATGGGTTATAACATTGGTGGAGCTTCTCACCAATGAAATAAATTGCTGGTTGTTTTAGTGTGCTGGTTTTCAATAACTAGTTTCTGTTTAAGTGTTCAGGAAGTGGACGACACTTTAGCAGTATACTGGCCTTCATGACTGACTCAAATGAAGGTGCTGTTAGTAAGTGTGAAGGTGTGGGATGAAAAATAAATCGGTTGATGCATTGAACAGAGAAACATCACAGATCAAAATGTTCCCTGTTTCTGTCATGAAATTAGAACTGTTTATGATGGCATTCTATTTAGGTCAACTGTTTCTGCCACTGGGAACACTGATGTTTTGATGTGTTCTGTGTGTAATACAAGTTCATGTATATCCCATATGTTCTTAAACAGCCTGGTTGGAGAGAGCATTAAATTCACATTTAAGAACAAATGTTGTCTAAACAAAATAAAAACCCCTCCAAATTATAGACTCGTGAAGTTTTGTGCTGCCTTATGGGTTATATAAATATGTATTTCAAAGCATTCTATGTGATACACAATCTTCAGAGGGGAAAGTCCTGGCAAGAATGTCTTGTAGAAATATGAAAAGTTATCTGTGTTGCTGGAAGCAACAAGACTAATTGTCATTACTGGTGTGGCTGGTAGATTTGGTGGTATTCTTTCCAACCTGGAAAAAAAAACAAAAAACAAAACAAACAAACAAACAAAAAACAAAAACAAAAACAAAAACAAAAAAAAAACAAAAAAAAAAAAAAAAAAAAAAAAAAAAAAAAAAAAAAAAAAAAAAAAAACAAAACAAACCCCCCCCCCCCCACAGAACTTTGTTCAAGAGCTGATCTGCCAAAAGAGAAAGTAGAGAAATGATCAGAACCATTCATATATTCCTAAACTTTAACTAATTTATGTATGTGCTTTTTGATCCTAAATGAAAGATCCTGAGAAGTGTAAAATATCGAGGTCTACCTGACTGTAATTCCTCTCTTTCCAAAATTACATCAGCAGCCTGATAGGTACCGTTTGTTCTGATAGCCCCTTCACTGCCAGCAGGGAAAAACCCACAACAGAAAGGTGTTGTGCTCACTAGCTCCCAAAAATTATTCAGACTATAATGACAAGTAAGTTTTAGAAAATTCTTTACAAAGGTATTCAGTTGGTATCAGTTGTTTTAGAGACAGGGAAAACTAAAGCCTGAGGAAAAGAACCTTTTCTTGAAACTTATTCAAAATATTGTATTTCATTCATCCTCAGTAAATTAACTGAGAATCACAGACAATAACAAAATTGCATCGTTGATGGTGATACCTCATTGCTTCCTTTTTCCACTCCATTATTCTTCAACAATATGCATTGACTGATCTGAGCAATGAAATACAATACAAAGGATGCAGGAAGTTAATAGATTCTGAAAATCCATTGTTTACTAGTTTCCTTAGTTATAAAGAGATGAGGGAAAAGGAAAAGAAAAATGTGCACAGAAAAAAAAAATCCTGAGGTTGACAATAATTGCATCAGTTCTTGTGGAAAACATGATTTGTTCCATTTTCCTCTTTCTTTTTTCTAGTCCACTGCACTCTAAAGAGCCCTCTTACAAAGATGAATGCGAGAGCTGGCTGTAACCATTTAGATTGTTTGGTCCATGGCAAAATTTGCAAGTTCACAAACTGAGGCCAGAAGGCAAATAGAAAGGCAGAATCAGTTTCCAAAACATTGCTTTAGAAAATGTCCAGGAGATATCCATGTCAGAGATTGCTTATTGCCATTCGTTCTTTAAAAAACCCCAGAAATTACAGTAATTAAATGGAAAAAAAAAAAAAAAAA